>CM064483.1:29832292-30042292 GCA_032716605.1 Paralithodes platypus | reverse complement strand
CTGATGTCATAAGTTCTGTGATTGACTGTAACGACAGGTGAGACAGAAGACGGAGTGGCAGGAGTTAAAGAAACCCGTCTTGGAGGAGCCACTGTGTTATTCTCTTGAATCATGGCTATCTTGCTCACAACTTGTTTCTGCTTCATGTTGGTGTTGGTGTGGTGTTACTGGGGGTTTCATGGCTCTCTTCCTTTTTAGTTCTCTGTATTACATGTATTATGTCATATTAACTAACATTATATTTTCCATCAGCCTCGAAAATAATGTGTCAAATTCTTCCTATGCTGAATAATCTGTCTAGTGTTTGTCAGAAAATAATGTATGTACAAAAGTATGGATATAAAAGTCAATACAAATATAGCAAAAAGGATTTCATATAATTTTCCGAGTATGCTTTCTTAACCCCTTGAAGATTAGAACGCATTTTAACATTTTATTTATGTTATCACTAGACGATTATATTCAGTTTAGAAGGCCCTCAGAGAATCAAAGGTGTAAAGTCTATCTCAAATAACTCTCAGACTTCCATATATATACCCTTCCTAATCTGAATAATATCGTATAATAATAGATAGAAGATAGAAAAGAAATACGTCATCGTATCGTGAAAGGCTTAATCATCTTCTAATTGGCAGGCTAGACCAAAGCCATGTCTATAAAACCTCTACAATATACATGATATATGGTAGCAACTCTCCGCCCCCCCTAAAACAAATAAATAAATCAATAAATATATAAATACAAAATAAAAACATATAAAAGATAAATCGCCTAATTAAAAGGGTTAAGCAGAGGGTGTGGTTGGCAGGGCATACATAATGAGCATATCAGTTGGAGCAAATTAAGGGGAGTTTTTCTTTCAGTTTCCTCCCTAAGCCTCCATCAAGCTTATAACAATACCTCGAATACCATCCTTCCAGATTAATTTGTATATTTTGCTGCGACCGAATGAACAAAAATAAAAAAGAGAGAGAGAGAGAGAACGGAGGCAATATGTGAAATAACAAACATATTAGTTCAGAGAGAGAGAGAGAGAGAGAGAGTGAGTAAGTAAGAGAGAGAGTATGTGTGTGTGTATAACCAAGCCAAGGTTAATTTTCTCTCTCAGTTATCTGTACCGGTATACCTCTAGCCCCAAACACTTCATGTCTGCAGTAACTCACACCACTGTGTTCAAGGCTGCTCTTCTTAAGGGGCCCTGTTCAACTGTCTCCTTTCTTAATGAGGCTATGTTTATGTTATGTGTACAGTAGGCTATGTTTGTAATGAGTTTTTAATAAGGTCTGTTATATTTTGTTTATGGTATAGTATTCTATGAGAGTAATACATTATTTGATCTATAGGATTCTGTTGAAGTGTGTTATACATTGTGTATAGAGCTCAGTTGTAGTACTTTTTTATATAAGGCTGTGTTGAAGTGGTTTATTCTTTTGCATATGAACCTGGTTCGAGGAATGTAGTTCTGTTTAATGATGTTCTGTTGAAAAAGGTTGTCCTGTATCCTACTTGCTTTATAAGGGTGTGTTAAAGTGGTTTGTGTTATGCTTTTTTTTTTTTTTAATTTTTTTTTTCTATGTGATTGAGGGAGGCAAAAGGCATAACTGCCTATAGCGAGTGCCTCCCCCATAGTTGAAAGAGTGACAGGGCCAAAATCAAGGGACGTTCGAGCCAAAATGCCTGGACACACGGAGTTTGAAGCTATTTAAGTCATAGGAAGAGGGAAAGACTGATTCTGGGAGAGAGTTCCAGAGCTCAGATGTTGAGTAGAAGAAAGTTTGAGAGTAACGTTTCACTCTTGGGTTGGAGAGTTGCACAGAGTAGGGGGGGGATTGAGTTGCAAGACGGGTACCACGTGCCCTACGTAAAGGAGGTGGTATGCACTGGGATAGCTCTGAGGAACACTGATTATTATAGTAGCGATAGAATAGCGAGAGAGGTGCAACATTGCGGCGGAGAGAGAGAGATTGCAGAGAGTTGGTGAGTGGACGGGAGTTAATGATACGAAAGGCCTTCCTTTCAACATTGTCTAGGAGAGCGGCGTGAGAGGAACCTCCCCACACATGTGAACAATACTCAATACAAGGGCGCACTATGCCCCTGTACAGAGCAAGAAGCTGTGCAGGGGAAAAGAACCCCCTAAGGCGGTTGAGCACACCCAGCTTCTGGGAGGCTGCCTTAGCAAGGCTGGTAATATGGTCCTTCCAAATGAGAGCAGAAGAAAAAGAGACACCAAGAATATTGAGAGAAGATGTAGGGTTGATTTTTGTATTGTTGAAGAATAAGGGATAGTCCGCTGGGAGATCCTGACGGGTAGATAGATGGAGAAATTGGGTTTTGGAAGCATTAATGTTAACAAGGTTTTCTCTGCCCCAATTGGAAATAGTATTTAGATCAGAATTTAAGAGTTCTATGGCTTCATTACGTTTGTCGTTGAGGGATTGCTGGCTGGGGCGTTCTGAAAAACTAATGGAGTAGTGTAAGGTTGAGTCGTCTGTGTATGAATGGATAGGAATTAAGGTACAGTTAAGGAGATCATTTATAAAAATTAGAAAGAGAATAGGAGATAGGACAGAGCCCTGAGGAACACCAGAGTTTATAGGGTGAGGAAGTGAACAATGGCCGTCCACAACCGCAGCTATGGAACGGCCGGAAAGGAAATTAGAGACAAAGGCACAGATGGAGGGATAGAAACCGAAGGAGGGTAGTTTAGAAATTAAAGATTTATGCCAGACTCTATCGAAGGCTTTCGATATGTCTAGTGCAATAGAAAAAGTCTCACCGAAGTCCCGAAAGGAGGATGACCAAGAGTTAGCAAGATATGAAAGAAGATCACCAGTAGAGCGACCCTTAAGGAAGCCATACTGGCGATCTGAGAGCAGATTATGAGAAGAGAAATGCTTAAGAAATATGGAAGCAAGAATAGTTTCAAAAACTTTAGAAACACAAGAGATAAGAGCAATTGGACGATAGTTGGAGGGTTGAGAGCGGTCACCCTTCTTTGGGACAGGTTGAATGTGAGCAAATTTCCAGCATGAAGGGAAGACGTTAGAGGATAGACAGAGACGAAAGAGTTTGCCTAGGCAGGGAGTCAGCACGGAAGCACAGTTTTTGAGAACAACAGGAGGAACACCGTCCGGACCGTACGCCTTATTAGTGTTAAGCCCAGAGAGGGTAGAAAGTACATCTTTAGAAGAGATTAGGATATTAGGCATAAGTAAGAGAGAGGAGGGCGGAGAGGGAGGAATAGCACCGGAATCATCCAAGGTGGAGTTTCTAGCAAAAGTTTGAGCGAAGAGTTTAGCTTTGTCAGAGGAAGAAGTGATGGTTGTGCCATCAGAGTGGGAAAGGGGAGGGAAAGACGAGGAAGATAAATTGTTGGAGAGGTTTTTGGCTAGATGCCAGAAAGCTTGGGAAGAGCTAGAGTTGGATAGTTCAGTGCATTTATTATTGATGAAAGAGTGTTTGGCAAGTCGAAGAACAGATTTGGCTTGATTCCGGGCAGAAACATATGAAGAATGAGAGTCTTGAGTTTTAAGGCGTCGGTACCGTTTGAATAAACAACTTTAAAAAAACACAATTAAGGAAAACACACCCTATCAGTTCCATGCAAAATGTAAACATGTGAATAATTTAGCAAAAGCTTATAAGCTTATGCTAAATTATTCACATGTTTACATTTTGCATGGAACTGATAGGGTGTGTTTTCCTTAATTGTGTTTTTTTAAAGTTGTTTATTTACCAATTTGTTTAGTTTGCTCCCTGGACCTCTATCAAGCTTAAGCAAACACCCCCAAGGCTTAAATTTGTACATTTTTGGTAGAAACATTTCCTGCCCAAAGGTCGGTTCCTTGTAAATTACAGGCTCGCTCTCGGTCACCATGAAACAATACCTAAATGGCACGAAAGGTCTAAATATTGACAAAGAAATGGGGAAAAAGGTCTTAAAATCGCCATACTAATGGGGCAAACGTTTAAATATCAAAACTGATGGGGCTAAACTTGAGGGAGAAGTTGGTCTAATAAAACCAAAATTGTCCCCTTAATATTTAGCTCTGCTTATGTATTTTATGAGCGTTTATCATGCCATGTGTTGTGTGTTTATGTGGTTCCTTGAGTTGTGTTGTACTTTGTTTCTGGTGCCCTGTTGGTGTTTGTCTATACATTGTTTACAGTGATCTGTTGTTGTGTGTTGTACTTTGCTTATGGGGCTCTGTTGTTATATGTTGTACTTTGTTTATGATATTCTATTGGTGTGTGTTTCAATTTGTTTATGGTGATCTATTGCTGTGTAATTATACTTAGTTGATGGTGCTCCATTGTTGCTTGTTTATACTTTGTTTATGGTGCTTTATAGTGTTGTTTGTTGTACTTTGGTTGATGGGCCTCAGTTGTTGTGTGCTGTTCTAAGGGTATGGGGCTCCATTTTTGTGTGTTGGACATTTTTTTCTTCTATGTGATTGAGGGAGGCAAAAGGCAGAACTGCCTATAGCGAGTGCCTCCTCCATAGTTGAAATAGTGACAGGGCCAAAATCAAGGGACGTTCGAGCCAAAATGCCTGGACACACGGAGTTTGAAGCAATTTAAGTCATACGAAGAGGGAAAGACTGATTCTGGGAGAGAGTTCCAGAGCTCAGCTGTTGAGTAGAAGAAAGTTTGAGAGTAACGTTTCACTCTTTGGTTGGAGAGTTGCACTGAGTAGGGGTGGGATTGAGTAGCAAGACGGGTACCACGTGCCCTACGTAAAGGAGGTGGTATACACTGGGAAAGCTCTGAGGAACATTGATTATTATAGTAGCGATAGAATAGTGAGAGAGATGCAACATTGCGGCGGAGAGAGAGAGATTGCAGAGAGTTGGTGAGTGGACGGGAGTTAATTATACGAAAGGCCTTCCTTTCAACTTTGTCTAGGAGAGCGGTGTGAGAGGAACCTCCCCACACATGTGAACAATACTCACTACAAGGACGCACTATGCCCCAGTACAGAGCAAGAAGCTGTGCAGGGGTAAAGAACCCCCTAAGGCGGTTGAGCACACCCAGCTTCTGGAAGGCTGCCTTAGCAAGACTGGTAATATGGTCCTTCCAAATTAGAGCAGAAGAAAAAGAGACACCAAGAATATTGAGAGAAGATGAAGGATTGATTTTTGTATTGTTGAAGAATAAGGGATAGTCCGCTGGGAGTTCTGGACGGGTAGATAGATGGAGAAATTGGGTTTTGGAAGCATTAAAGGTAACAAGGTTTTCTCTGCCCCAATTGGAGATAGTATTTAGATCAGAATTTAAGAATTCTATGGCTTCATTACGTTTGTCGTTGAGGGATTGCTGGCTGGGGCGTTCTGAAAAACTAATGGAGTAGTGTAAGGTTGTGTCGTCTGCATATGAATGGATGGGAATTGAGGTACAGTTGAGAAGATCATTTATAAAAATTAGAAAGAGAATAGGAGATAGGACAGAGCCCTGAGGAACACCGGAGTTTATAGGGTGAGGAAGTGAACGATGGCCATCCACATCCGCGGCTATGGAACGGCCGGAAAGGAAATTAGAGACAAAGGCACAGATGGTGGGATAGAAACCGAAGGAGGGTAGTTTAGAAATTAAAGATTTGTGCCAGACTCTATCGAAGGCTTTCGATATGTCTAGTGCAATAGAAAAAGTCTCACCGAAGTCCCGAAAGGAGGATGACCAAGAGTTAGTAAGATATGAAAGAAGATCACCAGTAGAGCGACCCTTAACCCTTGTCTAGCGGGGGGTTTTGGGCTATTTTAGGCATATTCAGGCCCTCTTGAATGATCAATCAAGTATCTGCATGAAAAGAAATGTATTCAGCAAAAACCTATGCTCTAAAAGCTTCAAAATGAGACCAGAACGAGCTACGTAGCACTCGTCGTTCTCACGCAGTGGTACCACTAACATGGGAGTTTAGCGTATAGCGGCATATTTTTCCCCGCTACGCTCACTACTGGCTACACTGCCGGCCTCTCGAGAACAGAGGGAGCATGAATCAGTGGGCGGCGGTAAGCCCTGGGTGTCGGACGTGTGGCCTGCTGCGCTCCCGGCCATTTGCACTCGATTTTAACCCTTTAAAAGCCTTAATAATGTTCCTAACTTGCTGCAAATTGGAGCCCGACTTAAGGCGGGCCCCGCTACGAAAGAGTTTAGGAAGCCATACTGGCGATCTGAGAGCAGATTATGAGAAGAGAAATGCTTAAGAAATTTGGAAGCAAGAATAGTTTCAAAAACTTTAGAAAGACGAGAGATGAGAGCAATTGGACAATAGTTGGAGGGTTGAGAGCGGTCACCCTTATTTGGGACAGGTTGAATGTGAGCAAACTTCCAGCATGAAGGGAAGACATTAGAGGATAGACAGAGACAAAAGAGTTTGCCTAGGCAGGGGGTCAGCATGGAAGCACAGTTTTTGAGAACAACAGGAGGAACACCGTCCGGACCGTACACCTTCTTAGTATTTAGCGCAGAGAGGGTAGAAAGTACATCTTTAGAAGAGATTAGGATATTAGGCATAAGTAAGAGAGAGGAGGGTGGAGAGGGAGGAATAGCACAGGAATCATCCAAGGTGGAGTTTCTAGCAAAAGTTTGAGCGAAGAGTTTAGCTTTGTCAGAGGAAGAAGTGATGGTTTTGCCATCAGAGTGGGAAAGGGGAGGGAAAGACAGGAAGAACATTTGTTGGAGAGGTTTTTGGCTAGATGCCAGAAAGCTTGGGAAGAGCTAGAGTTGGATAGTTCAGTGCATATATTATTGATGAAAGAGTGTTTGGCAAGTCGATGAACAGATTTGGCTTGATTCCGGGCAGAAACATAGGTAGAATGAGAGTCTTGAGTTTTAAGGCGTCGGTACCATTTGAATGCTTCCTCCTTATTGCGGACAGCAGTAGAACAGGCGTGAGTAAACCAAGATTTTTTAGCATTAGTCTGAGAGAAAGAGAATGGAATGTATGCTTCCATGCCCGATAGGATTACCTTGGTAATGCGTTCAGCACTCTCCGAGGGTCCCCGGCCACGGAAGCAGAAATCATTCCATGGGAAATCAAAGATGTACTGCCGGATAGCCTCCCAGTCGGCAGCGCCAAAGTGCCACAAGCGCTGCCGGCTAGGAGGATCGGGTGGCCGTACTATGGTTATGGGGCTTTGTTACCGTGTGTTGCACTATGGTTATGGGGTTCTGTTGTTGTGTGTTGCACTATGGTTATGGGGTTCTGTTGTTGTGTGTTGCACTATGGTTATGGGGTTCTGTGTGTGTGTGTTGTACTATAGGTATGGGGTTCTGCTGGTGTGTGTTGTACTATGGTTATGGGGCTCTGTTGTATGCTGTATAATGTTTATAGGGTTCTGTTAGTGTGTGTTGTACTATGGGTATGGGTTTCTGTTGTTGTGTGTTGTACTATGGTTATGGGACACTGTTGTGTGCTGTATAATGTTTATAGGATTCTGTTGGTGTGTGTTGTACTATGGGTATGGGGCTCTGTTGTTGTGTGTTGTACTATGTTATGGGGCACTGTTGTATGCTGTATAATGTTTATATTGTTATGTTGGTGTGTGTTGTACTATGGGTATGGGGCTTTGTTGTTGTTTGTTGTACTATGGTTATAGGGCACTGTTGTATGCTGTATAATGTTTATAGGGTTCTGTTGGTATGTTATACTATGGTTATGGGGTTATGTTGTTGTGTGTTGTACTTTGGTAATGGGGCTCTGCATGTTGTGTGTTGTACTATGTTTATTGATATCTGTTGTTGGGTGTTGTACTTTGTCTATTGCTGTTTGTTGTATTAAAGTTATGTTATGTAATTAATTTATGATTGACAGAGTTACATAGCTACATATACTACACAAACTTTGCAGTCCATACTAGGCAGTCCTGCCATATATCTGAAGAAAAAAAGAAAGACGGCATATGCTAGGGTTCAAGACAAGGATAGTAAAGTAAAAGGCTCTCTTCCCACCCACCAATCCCTCCCGTTATTTGGGTTGGCACGAAAACATAGTTAGAAGAATGACTCCAGCAGTCGAGAAAATATCTACCGGGAAATTTATAGTAAAGAAGGAAATACGATTTTATTTATTTAATATACACATGTGCATACATACATAAGGGCAGGTGTGGTGGAGTCGTCTTGCCACTGGCCTGGTAATCCAATGGATCCGGGTTCGAATCCCAATATGTCAATGGATAGATATTATTGGGATGGAATTTGTGCTGTACCTAGTATCAGTGCATTACCACAAAGCCCACCGAAATGCCAAATAAATATCCTCATTATTCCCTAATTAAATAGCACTGTATGAATATTCCCATATTCAAAAATATGCTGTAGGGGGGGCAATGCCTAGTGAGTTAATTGGTCAATAGGTGGCTTTCTGAGAATGAGGGTCCGAGTCTAGGAGATGAGACAGTGAAGCACTGGAACGAGGCAGCTTCAGAGATGGGGCTGCTTCGAGCCGTGAGTGAGCAACTAAGCCCCATGCATCCTGCGAAGGCAAGATGGCAGGGGTTGGTTGCAGCTAAAAGTGCTTCACATGTCTCACCCCCTAGACTGGAACGAGATCTCACGAGTTTCACCGTCCAATAACGGTTGAATATACAGGCTCTCAGCCTATGCCCAAGAGGGACTAGATGGAAAATAGAAAACAAAAAATTCATATATAAACACATACATTATATGTACACACACAGATACACACATACATAAATACACATGCACATACATACATATACACGTACTGTATATGCATACACATACACATGCATACATGACAAAACAAAATATATATACACACATACATACATATACACACACACGAGAGAGAGAGAGAGAGAGAGAGAGAGAGAGAGAGAGAGAGAGAGAGAGAGAGATCCAAAGCCAGCCTCCTTGTTAAGATTTATGTCTCTTGTCCTGCCTGTGGTGACAATTATCACTGGCACGCCCTGCTACACTACACTACACCACACCAGCGTTCACCCACAAACCATGTATTATTATTATTATTATTGTTATTATTATTATTATTATTATTATTATTATTATTATAGATAGAGAAGGTTTGTGGAAAGTACTTAGAATTTACGGAGTAGAGGGCAAGTTGCTGAAAGCAGTGAAAAGCATGTATGAGGGTGCAAAGGCGGCAGTACGTGTGGAGAGTGAGCAGAGCGAGTTCTTTGACCTGAATGTTGGTTTGAAACAGGGGTGCGTGATGTCCCCGTGGTTGTTTACTGTATATATGGATGGAGTCATGAAAGAAATACTATCAAGAGCAGTGGATGTTGGTGTATCGCTGAAAAGGGAGGGAATTGAGTGGAAGCTACCTATACTGCTGTTTGCGGATGATACAGTTCTGATGAGTGATAATGAATGGGAGTTGCAGGGTCTGGTAAATGAGTTTGGAACAGTGTGCGAAAAAACGGAATTTGAAGGTAAATGCGGGGAAGAGCAAGGTTATGGTCTTCGAAAGGGGTGAAGTCACAGAGTGTGAGGTGAAGCTGAACGGTCAGGCTATGGAGATCGTCAACTGTTTTAAGTATCTGGGCAGTGTGTTGAGTAAAGATGGGACTATGGATGAAGAAGTGCGGGAGAGGGTACAACAGGGGAAGAAGGTTGTAGGAACGCTAAAAGCAGTAACAAGAAATAGGGTGGTCAGTATGGAAGTGAAGAAGTCCTTGCATGACAGTGTGGTAATCCCGACACTGACTTACGGAAGCGAAGCATGGACGTTGGTTGAGAGACTCAGACCAAGAGTGAGAGCAGTGGAAATGAATTACTTAAGAAGTGAGTGCGGAGTTACATGGAGGGATAGACAGACTAATGAGGAAGTAAGAAGGAGGTGTGGTGTGGAGGTAGATGTGCTGGAAAGTGTGAAAAGGAACAACTTGAGATGTTTCGGCCATATGGAACGTATGGAAAGCGAGAGAATGACTAAGAGGGTGTAGGAGAGCGAGGTGGAGGGACAGAGAGGGAGAGGTAGACCGAATGAGAGGTGGAAGGATGGAGTGAGGAAGTACATGAACGAAGGCGGTGCTGGTTGGGGGGAGGGGCGTCGACTGACTTGGGACAGAGGTGCATGGGGGTGGTTCGTTCGTGGCCACCCCTTCGGGGATCACGGCGTCAGGCAATAGATAGCTAGATAGATTATTATTATTGCTTTGACTATATCACTTGTAAAACGGAAAAAATGTGTCCTTATATTCAAGACTTATTCAGCTTCGCTGGATATGTACTTCTATGAATGAGAGAGATATAATAATGAGAAGTTATGAATTCTGCACACGACTATTGATCACAACTGTACATTGACCGGTGAGGGCCACACATAGGTGCGTTCTCTTTCATTACAGTGAGAGGGTTCTTGTTTTGCGAGGCGTAGTTAGGTGTTTTGTTGTGAAGAGGGACTGATTTGTGTATGAGAGAGAGAGAGAGAGAGAGAACGTTTGCTTTGGGTGTATGTTGAATTGCAATGTATATTAGTGTGAATGAATGTTCATGTATGTACTGTACATATTCTTATTTATCTGTGTGCATAAAATAATGTGTGTGTAAATATGTGCATTAAGTATGTGTGAATGAGCATAAATATAGGTTTGCACATGTTAATGAGTGTTTGTGTAAGTATGATATGTGTGTGTGTACATTTGTGCGTCTATCTATCTATCTATTGCCTGACGCCGTGATCCCCGAAGGGGTGGCCACGAACGAACCGCCCCCATGCACCTCTGTCCCCAGTCAGTCGACGCCCCTCCCCCCAACCAGCACCGCCTTCGTTCATGTAGTTCCTCACTCCATCCTGTGCGTACACATCTCCACATTTGTGCGTACTGGTGCAAAATGTGTTTTTGTGATCGTGTCTGTGTGTGTTTGTAGATTTGTGTGCGTGTGTGTGGGCGCAACAGTACCATATACTGTATATACTGTATATATATATATATATATATATATATATATATATATATATATATATATATATATATATGCTCTCTCTCTCTCTCTCTGCTAGCTTCTTTTCTTCTCGTTTCTATTTTTCTGAGAAATTAGCGTTATGTATTTCATAGTTCCTACTTTTTCACCACCAAATACATGTCTTCAGTTCTCCTCCATTCACTACTATTACTCATCACCATTACTATCACCACTACCACCACTTATTGACTATCCTTACATTAATCATATCCATCACTATCACCATTTATTCACTATCCTTCCATTAGTCATCACCATCATTATCACCACGACCACCATTTATCCACTATGCTTCCATTAGTTATCACCATCACTATCACCATTTATTCACTATCCTTCCATTAGTCATCACCATTCATCCAAATCATCATGAAGTAATCCTCACCACCATAATAGTACCCTCGCCCCCTCATCACCACAACACCACGTCACCAGCAAAACGTGCCTCCGTTTCACCATCTTAGTTTTTTTTTTCTGGGCCCCCTTCTCCCTCATGTTTAGCCCCATTAGTTTTCGACTTTAAGACGTTCGCCTCATTAGTTTGACGATTGTAATGCCTTTTGCTCCATTTCTTTGTCAATTTCAAGATCATTCGTGCCATTTAGGTGTCTATTATATTATGGCTTGCGCTAGAGAGCAGACAATTTAGGAGGAAATGGTCTTCGGCCGGAACATTTGTCTACCCAAAAATGTACAAACATGTCTCGAAGGTGGATCTTGGGAGTATATTTTAAAGCTTGATGGAGGTCTAGGGAGCAAACTAAGAACAAATCCCCTTAACGTCCTCTCATTATTACCATCACCACTATTATAACCATAACAACTAAACCTTCAGTCACCACCACCTCTACAACACTTTATCCATAACCACCATCACCATAACACTCTATCAGTCTATCCCCTATCCATCACCATCACCACCATTATCACCACCATCACCATAACACTCTTATCAGTCTATCCCCTATCCATCACCATCACCACCAACACCACCATTATCACCACCATCACCATAACACTCTTATCAGTCTATCCCCTATCCATCACCATCACCTACAACACCACCATTATCACCACCATCACCATAACACTTTATTAGGCTATCCCCTATCCATCACCATCACCTACAACACCACCATTATCACCATAACACTCTATTAGTCTATCCCCTTACCATCACCACTATTATAACCATAACAACTAAACCTTCAGTCACCACCACCTCTATAGCACTTTATCCATCACCACCATCACCATAACACTCTATTAGTCTATCCACTATCTATCACCATCACCACCATTATCACCACCATCACCATAACACTCTTATCAGTCTATCCCCTATCCATCACCATCACCTACAACACCACCATTATCACCACCATCACCATAACACTCTATTAGTCTATCCCCTATCCATCACCATCACCTACAACACCACCATTATCACCATAACACTCTATTAGTCTATCCCCTATCCATCACCATCACCACCATTATCACCACCATCACCATAACACTCTATTAGTCTATCCCCTATCCATCACCATCACCTACAACACCACCATTATCACCATAATACTCTATTAGTCTATCCCCTATCCATCACCATCACCTACAACACCACCATTATCACCATAACACTCTTATCAGTCTATCCCCTATCCATCACCATCACCTACAACACCACCATTATCACCACCATCACCATAACACTCTATTTGTCTATCCCCTATCCATCACCATCACCTACAACACCACCATTATCACCATAACACTCTATTAGTCTATCCCCTATCCATCACCATCACCTACAACACCACCATTATCACCATAACACTCTTATCAGTCTATCCCCTATCCATCACCATCACCTACAACACCACCATTATCACCATAACACTCTATTAGTCTATCCCCTATCCATCCCCATCACCTACAACACCACCATTATCACCATAACACTCTATTAGTCTATCCCCTATCCATCACCATCACCTACAACACCACCATTATCACCATAACACTCTATTAGTCTATCACTATCCATCACCATCACCTACAACACCACCATTATCACCATAACACTCTATTAGTCTATCCCCTATCCATCACCATCACCTACAACACCACCATTATCACCATAACACTCTATTAGTCTATCCCCTATCCATCACCATCACCTACAACACCACCATTATCACCATAACACTCTATTTGTCTATCCCCTATCCATCACCATCACCTACAACACCACCATTATCACCACCATCACCATAACACTCTATTTGTCTATCCCCTATCCATCACCATCACCTACAACACCACCATTATCACCATAACACTCTATTAGTCTATCCCCTATCCATCACCATCACCTACAACACCACCATTATCACCATAACACTCTATTAGTCTATCCCCTATCCATCACCATCACCTACAACACCACCATTATCACCATAACACTCTATTAGTCTATCCCCTATCCATCCCCATCACCTACAACACCACCATTATCACCATAACACTCTATTAGTCTATCCCCTATCCATCACCATCACCTACAACACCACCATTATCACCATAACACTCTTAGTCTATCCCCTATCCATCACCATCACCTACAACACCACCATTATCACCATAACACTCTATTAGTCTATCCCCTATCCATCACCATCACCTACAACACCACCATTATCACCATAACACTCTATTAGTCTATCCCCTATCCATCACCATCACCTACAACACCACCATTATCACCATAACACTCTATTAGTCTATCCCCTATCCATCACCATCACCTACAACACCACCATTATCACCATAACACTCTATTAGTCTATCCCCTATCCATCACCATCACCTACAACACCACCATTATCACCATAACACTCTATTGTCTATCCCCTATCCATCACCATCACCTACAACACCACCATTATCACCATAACACTCTATTAGTCTATCCCCTATCCATCACCATCACCACCATTATCACCACCATCACCATAACACTCTATTAGTCTATCCCCTATCCATCACCATCACCTACAACACCACCATTATCACCATAACACTCTATTAGTCTATCCCCTATCCATCACCATCACCTACAACACCACCATTATCACCATAACACTCTATTAGTCTATCCCCTAGCCATCACCATCACCTACAACACCACCATTATCACCATAACACTCTTATCAGTCTATCCCCTATCCATCACCATCACCTACAACACCACCATTATCACCATAACACTCTATTAGTCTATCCCCTATCCATCACCATCACCTACAACACCACCATTATCACCATAACACTCTTATCAGTCTATCCCCTATCCATCACCATCACCTACAACACCACCATTATCACCACCATCTCCATAACACTCTATTAGTCTATCCCCTAGCCATCACCATCACCTACAACACCACCATTATCACCATAACACTCTTATCAGTCTATCCCCTATCCATCACCATCACCTACAACACCACCATTATCACCATAACACTCTATTAGTCTATCCCCTATCCATCACCATCACCTACAACACCACCATTATCACCATAACACTCTTATCAGTCTATCCCCTATCCATCACCATCACCTACAACACCACCATTATCACCACCATCACCATAACACTCTTATCAGTCTATCCCCTATCCATCACCATCACCACCAACACCACCATTATCACCATAACACTCTATTAGTCTATCCCCTATCCATCACCATCACCACCAACACCACCATTATCACCATAACACTCTATTAGTCTATCCCCTATCCATCACCATCACCACCATTATCACCACCATCACCATAACACTCTTATCAGTCTATCCCCTATCCATCACCATCACCACCAACACCATCATTATCACCACCATCACCATAACACTCTGTCAGTCTATCCCCTATCCATCACCATCTCCAGCAACATGCTCCTTCACCATTATCACCATCATTATCTGCCACTAACACCAACCATCATCACCACAGCCACTACAACTTTCACCATCATCACTATTCACCACCATTATGTTCTTTCACTATTTCCACAATCACCACCACCATCACCAGCCACTCCCACTAACCCTAACTATCTCCTCCTCACGATTTGGGTGGATCATTTCTCCTTGTTTATGCTCCATACCAACTTAATGCCTGCAGTCGTGTTATCGCCTCTCTCTCCTGAAGGCCGGCACGCCTCCCAGTCTTGGCCTCATTATTTTGTTTGTTTTATATGTGACCGAAAAGTGATAATTGTTGTGAATCTCACCACTAAAGTAAGTGGATTTATATAAGCCCTTGATTATTTCGACTCATGCATTAGCAGATTGCAGTGCTGCATTCAACAGGCCACCAAATGTCTTCGTCCAATAGATCTTTAGAAATAGTGCAGTACCTCGTTATCCAGTATTAAATTCTCGAACGATTATTCTATTATTCTAGACTTATGGCATTGTTTTAAGAGTCATGGTCAGTGATCCTCATCCTGCTGACAGATGTTCCACGATGACTCTGTCTGACTGTCTTTCCCTGTAGCCAATCTATACTACCGTTGAAACTGAAGGCTCTAGATCACATCCCTGTATACCTCTGAATTATCAGGGAAGAATGAGGACGTCAACCCACCACACTCTTGACAACACTCTTCTGTTTCTGAGTTGTTGTTGTTGTTGTTGTTGTTCCCCAAGCTGCCTGGCCGAACAGCCCCAAGGCCCCGAGCAATTCCAAGGCCATAACCGAGCGCCCCCACAGAACCCTCCCTGCCGACCACAATAAAGCCTGGGTGACCGAAGCCACTCCATGGCGGGGAGCTGAGGAGGGTGCGGAAACGCCCGGGAAACCAAAGCCCCACCCAGGGCCCTGTGCCCCTCAGCAATTATGAAGAGAAAGTTAAGGGGCAAGGGAAAAATGTGACGCTTTGGCTTCCAATCTTGGTAGATTGGGAGGTCAATCCACGGAAAAGACGCCGTCACTTGAGATCTAGAAAATATATAAGTTAAAGGAACAGTCAGAGTAAGCTATGGGTATGGCAGAGATCGCTCAGTTCTCACTCTGATAGACCAACCCATCACCACATGACTAGAACCCAATCCTCTCAGCATCAGCTAGGAAAGGCCTTAGAAAGCCGCCTTTGGCGGGGGGATAGCTCACCTATTTCAACCCCTTTCGGGGTCGGGCACCCGCCCTGTTTCTGAGTAGAGGCCAGACACTAGGTAAGAAATCGCCATGGGTCACCTACACAGAGACGCAGTCTCACAATGCTTTGAGTCAAAAGCCTTTATGATATCGACATTGACTGCAAGCGATGCCTGTCAACATTAAAAGAAACATTCCATAAATCCCTGTAGTGCTAAAATTCGGTTAATTATTGACTCTGCTGATATAAAATCAGAATTCTTATTTCCTTCTCGAATTCATGTCAATAGCATATGAGCAAAACAATTGTTTGACAGTTCGAACAGAAACACCCTTCGCCTTCCCACTTCATACCTAGATACACCTGGATCACTATTTTTGTTTAGCATTGAAGTCTCTGGCAACTCTTGACGACCTCAAAACCAAGCCATCGAACGCCTTTTGATGCATACACAATTTTTAGTTTGCATACATAATAAAGTTGTAACGCCTTAACGCATCATCCGTACGGTTAGATTTGGATGAAGCACCATCATAGAGTTAAGGTAAAACCCTTGAGGGTCACATTTTAAGATCATTGTAATTTTGAGATGCAGCTTTCAAGTATGCAATACTGGCCTGCGTTCAGGAGCCAATGAACAAGTAGTTCTGTCAGATTCTTCAATGATTATATAATTGGTATCTTGGGGCCTGCTTCCTTTTGGCCTAATTATTTTAAGTCCTCTGCTCCCCGGTTATAAAGGGGAAGTGGGAGGGAGGGGGCGAGATCAGGACACTCTCCTCCTTTATATTTAGCCCCATTATATTGGGATCTTATGACGTTCGCCCCATCAGTTTGGAGATTTTAAGACCTATCGTGCCATTTTGGTGTAATTTTTGTAATGGCCAGCGATAGCAAGCCTGCAATTTAGGAGGACACGACCTTTGGCCGGGTCTTTTTCTGCCGAATAATCCACACATTCGTCTCAACGATGGTCTTGGTGGTATTCATATTTTAAGCTTGATGGAAGTTTAGAGAGAAAACTAAACAAAGTAAACAACAAAATAATAATAATAATAATAATAATAATAATAGTAATACAATATACAAATACCTAAAAACTCATTAGATAAATATAATGGAAACAAAGCGTGATAGTATTGTTACCTTGGGGATGGCCACCAACCTGTCATTATAGGGATCACTTTATTCATATCTCCCTCACTCTATTTTTGTTCTCTCTCTCTCAGTAATAATTATTATTAGGCCTATTTTCCGAATTCGATCTTCACTATACATTTCCCGGTAGAAATGTTCTCATTCTACGGGGGGGGGGGGGGGGGGGGGGGCTTTTTTCCAGCTGTGTTTCATGCCGACCCTTGGTCGGAGGGAGTGGTGGGTGGGGTAGTGTCTTCTGCTTATCCTTCTTCTTATGTCTTCTGCTTCTGCTTAGTGATATCCTTATCTTTCACTTAGTAGCAAATGTTGTTAGAATTGACTCCGGACTGCCTAGTAGGGACAGCAAGGTCTGTGTAGTTTGTGTATCGTTGTAACTCTCCCAGTGTTAAAGGTAGTGTAATGGCTATAAACGTGATCTTATACTGTAGTTAGCTTGGGGGTAGCCAACAACCCACCATTACAGGGGCTCTCTCCTTCCACTTGGGACTTACTCTGTGATACTATCTGCTGGGTGGAGAGCTGCCTTGTGTGTGTGTGTGTGCGTGCGTGTATCTACTTTGTCTGTGTGTGCGTGTTTTGGCATTATTTTTAGTGTGTGTGTCCCTGTATGAATTTGTGTATGAAGCTATTATGTCGATGTGTGTATGTGTGTGGAGCTTCGTTGTCTTTGTGTGTGTATATATATGTTTAGATCAGGACTATATGTGTGTGTTTGTGTGTTTGAGTGGCTGTGTGTATGTCTAATTGCAAAAATCAGACGGATAAATACACAGATAAGCAAACAAAACTGCAGATAGACAGGCAGACATGTACGCGAGTATGGGCGTTGGGTACACACACACACACACACACTCTCTCTATCTCTCATATGTGTACAAGCTGTTGATTTTGCCCAAACTCATCACTAAAAGCAACACAGAAAGAACAAATTGAAACTGTGCAAAAAATAGCTTACAAGATAATTCTAGGACTCTCATACACACACTACCCCGAAGCGCTACGGTCCCTGGGGTTAGAAACGCTATCTAGCAGATACCGAAAACTCACACTGAACCTAGTCCCAAGCCCCCGGCACGGCGACCTGCTACTCCCCTAAGCACCCCCTCCCAGGAGAGTTATCAAGCATTATAACACCATTGGGCGGGTGCCCAACCCCGAAAAGGGTTGAAATAGGGGAGCTATCCCCCCGCCAAAGGCGGCTTTCTAGGGCCTTTCCTAGCTGATGCGGAGAGGATTGGGTTCTAGTCATGAGGTGATGGGCTGGTCTATCAGAGAGAACTGAGCAATCTCTGCCATAACCATAGCTTACTCTGACTGTTCCTTTTACTTATATATTTTCTAGATCTCAAGTGACGGCGTCTCAAACGTGGATTGACCTCCCAATCTACCAAGATTGGAAGCCAAAGCGTCACATTTTCCCCTTGCCCCTCAACTTTCTCTTCATAATTGCTGAGGGACACAGGGCCCTGGGTGGGGCTTTGGTTTCCCGGGCATTTCCGCACCCTCCTCAGCTCCCCGCCATGGAGTGGCTTCGGTCACCCAGGATTTATTGTGGTCGGCGGGGAGGGTTCTGTGGGGGCGCTCGGTTATGGCCTTGGCCTTGCTCGGGGCCTTGGGGCTGTTTGGCCAGGCAGTTTGGGGAACAGCAACAACAACAACAACAACAACACCATCACACCTATACTTGCGAGAACCACGATATATCAAGCAAGTCCCATCCCTTATATCGTGAACCTAATCAACCAACAGCAAGACAAGCCATAAATAATCACTCGTGTGCGACTATTAATATATTACGGTTTTCCATATCTAGTATCAAACCCACCAATACTCTGGGAAGGCAGTGTTAACTGAGCTCATTTTCTGTCAACTTTCACTGTCAACTGTTCAGACAACCTTATAATTTAATCTACATAAAACACGTAAGACACCTAACACAATCTACCTTCGGTCAAGTCTCCGCTCCTAACACCAATAAGCCTCAAAACAATTCAGGCTAAATATAATTAAATGAATAAGCAATATAAAAAATGCAATAAATAATTAATACATTAATTAATAAATTAATAAATAAGACTTGCTCCGGAAAGCTGCCGGAAACGCAGTGTAAACACCAACTTTCTATAATACGGTACCTCAGAAAATCTTTAAAAATATACCTCATCAGTTTTATTTACCCTACAAAAGTACTATATTTCAAGTGAACAGTGAATATAGCACAACAACCGACTAGAAAAAACTACCCTAGACAAACAGTAAACATAGTCAGACGAGATATATGTCAGCTTCATCCTAGATAAACAGTAAATATAGTCAGTAAATCAACTCACAAGCATTCAGTGAACCCTTAAAACAATTTGTAACTATTATCTCAAATTGAAAATAATCTGCAAACCTAGCCCATCATATTTAACTGGTCTAATAGCTCTTATGCAATCTCTTGCTTTGCTCCTTCTTATACATTAATATAAGTTAGAGTTGAGCTACAAACTGTTCCTCTGTACATTTTCAGTCAACGGCTGCAATTATAAATAAACCTATTATTATTATTATTATTATTATTATTATTATTATTTGTATTATTATACAAACACACAAACCCTCCTCCCACCTACACACACAAACACACACACACACACACACACACACACACACACACACACACACACACACTACAAACACACCAACCCAGATATAACTTTAGAAACAATGCTTAATGAACTCAAGACAATCCCATGGAACCAGTTGCCATTAAATATTCGAGAAAGTACTACATTTCCCAAGCTTCAAGAGGTATCTTAAATTTGACTTGCTAAATAAATATCAATCAGCATTACATGGAAATGTTCATGTGTGAGGGTTTATTTACTTATAATGTCTGGTGGTTTATATGTTTTATTACAATCAAACACTGTCCACTATTCACTGTAAACATAAAGGTTACGGTATATATGTTAAGGTACTGTAGCCTACATATTATCATGTACCGTACTAAATGTATCTCCAATGTATATGCGTAATTGGGGTGTATCTCCAAGTGTAAGGACAATGTATTTGTATTTCTCATAAATGTGTTAACAGTAAATTAATATAGTAAGTATGAGTAAGTATATACAGTAAGTATATAATTGGATATGTGTAAACGTTTTAGATATGCGTACCTGTTTGTGAATATTGTATGCATATGTATGTCTGTGTTTGCATAAATATATATTTCAGCTGATATTATATGTAGCTTGCTAAGATTGTATAATAAATATAATTATGTGTACACATTTATGTAAGTATGTAGATGATTGTATGAATGAATGTATGTATAAATGTTGAATGATCATTTATTAATTGATAATGAATGTGTATTAGTGAAAATGTTGATGTTTTGTTTGAGCATAACAAATTAGCGTACTTTATTTATGTTTGCACTTTATCTACTGTATATTATGTTTGCACTTTATCTACTGTATATTATGTATGCGTAGGCAAAATTATGTTATATTTCATAAAGATTCGATATAATATTAAGTAAATAATGTATCATATAGTTAATCATATATTTAGTCATATTGTTCACATACACTTACATGTGCAATATAGTTTAATATTCTAGAATGAAGATAATATCGAGCTTGCAATATTCAGGTGCCTTTTAGGAGAGATTACGCTCAAAAGGCTCAGCCAGCATCAACATTTGTCTCTGTAATTAATATGTATTGTATATTATATGGCTAAATAAAAAATTCCAATTTCAATGTTCAATTTCAATTTCAAACCCTCCTCCCACCTACACACACGCACTACAAACACACCAACCCCCTCTCACCTACACACACACACACACTCACTAACATATTCCCCGACTCCAGCTCATATTCCCCCACTCCCGCTCGCCACCGCCAGACTTTAGCTCAACGCTCTCACGATATCGATCATAATTTGAGTATACACTACTCATCCTCTTCATTCTTGTGCATGAAAGGTGGTTAAGAGCACTTTAACCATCCTGTAGCTTAGTAAGTAACACTGCACGATATTTCGCTGTGTATTGACAGATAAACTTTGTGTTTATCACAAGACTCCTGCTCGGACAGGGCGCCACAAGCGCCATCTATTGTTTTGTTTTGTTTTGTAAACAAACGCTCTCTTACTATTGTATATAAAATCGTAGCCCCTAATTTTACCCATTACCTACTGTAGTAAGTATCTATTTAACTGCCTTGTATGTAAGTAAAGCTTTTCATATTAATTTGCTAATAAACAATATTGTTTACTAACTAACCTGCCTACAGGGACTAACGCCGACGCGTAACAAACTTTTTGGTGGGATTATACATATTAAATTCCAGACAATTTTGTACCAAATTAAAGTGCATTCATTTATCTTTTCCCCCTAGATATATTCTTGACTTTTTCTCCTCAGACTGATTTTATTTTAAGCTAAGGGTGGTATTTGTAAAAACTAACCTAGCCTAACCCAAACCTAGCTTAGCCTATAGCCAGTCAATCTGTTTTTATAATTAACTCTTGTAGATATTGTATATAGTATCCTACTGTAGCTATATATATCTGTAATTTTAGTTGTTGCTTGCATGATCTTGTAGTAACCTTTGACTGATACACTTTTTTATCTAAAAAGAGTAGGCTACTGCTTTACTAGGCTACAGCGACACCAGGGCCATCTGTTGACACAGTATATTAACCCCTTGTGTGCAGTCACACTTTATTTTTATATAATCTCTATTTGGTGAATTGTGTATTTAGTTACACATTCTGTTATATATATATTTGTTTAAGGTTAGGCTATCACACCTGGTAGCCTATTTCTGCGTATTTCAATTTTATTATTTTCGGTTAGGCTATTCAACGCTGGTAGCCTATTGTTGCGTATTTCAATTTAAAAAAAAAAAACTTTTGGTTAGGCTATCGCCGCTGGAAGCCTAATTCTGCGTATCTCAACATTTTTGTTTTCGGTTAGGCTATCATCCCTGATATCCTATTTCTGCGTATTTCAACATATTTGTTTTCGGTTGAAGTGATTGAAGTGTTTTTAAAGTGAGTGAAGTGTTTTAAAGTGAGTTAAGTGTTTTAAAGTGAGTGAAGTGTTTTTTAAGTGAGTGAAGTGATCTGAAGAAAGTGACTGTCACCATGCCTCGCGCCTGTACGAACTGCGCCGGTAGGTTTGCTGAGTCCATTTTTGCTACTGTCGATCTTCAAGTCTGCCGGCTCTGCCAGCAACGAGAGAATTTTACAGTGAAATTAGATGAAGCCTACAACAAGATCAACGTCCTCACCATGAAGCTGGAATCATTCCAAGAGTTTGTAACACTCAACGTTGGAGTACCACAAACTTCAATTGTCACCGCAACTCCAGCAGCCACCAACGCCCTAACGTCAACTGCCAACAATTCAACGCCTGCAGTAGCCACTTCAGCTGATGGTTCCGATACTCAAGAAACAAATAGTGACTCTCTTCCCCCTCATGATAACTTCCGTGTTGTGAGGAACAACGTTTGCCCCAAGACCAGGAAACACATACCGATTACCGAGTGTCAAAACCGTTTCCAGATACTCACAGACTCAGATGACGAAGAGGAAATAGAAGAAGTCCGGCTCGTGGGAGACTCGATGATACGTGGTCAGCTCACAGAGTTTTGCGCCAGGGCACCTAAGACCAGGAAGCGTTTTTGTATCCCTGGTGGTGGTGTGGACGACGTAGTTGCTGCAGTTGACGAAGTATCAAAGCTGGCCCCTGCTAATACAATGTACGTCATCCATCCACGTTGGATCCAACGATGTTCAGCGAACCCGGTCGGAAGATTTGCTTTTAAAGTACCAGCAGCTGATCAAGTCATTTAAGGAGAAGTCATCAAGGATCATCGTCTCAGGAATCGTCCCCCGGCTCGGTATAGAGAGCCGATTTTACAACATAGCCACCAGCACAAATCGTTGTCTAGCAAACCTCTGCAGGAAGGAGAACGTGGGATTCGTCGACACCTTGGACAATTTCTACTATGATGACTATTTGTTTTCGGACGATGGAGTTCATCTGAACCAGGTGGGAGCAGCACGTTTTGGGCATCTTCTCAACGATGCGGTGAAGGATTTTGGGAGAAGAAATCGACTCAGCACAGGAGAACCAGGAAGGAGGACCGAAGACAGCGAGGACGGCAACCTGCAAAGGAATTAAATGCTAATCCGTCAAGAACCGCGAATTTGGATAAAGCTCCACCAACACGACCCAAATTCAAAACCGCCAGGGATAACGACCGAGGACCGAGGACAGCCATGAATGTAAATGTAGATCCGACCAGAACCAAAAATTTGATTAAAGAACGTTCTGTGAGTTCTAAAATAACAAATTTAAAGGTTTTCTATGCAAACGCTCATAGCATACGCAACAAATTTTCAGATTTAGAGGAACTAGTGTTTACAGAAAATTATGATGTGATTGGCATAACAGAATCTTGGCTCAATACAGAAGATAGAGACATTTTAGCAGAGTATTCACTCTGGTTATGTAATGTTTGAGAACAGCCGAATAAATAAAAATGGAGGTGGCGTTTTATTTTATATCAAAGAAAGTCTTAACCCGACCCTCTTGTCAAAACCTCAAATTGTGAACGTCGACACATTTTTTGTGCTAATAAAGAATAATAAAGGTACAAAAATAATACTTGCATTAATATACAGACCTCCAGCTCAATCAGTGAAAACTGACCGAGAAATTAATGAACAAATTGCAGATGTAAGTAACTCAAAAGATACCGTATTTTTTGGCGACTTTAATTTACCTGTGACCAAGTGGGGCGATACTCTTAATTCACACTCCGGACATGACTTGAATGCGAACTTGCAAGAGAGTTCACTCTATCAATTTGTTCGATCGCTGACCCGTGGTAATAACGTTCTTGACCTTGTACTTGCAACAAAAGAAGAATTAATAGAGAATTTGAATGTTGGTGATGAATTCAGTAACAGCGACCATCGTACAATAACTTTCACTTTAAAGTTTACTAGTAACGAACCAAATAGCAGCATCGAAAAAGTCCCTAATTTCAAGAAAGTAAACTTTCATAAACTTAGAGCTATGTTTAAAGAAACTGCCTGGAGCTTTTTAATTAACAATAACGACATAAATACATCTTGGGAATTATTCGAAACCACTTACCTAAAAGCAGTGCAGGACTGCATACCATCGAAAATACGGCGTACAGGCCATAATAATAAGCCCAAATGGTGGAATAAAGATATTTCAAACTGTCTGCTTGCTAAAAAGTTTGCTAATGATAGATTAAAATCCTTACAAAATGACGAAGAACGGGTGAAATTTGTAGAGCTACGACGCAAAGCCAAAAAAGTTAATTAAGCAAAGTAAAAAGACCCTGGAGTTACATGTTGCGAATCAAAGTAAAACAAACCAGAAATAATTCTATAGTTATATCAGAAAGAAAAAAGTAGTTAGTTCAACTGTTGGACCGTTAGTCGATGAAAATGGAGAATACACCAAAGACGAAGTACAAATGAGTAATGGCCTCAATACCTTCTTTGCATCAATTTTTACAACGGAAGACCTCAGTGATATCCCTACACCATCGCCGATTCAGATTGATAATTCAGATGTTCTAAGCAATATCACCGTTACAGAGAGAGAAGTATTGAATTGTTTAGATAAACTCAAGGTAAATAGAACGCCTGGACCTGATAGAATCTCACCTAGAGTCCTAAAGGAAACTAAGGATGAGCTCTCAAAACCACTGACATTGCTATTCAATAAATCCTTTCAGTCTGGAACAATGCCTGATCAGTGGAAGCTAGCCAACGTAACACAGATATTAAAAAAAGGCAGCAAATCCCTACCCAGTAACTTTCGTCCAATTAGCTTAACCTCAGTTGTATGTAAAATGCTAGAAACACTCATAAGAGACAGACTCGTAAATCACTTAGAGGATAATAACATACTTAAAGATACTCAACACAGCTTTCATAAAAAACGTTCCTGTTTAACAAACCTCTTAGACTTCTTCCACGATATCCTCAACCTCTACGATGAGAGTAAAGCTGTAGATATTATATACCTTGATTTTCAAAAGGCCTTTGACAAAGTTCCCCACAAACGTTTACTGCTAAAACTAAAAGCGCATGAAATACAAGACGGTGTGTTGAAATGGATAGAAAATTGGCTCAGCGACAGAAAGCAAGGAGTAGTCATAAACGGTAGGGCATCTAAGTAGCGGGGTACCCCAGGGATCGGTACTAGGACCAATTATCTTTCTAATTTACATCCACGACATAGATAAGGGTCTCACCTGTACAATCTCAAAATTTGCTGACGTTACAAAAATTGCAAATAGCGTACTCTCAAAGGAACAAGTTGACGATATGCAACACAATCTAGATAAGTTGTCATGTTGGGCCCAAATTTGGCAAATGAGTTTCAATGCGGATAAATGTAAAGTACTACATATCGGATACCAAAATGAGAAAGCAAACTATTTGATGAATGGCACTCAGCTTCAGAATGTAAACAGAGAAACCGATCTGGGAGTAACAATATCGAGTAACCTAAAACCGAGTCAACAATATTCAGAAGTTGTTAAGAAGGCAAACAAAATAATTGGCTTTATAGGCAGGTTATTTGAGCATAAATCCAAAGACGTTATCCTAACCCTTTACAATTCCTTAGTCCGCCCTCTTCTGGAATACTGCGTTCAATCCTGGTGCCCTTATTACCAAAAAGATATAGACAAGCTAGAACGAGTTCAACGTAGAATTACCAAAATGATACCTAGCCTAAAGAACAAACCATACGAGGAGCGTCTTAGAGAATTAAATCTATTTCCTTTAACCCAGCGCAGATTAAGAGGCGACTTAATTCAAGTGT
Organism: Paralithodes platypus; assembly: GCA_032716605.1. Taxonomy (NCBI): domain Eukaryota; kingdom Metazoa; phylum Arthropoda; class Malacostraca; order Decapoda; family Lithodidae; genus Paralithodes; species Paralithodes platypus. The sequence goes on along the minus strand of CM064483.1, from coordinate 30,016,124 downwards.
TTAAAATCATCAAAGGTATCGACAATATGAACTGTAGTAAGTACTTCACTATCGACCAATCTAATTACACACCGGGAAACGGGTGCAAAATTATTGGTAAATCTTTTAACTCACACAATGCTAAAAATGTCTTCTTCAATCGAGTTGTCAACTTATGGAATGGGCTTCCCCGAGATGTTATAGACTGCAGCACCGTTGATTCATTTAAACTTCGCCTAGACAAATATCTTGCATCAAACCCGCGACTGACTGCGTTTGTAAATGAATAACTTTATTTTATACTCCCCTCAGTTACTAACCTATCTGTCCCCTACTAACTTCCTAATCCTGCCACGGACATTAGTTCCAGGGCAGTAGTTCCCTTTCCAATGTTCCCTTACCCACTCTAAACCACTGTTTGGACACATGATCCTCAGTGTTTTTGAGGACAAGCAGCCTAGAGGGTCACTAGATCTGTTGTTGCTTGATTTCCTTTGTACTACAAACACACCAACCCCCCTCTCATTTACATACACACACACCACAAACACACCAACCCTTCTCTCACCTACACACACACACACACACACACACGCTACAAACACACCAACCCTCCTCCCACCTATAAACACAGCAAGTTATAGACACACATAGACTGCCCTGATAGACCTGTACCTTGCCGCTGTATAATAACGATCGGGTAGAGCTGGACCGTGACCACTTGGCTACATAACCGGTCTGGACCCTCACACCCGGTCAACACTATCTGATCCCACGTCTTGGGGGTTATTAGGATATTATGTTTAATTGTCATTGAGGATTATGCTTGTTTTTACCTTTATCGAGCAGTCACAAATTTCCTTCAAAGAAGAAAGTGCCCACCCAGACCCCCTCAAGCTAAACTTGTAAATTTCTCGATATAAAGGTATACCAGTCAAAGGCCAATTCCATCTAAGTTAAATTCATGTGCTTCTCACTACCATTTTTGTCATTCTATATTGTTCTGTATTCAAGCATTGTTTAGAAAATAATATACCGTACGAGAACATTTGTTTTCATTGTTCTATTATTATTTGTCTTTTATATCATTATTTTATCCTAACTCTCATACACAATAATATATATAGGTTTCATCATAATTATCGAATACATATAGTCGGTATCTTATTCTATTAACCCTTTCTGTACCGGTGATGTGTTTTTAATTATATACTAGCTATATTTAGACAATGTTTTCAGTTTAAAGAGGGCCTCAAGCACGTAACAGGCTTCGAACTATCTCACTTAATCCTTTCTACTACCACAGATCTTTCTTATACTGCACAAAATCGTCTAAATTTAGCTAGAATAGAATTATAAAGACGTCACCGGTATAGAAGGGGTTAATATACCTTTACTACCTTGAATAATGTCTATATGAATGTTTGGTTATCTGAAGTGGATATATATATATATATATATATATATATATATATATATATATATATATATATATATATATATATATATATATATATACCGGTATATATATATATTACACTAATTTTTTACAGGATTTAGCTAATATTGTTTTCCTTTCTTTGGCAGGTATGTACGATCAGTCTCAAAGATGGTGTCACACGATTGCATTTTCCGGCAGTTTTCGATGAAAATGTTGTGGCAGTTACAAACACGACTGTAAGTACAGTACATTCAACAAGATTCCTAGGTACAAAATGATATAGTCCCTAAACTAATTAGAATCGCTATAATATATATATATATATATATATATATATATATATATATATATATATATATATATATATATATATATATATATATACTGTATATATATATGCTGTATATATTTATATATACTGTATATATATATATATTTTTTTTTATTTATTTATTGTTGTGATATTAAGACGTTCGCCTCTATTAGTTGGCGATTTTAAAACATTTCTCCCTATATCTTAGTAAATTTTAAAACCTTTCGTGCCATTTAGGTGTCCATTTTTTCCTGGCGAGCGATAGAGAGCCTGCAATATAGAAGGAAGGACGGGACATTTTTCTACCGAAAAAAAAAAAATACAAGTTTATGTATTGGGGGTATATGTCAAAGCTTGATGGAGGTCTAGGGAGTAAAATATATATTGTAGGTTATGGATTGTATATTCCTAGGTAGCTATGAGATATTTTAGGTACGAACAATACTTAAGATGTGAGGGCGTGGGGAAAGTTGAGATAAGTCACTGGTAATGGAACTCTTCAATTGATATCCCAAATTCTAATTTTTGTTTAATAATTATCGAGGATTTTCCCAGTTTTTGCCCTTTTCGAGCAATGTGTTTTAGTTTGACCCCTAGGCTAAAAAACACGCTTCCACAGACTTTCTTCAAACAGACAAATGCCCGCCCAAACCCCACAAGCTAAATGTGTGTGTGTATTGCAGATTTCCCATTACTTATGGTCTTGTGCTTTTATGAATATGATAGCATAGCATTATAATGTGATTGAAATGCGCATGTATTAATTTCTATATAATTTATGCTTTTCAGTACCGGTGACGCCATTTTTATACGATTTCAGCTACGTTTATACGAATTTATGAAGCTTAGGAAGGGTATATAGTCCAGGAGCCAAGGGGTGTTTGCATGCATGAAAGGGCCAGAAAATCACCCGCTTGATTTAGTTAGAGGGTCCACTGGGACACCTTTTTAGCGAGGGTAGACATCCCGAAACCCGGCAGTTATCGTGTTATTCGGGATTTTCGCTGAATTTAATGAAATCAAAATAACTCCTTTTTTTTTTACGTGTGACGGTTACATAAATTGCAATAACTCGGCAATGAAATGGTCTACAGAGCTCTTTCACCACTCAAAATAAAGCTTAAAGAATTATCTATTCAATAGATACAAACACAATAAGATTGGTCAATACCCAAGGTCACAAGAGGTCAAAGTATGACCTTTTCTGATGAGGAACTAATATTTATGACTTTTCAAATTTAAATATTTGTGAAAAATAGGTAAATGGATTGAACGTTTAATGCTTTTATATTCTGGTTAGGTACACCATAGGCAAGTTTTTGAAATTAGTTGGAAAAGTTGATTACGTATTTTAACCCCTTGGCGTCCCGTACAATAATATGAAGTTTGCGAATGATATACCAATAATAGCTATGTATTGGTTATATAATTATGGTACTACTGAGTCAGCTAAAGTTCTATCAAAACACTCTGTATCACAGTATCACACATTGCATATATATCTTCAAAGCAGATTTCAATTATTTGTTGTCACATTAATGAATGACCTACTGTAGTTTTGGGGAGAGGGGTGAGCCGGGGATACAGTTCGAAATGTATTCTGTGATGTGTCACATTAATGGCCTAGGTTTTGACATCCTTTCACCTGACATTTGCAGTAAGGGCAGCATTTCATATCTAGTTGTCTGCAGACACAGCGTTTAGTAGAGCAGGAGGTACATTTACAGGGCATTGCAAAGTCATCCGGTAGCAAGACTTGAAGATGGTCCGGTTGAAGAATGCCACCTTCTTCAATGAAACCAAAGTCTCTGGGATCCAGTTGAGGATTGCTTAGGCAGTGTAGCTGTAGATATGTCCCAAACAATGCCATGAGGACATAACCTTTGACTGATCGGCTGGTGGGAGGCAGTTCCAAAATTGTCTTTTTGCTGTGGTAGTACCGTAATTCATCCATTATTCTGCATGAGGTTCCTGATTTGTACACATTCACAAGGAACTCTTCCACCAAGATGAAGTTAATACAGTTCAATTCCTTTCCAAAATCAATCGGATAATGCGCGGATCTGCCTTCAGTGCAGCAGCCTTTGTACCAAATTTACTTGTGGAATCACAACCAGTGAGATGGTGCAGGGCAACTAAGATTTTGCAAGTATCTAATCCCAATTTATCGCCTAGAACATGAAGGGGTATGTATCTTGTGGTATTACCAACACCAGCACGAATCCACATCTCTCGTAGGCCATGTGCCTTCAGAAGCGACCAGTAGTGTAGGGCCGAGATTACTACATCAGTATCATTTGATATAATAACCACTCTCTTAGTCCCATTCTCAACTGCATGACGAGCATGTGAGATAATTCTGACGTCGGTCTCTTCAATCGTTGTGTCTAGATCAGGTAATGGTGTCTCTTTTCCATTCAAAATAGCCAGGCATGATTCAATTTCAGGTGGAAGTCCAATCGAGCTAACAACTGTATCTGCCATTGGTTTTGGCTTGGTTAAGATGCGTTGTCGAATGAGTTTCTGTAGCTTGGATTTGTTTGCAGATGAGGCCCAGAATGCATCCATTGTGACTGGCAATTGCGTTCCTGAACCTATCCCATATAAATCAATTGGGCTGCAACCACACCTTCTAGTTCTTTCGCTGTCCTTCACTGAACCCTCAATGTATGTGTCAAAGACTAAGTCGACACGTTTAGAGTTGCTGCCAAGTCCATATGACACCTCCAAGAACTTATCGCAGAGTTCACCAACGGTGTTCATCTGGGATACCCGCATACGACGAAGGCCTGCCATTACATCAATGATAGTCATGTATTTGCTGGCTTCCATTTAGATAGTGGTATATAGTCTGCTTTTTCAAGGAGTTTTTCTAACTCAGTGCACAGTTCACTTTTGTTTGGTTTGGTCATTAGTCCATTCTTGTCAAAGAGGTAACTGCTGTCAATCAGGTCAAACCCCAGCAAATGTTTCATGTCATATCCTCGGACACGAGCAATGTCATAGATCTTCTGGGTTTCTGCCATTTCCTTCTTGGTCTCTTTGCTTATAGACTTATAGGTACTTTGGTCTCCCTTCATGGATTTGAATGTCTTAAGGTTCGTCCTGTGAATGGTATCAAAGATGGATGTGTGTTTCATTACGATTCTTTCATTTCGGAATGTTTCATACGTCTTCCTAGATCTTTCATTAAATTCGAGCAGATTGTCACGGATTTCCTTTGTCATGATTTCCTGTGTGAGGATGTTGTGAAGCTTGTCTTTGTCTCCTTCACACGGTAACGTCATGGGGTTGTCATGTTCTTTTACATACTCAATCATATCCTGAATCAATGTCTCAGATGACCTTGTTGCTGATAAGTTGAACTCGTGGTTTACTAAAAGTTCTGTGCTAGGTGTGACGACTCCACTGACCTGACGTTGGAAATTGACAACAGCTAACATTTCATGGTAAATGATCTCCCACTGAGCAACGAATTGCTTCTTTTTGGTGCTACCGATGATACCCCCAGCACTCTTCTGGGATCGATTTATCGTCTGCTCGAGACACATGTCTGCCCCCGGATTTACACCAGTGAGGAACGGTGCACGGCCAACGCAGAAAAGGTCTCATCTACCAGTCACAATGTCAAACAGATTTGAGATATTGGTAGAGATGGAAGACGAACCAGAAGAGACCAGGCTCGTTGGGGATTCCATCCTACGAGGACAGGTCGAAGAGTTCTGCGACAGAGTCCCAAATCAACGAAAAAGATTTTGCATCCCAGGAGCTGGACTGGACGACATTGTGGAAGCCTTCGAAGATACCACAAAGGATGCAAATGAAAATACCCTTTTTGTCATCCATGCTGGTTCAAATGACGTCATGCGCACCAGATCCGAAGAGTTGATGGAGAAATATCGCAAGATGATCCAGCACTACAAAAACAAGTCAAGGAATATCATCATCTCAGGCATTCTCCCCAAGATCGACGCACCTGACAAATTCTATGACAAGGCCTTCAGCACAAATAGCCGACTAAAATATTTGTGTCTGAGGGAAGAAGTTGAATTCATCAACCTCTGGGACAACTTCTACAACCAGCCTACTCTGTTCTGCAAGGATGGCACTCATCTAAACACTGTGGGTTCAGCACGCATGGGTCGTCTCCTACACGAAGCAGTCCGCAGCCATGGATAAAAAAACGCCATCCGAGAAGAAGCAGCAGTGACATAAATCATCCAATGCCAAGAAAAACACAGAGGCAACCGAGGACCACCAGCGATAAGGACCGAAGACAGCGAGGACCGAGGACAGCCATGAACATAAATGTAGATCCGACAAGAACCAACAATATTATTAAAGAGCGTTCCGTGAGTTCTAAAATAACAAATTTAAAGGTTTTCTATGCAAACGCTCGCAGCATACGCAATAAATTTTCAGATTTAGAGGAGCTAGTGTTTACAGAAAATTATGATGTGATTGGCATAACAGAATCTTGGCTCAATACAGAAGATAGAGACTTTTTAGCAGAGTATTCACTTCCCGGTTATGTAATGTTTGAGAAAAGCCGAATAAATCGAAATGGAGGTAGCGTTTTACTTTATATCAAAGAAAGTCTTAACCCTACCCTCTTGTCAAAACCTCAAATTGTGAACGTTGACTCATCTTTTGTGCTAATAAAGAATAAGAAAGGTACAAAAATAATACTTGCATTAATATACAGACCTCCAGCTCAATCAGTGCAAACTGACCGAGAAATTTCCGAACAAATTGCAGATGCAAGTAACTCACAAGATACCGTAATTTTTGGCGACTTTAATTTACCTGTGACCAAGGGGGGCGATACTCTTACTTCACACTCCGGACATGACTTGTATACGAACTTGCAAGAGAGTTTGCTTTATCAATTTGTTCGAACGCCGACTCGTGGTAATAACGTTCTTGACATTGTACTTGCAACAAAAGAAGAATTAATAGAGAATTTGAATGTCGGTGATGAATTCAGTAACAGCGACCATCGTACGATAACTTTCACTTTAAAGTTTACTAGTAACGAACCAAATAGTAGCATCGAAAAAGTCCCTATTTCAAGAAAGCAAACTTTCATAAACTTAGAGCTATGTTTAAAGAAACTGACTGGAGCTTTTTAATTCACAATAACGACATAAATACATCTTGGAAGTTATTCGAAGCCACTTACCTAAAAGCAGTGCAAGACTGCATACCATCGATAATACGGCGTCCAGGCCATAATAATAAGCCCAAATAAGATATTTCAAACTGCCTGCTTGGTAAAAAATTTGCTAATGATAGATTGAAATCCTCACAAAATGACAAAGAACGGCTGAAATTTGTAGAGCTACGACGCAAAGCCAAAAAGTTAATTAAGCAAAGTAAAAAGACCTTGGAGTTATATATTGCGAATCAAAGAAAAACAAACCCGAAAGAATTCTATAGTTATATCAGAAAGAAAAAAGTAGTTAGTTCAACTGTTGGACCGTTAGTCGATGAAAATGGAGAATACACCAAAGACGAAGTACAAATGAGTAATGCCCTCAATACCTTCTTTGCATCAGTTTTTACAACAGAAGACCTCAGTGATATCCCTACACCATCGCCGATTCAGATTGATAATTCAGACGTTCTAAGCAATATCACCGTTACAGAGAGAGAAGTATTGAATTGTTTAGATAAACTCAAGGTAAATAAAACGCCTGGACCTGATACAATCTCGCCTAGAGTTCTAAAGGAAGCTAAGGATGAGCTCTCCAAACCACTGACATTACTATTCAATAAATCCTTGCAGTCTGGAACTATGCCCGATCAGTGGAAGCTAGCCAACGTAACACCGATATTAAAAAAAGGCAGCAAATCTCTACCCAGTAACTATCGTCCAATTAGCTTAACCTCAGTTGTATGTAAAATGCTAGAAACGGTCATACGAGACAGACTCGTAAATCACTTAGAGGAAAATAACATACTTAAAGATACTCAACACGGCTTCTTTCGTAAAAAAACGTTCCTGTTTAACAAACGTCTTAGACTTCTTCCACGATATCCTCAACCTCTACGATGAGAGTAAAGCTGTAGATATTATATACCTTGATTTTCAAAAGGCCTTTGACAAATTTCCCCACAAACGTTTACTGCTAAAACTAAAAGTGCATGGAATACAAGACGGTGTGTTGAAATGGATAGAAAATTGGCTCAGCGACAGAAAGCAAAGAGTAGTCATAAACGGTAAGGCATCTAAAAGGACCAATGTAAGTAGCGGGGTACCCCAGGGATCGGTACTAGGACCAATTCTCTTTCTAATTTACATCAATGACATAGATGAGGGTCTCACCTGTACAATCTCAAAATTTGCTGACGATACAAAAATTGCAAATAGCGTATTCTCAAAAGAACAAGTTGACGATATGCAACACAATCTAGATAAATTGTCATGTTGGGCCCAAATTTGGCAAATGAGTTTCAATGCGGATAAATGTAAAGTACTACATATCGGATACCTAAATGAGAAAGCAAACTATTCGATGAATGGCACTCAGCTTAAGAATGTAAACAGAGAAACCAATCTGGGAGTAACAATATCGAGTAACCTAAAACCGAGTCAACAATGTTCAGAAGTTGTTAAGAAGGCAAACAAAATAATTGGCTTTATAGGCAGGTCATTTGAGCATAAATCCAAAGAAGTTATCCTAACCCTTTACAATTCCTTAGTCCGCCCTCTTCTGGAATACTGCGTTCAATCCTGGTGCCCTTATTACCAAAAAGATATAGACAAGCTAGAACGAGTTCAACGTAGAGTTACCAAAATGATACCTAGCCTAAAGAACAAACCATACGAAGAGCGTCTTGGAGAATTAAATCTATTTCCTTTAACCCAGCGCAGATTAAGAGGTGACTTAATTCAAGTGTTCAAAATCATCAAAGGCATCGACAATATGAACTGTAGTAAGTACTTCACTATCGACCAATCTAATTACACGCGGGGAAACGGTTGCAAAATTATTGGTAAATCTTTTAACTCAAACGAATCTAAGAATTTCTTCTTCAATCGAGTTGTCAACTTGTGGAATGGGCTTCCCCGAAACATTATAGACTGCATCACCGTTGATTCATTTAAACTCCGCCTAGACAAATATCTCGCATCAAACCCGCGACTGACTACGTTTGTAAATGTATAACTTTATTTTATCCCCCCCTCAGTTACTAACCCATCTGTCCCCTACTAACTTCCTAATCCTGCCACAGACATTAGTTCCAGGGCAGTAATTCCCTTTCCAATGTTCCCTTACCCACTCTAAACCACTGTTTGGACACTTGATCCTCAGTATTTTGGAGGACAAGCAACCTAGAAGGGTCACTAGATATGTTGTTGCTTGATTTCCTTTGTACTCATTTGTACTCCTTTGTACTCCTACAGCTCTGAATGGTCCATCTGTCCGCTTCACCACAAACTTGCCTGCCAGGAAACTCTTGTACACATCTTCTGGTAGCTTTCTCATATCTTCTAGGTATAATGAAGCCCATCTAAAATAGTTGACCCTATCACATCCAGAAAATTGCGGCAGCACAGATTGAACACTTTGGAGATGGAGTTTTCAGTCTCCCTCATGGTCTGCCCTAACCAAGTCCTTTAGAACAGCCACCATTCTGACGAAGTGGTCCCAGAATGTAAAAGTCTCTGACGCTGCACTTCTCTGACATCTAAATTTATTGAAGTCTTCAACCATGACTTCTGAGTTTGACATAAATGCCTCCAAATGAACCTTGCTTTCCTCCCTCTTCTTTTCTGCTACAGAGTTTTTCAACAGTCTCAGATGCTCAAGCTCATTCCTGTACCTCTCAATTCCTTCCACATTGAAGAACTCCGCCCACTGCAGCCTTTCTATATACTCAGAGAGCATGAACAAACCCTTCAACGACCTCGTATAATGTGATCTATCAAGAACTGATCTTACCACATTTTGGCCAAAAGCTTTAGACTCTACCAATATAGTTTCTGCTCCACTGCCATTAATGAGCTTTCCTATCGCACCCATGACTACCTTAATCATATGAAAAGAGCCCAGACATAACACCAAGTTATTAAATTCAAATGGTTTGCTCATGGTGATTTCACGGGCAATGTGATACACCCCCTCATCACATACCACGGGCAAGTGTGTTTGGTCTAGTTGACTCAAAATATTCTGGAAGTTTTTTAATGCTGTGTAAACTGTGCCATATTCCGTAACAGGGTGGGGAAGGACTGGTAGGAAACCTACAACCTTCTGACACACATTCTCATCAGTCATAAGAGAGTTAAAGGCACTCCAAGAGGGCATTGTTTGGTCCATAGTTGTTTCTTTAACACCTTCCGTCATACATGATAGATCCATTCTACTTACAGTCTAAGCTACGTCCTTCCTGCTGACACTTTTTGCATGTGATTTGTCTATTTTGTACAGTTCTTCCGGAACTTCGTAGATTGTTGGAAGGCTTGGCTTTTTAGCAGTTTTTGTGTAAGGAAACAAAGTCTGGCAACCTAACTCTTGTGTGAATTGTCTCTCTCTGTGGGTGACACCAGTCTCCGATATCTTAGGCTTACTATTCAGAGTCACTCCTTGAAGTTTGACCTGCATAAGAATCATAACAGTGTCATGACTTCCTCCTATGCCAGATAGTGTTGCTTCCTCATGACCAAAATTATCAAAGGCCCCCAACGTGAAGCTTGATGTGTTTAAATGACTAGGAAGTGGGACCTGACCCTGACTTGCTTCTGTAACAAATGATGCCATATCAGAATGAAAGCGGAGTAGCTCGTCATAACTAATTGCCAGTCCAAACCTATTGAGACTAGAAATAAGCGTTTTTGACCTACACACATTATAAATAGCTTCAGAGTTCAACATGTGCAAAGGGGTTCGCTTTTTACCATTATTTACAATTTAAAAGATGACTTGATACACAGATAGTACTTTTTTTTATCTTGGAAGATCTAGTGTCACTCTCCTCATAAATTTCAGGCTCACCATCTACAATATTGTCACTGTGTAAAATATCAACATCAAAAAGAGCTGAAAAAAGTCTGCAACGTCACTGGGAATTATCATGTCAGAATATGTTTTCTCAAGTTCATTGGCATCACAGAACCTGTCATTCAGCTCAAAGTCTTCGTTGAGGATGCAATCTCTCAACATGGTACCACACTTTCTTACTGTTTCCCTATCTAACGACTTTTCACTTCTCTCTGGCTCTGTCTCAGCTGCACCTGGCTTGAAAACAATGGTGTGTTTTTTTAACCGGTTGGGACAAAAAATGAGACATCCCCCCCAAACAGGTGGATTAGGTACATTTTCACATCCCTGTTTGTGTACGTAAAACGAGTTTGATCATTACTCCGCGCTTCATTACAGCACTTGGAAATATAAGTCAGGTTATAGCATCTCCCCGAGTTCAACCCTGGTTCTAAATCTTTCATAAAATTTGCAAAGATATCAAACTTCTGCTGGCCAGTTGGCGTTGACGATGATTCAGTTGCTACTTTCTCTCCTTTCCTGATGTAGTTACAAATACACTGGCTGTGACAATAAAGATCTGCTCCAAATACGGCATTCGCATCTTGCAAGTCGGAAGTTCGGGTAAACACATCATTCTGAAGTATCATGGCTGCCTTTAGGAATGATTCAGCCCGTCCTTTTTCAGAAATCCTCCATTTATCGTATACGTTGTTGTGTTTTGGATTTCCACAAATGACACATTTCTTTAAAAACTTGTTAATATTAGCTGGCAGAGATGCGGGGTCTCGAGAATCCACCATAGACCGTCTACTCCTTTTAGAGGATGAGCTATCCTCTGGGGAATAAGCAGCAATATTCCTGGAGACTTCGGTTAACTGCTTGAGTTTATCCAGTGTTTTCTTGAGGGAATACTGTTTATAACATTCGTTAGTAACATGGTATAAGAATTTGCCTTTGTCCACTTGCTTCAGTCTTTCAAAAACTACGTCCTTTCTCACTTCCGCTGCTTCAATGATACGTGCCCTGCCATTCTCTGTGCTGGTCGTTTCACATTTATCATCATACTTTTGGCAGATTATGCATTTCTTGGGATCGCAAGAACCACTTGAGGATGGTGACTGTGATGCCCTTAATCTTTTCTTTGGTAAGCCAGACATTCTTCACTGTAAACAACAAAACAAAAATTAGTTTTCCCAAAATTTTAAATGAACAATACATGAACAGAGAACATAACATATACTGGATTAACTCATTTTTGCATTCCTATTGCAATCTTAAAGAATACAAATTACGGAATATATCTGTTATGCTTCAGTACGTTGGTACGGTATATATACCTTATATTGATTGCTACACAGTGGTTAAAATACGTAATCAACTTTTCCAACTAATTTCAAAAACTTGCCTATGGTGTACCTAACCAGAATATACAAGCATTAAACGTTCAATCCATTTACCTATTTTTCACAAATATTTAATTTTGAAAAGTCATAAATTTTAGTTCCTCATCAGAAAAGGTCATAATTTGACCTCTTGTGACCTTGGGTATTGACCAATCTTATTGTGTTTGTATCCATTGCATAGATAATTCTTTAAGCTTTATTTTGAGTGGTGAAAGAGCTCTGTAGACCATTTCATTGCCGAGTTATTGCAATTTATGTAACCGTCACATGTAAAAAAATTAGTTATTTTGATTTAATTAAATTCAGCGAAAACCCCGAATAACACGATAACTGCCGGGTTTCGGGATGTCTACCCTCGCTAAAAAGGTGTCCCAGTGGACCCTCTAACTAAATCAAGCGGGTGATTTTCTGGCCCATTCATACATGCAAACACCCCTTGGCTCCAGGACTAATATGGTAGGTAAAACGATTCATTGAGGTAATCTGTAACCTTTTAATTTGTAGACATTGTTCCTAGGCCAAATCAAATTGTCTGATATTTGCCAGAATATAACGAAAGAGATGTCACCGGTCCTGAATGGGATTTATATACTGCATACTATTCTATCTGTACTGTATAGTTTTCGATCCCTCTATAAACTAATATATATATAAAAAATATGAAGAAATACTGTGTATATGCATGACTAGCTGGATGTTACATGAAAAAGGGCAAGAAGTGTGAGGAGATTGAGATATGTATCCTCTCACGTCAACCTGTCAACCTCCTCCACATACACACACTTTCACTCTCACACTCTCTTTCTCTCTCACTCTCTCTCCAAGTCTAGGAATAGTGCATGAGGGTGTAGTTCTTAGCAGAAATAAATGTACCCCAGAGGAGGAAGAAAACTAAAAATATAAGTTGAATAAGTTCAAATCATCTGGCACAGATGGCTTTCTTCCCCAAGCTGCACGAGAAATGCGAGTGGAAATCGCACCTCCCTTGGCAGAGATCTTCAATAGATTACTGGAAACTAAAGAGGTCCCTGAAGACTAGAAACTGGCCAATGTGTCTTCTTTGGACCATTATTATCCTCTTCCCTCACACCCTCTCCTTCATCCTTCCCCCACACCCCTCCTTCATCCTTCCCTCACACCCCTCCTTCATCCTTCCCCCCACACCCCTCCTTCATCCTTCCCCGCAAACCCCTCCTTCCCTCCACACCCCCTCCTTCATCCTTCCCCCACACCCCCTCCTTCATCCTTCCCCTCACACCCCCCTTCCCCCCACACCCCCTCCTTCATCCTCCCCCTACACCCTTCCCTCATCCTCCTCCACACCCCCTCCTTCATCCTTTCCCCACACTCCCTCCATCCTTCCCCACACCCCCTCCTTCATACTTCCCCCCACGCCCCCTCCTTCCTCCCACACCCCCTCCTTCATCCTTCCCCCTCACCCCCTTATTCATATTTCCCTCACAGCCCCTCCTTCATCCTTCCCCACACACCTACTTCCTTCCACACCCCTTCCTTCATCCATCCCCCCAAACCCCCTCCTTCATCCTTCTCCCCACACTCCCTCCTTCCCCCCACACCCCTCCTTCCTCCCACAACCCCTCCTTCCTCCACACCCCCTCCTTCATCCTTCCCCTCACACCCCCTCCTTCAACTTTTTCCCACACCCCCTCCTTCATCCTTCCCCACAACCCCTCCTTCATCATTCCCCCCACACCCCCTCCCCCCTCCCACATCCCCTCCTTCATCCTTCCCCCCACACCCCCTCCTTCCCCTCCTTCACCCACACCACCTCCTTCCGCCCACATCCCCTCCTTCATCAAAGGAGTACAAAGGAGTACATCCTTCCCACCAACACCCCCTCCTTCCCCTCACACACCCTCCTTCATCATTCCCCCACATCCCCTCCTTCATCCTTCCGCCCATACCCTCTCCATCATCATTCCCTCCACACCCCCTCCTTCGTCCATCCCCCCACACCCCCTCCTTCATCCTTCCCCCCACACCCCCTCCGCCCCCTCACACCCCCTCCTTCATCGTTCCCCACACCCCTCCTTCCCCTCACACCCCCTACTTCATCCTTCCCCCACCACCCCATCCTTCATCCTCACCCACACCCCCTACTATATCCTCCCCCCCCACACCCCCTACTTCATCCTCCCCCCCACACCCCGTACTTCATCCTTTCCCCATACCCTCTCCTTCATCCTCCCCCCACACATCCTCTCCCCACACCCCCTACTTCATCCTTCCCCCCACACACCCCCTACTTCATCCTCCCCCACACCCCCTCCTTCCCCCACACCCTCTCCTTCATCCTTCCGCCCACACCCCCTCCTTCCCCCCACACCCCTCCTTCATCCTTCCCCCACACCCCCTCCTTCATCCTTCCCCACACCCCCTCCTTCATTCTTCGCTCCACACCCCCTACTTCATTCTTCTCCCCACACCCCTCCTTCATTCTTCCCCCCACACCCCCTCCTTCATCCTCCCCCACATCTCCTCCTTCATCATCATCCCACACCCCCTTCTCTATCATTCCTTTCTCTCGACACCTGAATGGGGGAAAGCGTCTTATGATCGTCAAACTAATTGCTTGAAACGTCTTAAAATCTCAGAACTAATACAGCCAAAAAAACGGAGTTCCAAAAAGAACTCCCACTGACTAAATAGGGTTAAATACATCCTTATTCTTGTGACTCTCATTCCTTACCCCGACCAATAATCTCCCAAACTATAATACAATCAATATATTTCACCCCCTGCAAGCTTAGGGCTATAGTAGAGATCCTATAGTCTCAGAGATTGGCCAACCTTCACCATCTTAGTTTTCAGAAAGATCACCGTTCGTTTCTACCCCTAATAGCCGTCCAGCTAGCTCAGTTGATTACGTTCCTGCTTAATACCCAGCAGACTCGGGTTTAATCCTCGCTCAGATTTAAAGGTTTTTCTGAGATATAGCAGGCGGTTACCATCTCCCCTTGAGCAAGAGAGATGGGTAATGATCTCTTGTCGATTAACGTGGTCAAGTGCTTGTGAATCCTCGAAGGAGGAGATACGAACGCTATATAAGTAACCAAATGAAGATGATGATGATTATTACTATTAATTTGTATTTGATAAAGGTGGAGGAAACCACAATAGTGCAGTGTAATAATACTGTATGGCTCTAAGTCGTGATACAAGTTAAAACTACGTTTGTAGCATACACGAACATATGCCTAAAGTTTATTCACCAAATGTATATCCATCATACTCCCGCACATTATTTGTTCACATCTGCTAACTAGTGATGTCTAGAAGTTCAACTTGTATATATCCCCCAAACAAGTGTACAACAGGTATAATTATATTGTGTACCCTGGCTACTATTACCCCCCCCCTCCCCCAACACACACACACACACTGCCTGCTTATCAGTGTTCTGCCTCCCTGTTCACACTGCCTGCTGCCTGTCTGCCTCATTGGCTTAGTGTTCCCATGCATCACCTGTTTCTGCTGTCTATCCCTTCCTTTGTTTATAATATAACATAATATAACATAATATAATAGTAACTGCTGTGGTAAACTATCAATGGAAGTTAAATATTACTAAGCTATAATGAATCAAATAAAATCAATCTAAATTAAAACTACTCCATATCTAAATTGAATTCAATCTGAAACAAGCTAATTTATATCCAAAGGTCTCACATAATAAATTTATATATAAGGTAAGGTTATAAGGGTTAATATTAGCCAGGAATTAACTCACCAATAATTCCATGTGGCAATGAGGCAAGGGAGAACGTTTACCCAATATGGCGGACAACGGGGAATGAGACTTCGGTCCTGAGACTCGAGTCAAGTGAAAGAAAGAATAAATGATTACATGGGAATGGACATGAATATTATGCTTATCTGTCAGTCAGTCATGGCGTCGATGAGAGCGTCGTGATGGTGTAGCTGTTTGTATTGCTGTCAGTGTATTGTGATTAGAGGCACAAAAGCGCGATCAACTGAGGGCGAAAAATATATGTTAACTGGTCGGTGTTCGTGAAGGCTCTGCCCTCTCTTCCTCAGAGGCAGACCTTGCTGCCTTGGCAAACGCCAGGAGCCCAAATTATCGTACCGCATCTAGGTTGCTCTATACGATAAATTATATTAATATATACGATAAATTCATATATACTACATAAGACCATGGCAATATTGCTTAATAGCATATTAGGCCTTTTATAACTTAACTTATTTAAAATCTTATAATATACGATCTACTCGTCCTACGTCGTGCTGAAGGAGCGACCGTGACGTCACAGAGACATACGGGATCACAAAAGTCATAGCCTATCGTATTTACGATACACTCCCCCCACAAAAAATACCTGAACCCCACCTTAAACTTAAAGTTGCCCAGAGGCTATCTTCTGACGCCACATGTCGATGGCGCCAGCAGCAGTGCGTCTGGGACGCGTCCCGGTCCGAGAATAATCACCATCAGAAAGAGGTGAGTCGTGCCTTTGAGAATCCTCGGACCCAGCAATAATAGGAGGAGCATCAGATTGCAATGCGGAATCGAGCTCCAAAGTGTACAAACGTGCGATAGGACGAACAGTAGTTCCAGTGGCTGTCTTCAATAGCGCCACCCGCTTTACAGAGTCTGCCCCTTGTATACCTCTAACACGCGGCCCAATTTCCAGTATAAACGAGGACTATCTTCTTTAATTAAAACAACTTCACCAACAGTAGGTGCCGTTGGTCTACCAGAGGGAGTAACACTCCTTTCCCTCAATGCTAAAAGATATTCATTAATCCACCGTTTTCTAAAATCTTCTATTATCCCGATATATACTGGTATCTCTTAGACACCGCTACCTCAGAGTACAACGAGGGATCCTCTAACTCTACTATAGATTGGAAATCAGATGGAAACGCAGTCAATGGTTTTCCATATAGCAAGTGAGCTGGCGTTAATGGTAGTGGTTCTTGCAAGTCGGTGTACACATATGTAAGCGGGCGATCATTCACGACTGCCTCTATCTCTGTGAGGACTGTCGTCAACTCACTCTTCTTTAATAGAGCACGTCCTACTACCGCTCTGAGTCCTGACTTTACTATGCTGACACACCGTTCCCACATTCCACCAAACCAAGGTGCCTTAACTGGAATAAACCTCCATTCGCACTTTCTTCTCTCCCAAAAAAGTGATGATAGTAGGATCACTTCTCATATCCTTTAGATATTTTGATGCCTGGACATAAGTAGGAGCATTGTCGCTAAGAATGAGTTGAGGGAATGAACGACGGGCACAAAACCGTCTAAAGCCAGCATAAATTCTTCGCTAGACATATTATCACATAGTTCTAGGTGTACCGCTGGAGACGTTGCACAGGTAAACAATAATATATAAACCTTCTCATGCTCTCTCGTCTTCAATGCCCCTGTGTAATCTAACCCTACAGCTTGGAAAGGTTCTATGTGCTTTACACGGCATTCAGGTAGAGGTGGAGCTGGTCCAGTTGCATATGGTTTACCTTTTAGTCTCTGGCATATTACACACTTTCTTACTACACGTCGAGCTACTTGTCGAACTCTTGGTATCCACCATGTGAGACGTAAATTTGATATAATATGACATACCCCGTAGTGTTTTACTTCCCTATGTGCACGTATGATCAATAGATCAGTAACGTGATGTCTTGTTGGCATAAGTATAGGGCGGTTTGTGCCGTCTGTTACACCCGACCACTTCAGGAGACCCTCACACCTGATGAGGCCATTGTCTAGGTGCAACCTTAGTTGACGCACTATATTAGGCATTAATGTCTTATTCAAGCTTTGCAAGGATTCTAATTCATTGGAAAAGGTTTCTACTTGAACCCATTTGATAAAAGTTACTTCAGCTGCTTTAAATACACGAGCATCAATGTTGTGACCCCTGTTGCAGAGTTGGCCCGTTACTTTAAGCTTGATATTGGATACATATCGCAATACCCAAGCGACAACTCTGACTAGTTTATTATAGTCACCGAATCTTGCCCACTCTATGATTGGACCCGGTGGCTCATTTGGTTGGGCTTTAACTGCCACTGTTTCCAGTGGCAGAAGTCCCTCACCAACAGCATGCCAAATCGTCCATTCACTTTCATGGAGCAGCCACTTTGGACCATGCCACCACAATTCGGACTTCACTAACTGGCTAGCCGTTATACCCCTAGTTATGAGATCACTAGGGTTTTCTTTTGTATTTACATAATGATAAGCAACGTCTGGCAAAAGGGCTCTAATCTCATACCCTATTCCGCACATAAACTGGCAGAGACTTCTTTCTATGTATCCAGTTGAGTGCGACCTGACTATCGCACCAAACGTGAACGATTTCAATATTTAATTCGCTCTCGTATGCTGCGCGGTCATGTTGCACCAGACGTGCTAATAGCAGCATGGCAGTCAATTCCATTTTAGGGATAGTTACCTTTTTAACCGGGGCTACCTTGGCCCGGGCTGTAACTAAATGTGCCCCAAATGAAGTAACGACATATATGGCTACCCCGTATGCCGTGGTGCTAGCATCGCAAATCGTGTGCAACGTAACGTCACCGAACGCCGCCACTTTACGAGGTATAGGTTTAGTACATAGGATGGCATACTCATTCAACAACAATGTCCCTTGGTCATTCAGGTCCTCGGGCAAACTGTCATCCCATCCTATTTTACGTCTCCAAACTTCTTGCATTAGAATCCTAGTTCTTATGTTTTTTTTGTTTTTTTGTTTTTTAAGAGACAATGAACGGAGGAAGGAAAAACGCAGATAAAACAAAAAGGTCCATGTGCCTAAAAGCATCCTCCATTCATAAAATGTTTGTAACAACTGGATTTAACACCTTACGAGCGGCCTATGCGGTTTATTTATGTGTACCGCACAGCGGGGTGTTTTTAGCCAAAATAGGGCTGTTTACGTGATCATTTTCATGCCTAAATAAGACCCAGAACGTAAAACAAGTACCTATCCCTGAAAGGGCATAAACAGAGCTTTCGAATGACACCATAACGATCCTTGTATGATGGATAGTTTTCTTGCAATAACCGTGCAACGCGAGTGCAAAAAGCAGGTAATTCGGTACTTTCAGTACATAATTGAGTATGTAGCGAGTGAGAGAGAGAGGAGGGAGCTGAGATTTGTGTCAGTAGGTTCGCCGCGGTGGTCTGGAGCAGTCATACGCTCGCTAGTCTCCTGCCACCACTTGTCTCTCTCTCTCAGCCACATTACGTGCTGAAATTGCCACTCGAGTTATGTCGAGCGCCGCCACATAGTCCAGCTTTATTTAACTCGACTTATGTTGCTCGCCGCTAATTATGGGTTAAACATTTGTAGATTGTAAGTTTGTGGAAAGCAATTCGAGGGAAGTGAATTCCAAAGAGTAGTAGCTCTGGGGATAAATGAATTCTGATAAGCAGAAGTTCTGCATTGTGGAGGAGAAAGTGTAAATTCATGGGCGCTCTCAGCTGCCCTAGTTCTACGGGGAAAGATGTGGAGAGGCGGCACAATTGAAGCAAGTTCCTCGGAACAATTGCTGTGAAAATATCTGTAGAATAATGCAAGGGAAGCAACGTTTCTTCGTATGGATAATGTAGGAAGGTCCTGTGTGATTGCAGGGTTATTGATTAATCTAATAGCTTTATTTTGAATTTTGTCCAACTGCCTCAATGCAACCACTCCACTTCCACCCCACAGAGGTGAACAGTAATCCATCTGAGAACGCACATGACTTTTATATATCACGGCCAATTGCTCGTCAGTGAAGAATTCTCGAACTCTGTACAGGAGTCCCAGTTTTTTAGAGGCATTCTTAGCAATGCTTCTAACATAATGTGTCCAGCTCAAGTTAGTAGTTAATGTTACACCGAGAATGTCAATACTAGGGGAAGTGGGAATATTTACATCATTAAAAAATATATGGGAGTCAGTGAGATTCTGTCGGTTAGAAAATTGAATGTACTTGGTTTTCTGTGCATTAAAGGAAACTAGATTCTTTTGTCCCCATCCATTAATTATAGAAAGGTCCTGGTTCAGAGAAATTGCAGTGTTTATTTTTGAATTTATAAGATCGGGTTGGGTGAAAGAATTGGTAAATGTGAAGGAACTGTGGAGTGGGAATGTATTGGATTATGAGTGGTAGATATGAGATCATTGATATGAATGAGGAACAGAATTGGGGCCAAAACTGATCCCTGGGGAACACCAGCATTTATTGAGTGAAATTGAGAATAAAGGCCATCTACCATTACACGTATTTTTCTGTTATGAAGATAAGAAGAAATTAGTGGAACTAATGATGCAAGGCCATAGTGTGACATCTTCGACAATAAGGATTGATGCCAGACTCTATCAAATGCCTTTGATATATCCAGTGCTATTGTATGTGTTTCACCATGTTGGTCTGTAGCTTTGTTGATTTGATACGTAATAAGGCAAAGCATGTCTGCAGTTGATCGACATCGTCTAAAACCATATTGTCTATCACTGATTAATTTATTATTCTCAAGATGCTTAATTATGTGATTATTTAATATAATTTCAAAGACTTTACCAAGAGTGGAAGTTATAGCTATTGGTCTGTAGTTTGATGGATGGATGGTAACGGGTAATGCTAGACCCAAAGGATAAAATAATTGTGTAACTTTGCTCAACAGACTTCTTTTTGTGTGCGCTCCTGTCTGCTGAGCAAAATACCTTGTTTGAAAAGTTAGTATGTCATGTTTAGGTTGCCAGATCATCCCCAAATTTCTGGACTTTTCCTGGTTATGAGATGCCGTACCGTCCACCTGTATCAAACTCTGAAGATCTTCACTATTAGTAACCCACTCGCGGAGAAATAAATGTGCATCCGCAAACAATCTGCGTGCTTGCCAGTATGTATATAACAAATCATCCTGACTATCGCTAGAACCCTGCAAATTGTATATATATAATCCGCGAGATAGTTTACTTGTGTCCTCATGAGTATCAGCTAGATGTTTTTTTATTGTGGCATTTAACAAAAACTGTGAACACGTGGCCCCAAAGAGTACAACCCGAAAATGGTATATTATGACCGGACTTTCAGAGTCGCTAATGTCGCTGAACCAAAGAAAGCGGGTAACATCTCTTATCTTCCTCCTTTAGCTTGACCATCAAGAATGCTTTCTCGATGTCACTGGTATATGCGTACTTCCCCAGCCTAAACCGCAATAGATGTTGGGACAGGTCCGACACCATGGACGGACCTGTCAACAGGCAGTTATTTAGACTGGGTAGTTGACCTTGGTGGGCAGAACAGTCATACACCACCCGTATTGGTGTGGTGACGCTGTCTTTTCTTACCCCATGATGGGCCAGATAGTGAACCCTACCCTTCTTAATTGGTTCCTTGACATCGACTCTCTCAATAAAGCCTCTATCTTCATAACTCCGAAATACATCGTCATACGCCTGGCGCGTGCTCGGTTCGTTAGACAATTTACGCTGCAATGCGCGCAAGCGACCTAATGCCAATCCATAGTTGGTAGGCAGGCTTATCTCACTGTTCTTCCAGGGTAAATTAACTTTATATTGCTTGTCTGAGGCACAGTAGCTCACAGACTCGTCAAACCTTTTCAGCGCAACTTTCGAGTCATAATCAGTCTCCA
The DNA here is from genome assembly GCA_032716605.1 of Paralithodes platypus. NCBI lineage: Eukaryota > Metazoa > Arthropoda > Malacostraca > Decapoda > Lithodidae > Paralithodes > Paralithodes platypus. The sequence goes on along the minus strand of CM064483.1, from coordinate 29,994,353 downwards.
TAGGATTAATGCCTATGTGATCCAATCTCCACAGTCGTTCCAGGTCGAACTCGGCAGCCAATTTAGGGTCACTAGGTTGGGAATCCTCCCTTCCCAACTCCTCTGCCGCGGTTACATTGACTCTATATATCGAGACCGTGTCGACCTGGACCTTTAACTGTGTAGTATGCATTTTTCCGCTATTGCAATATTGAAATTTAGTGGGGATTAAAATTACACCACACATCTTTTTAAATCCAGGGTATACTACATCATAATAATGATCCACACCAAGTAGAACATGCACCTCACTCTGGTCTCCCGTGGGATCTGACAAGTTAACCCCTTTGCTACGTAATGCGTGTTCCACCTTCTTCATTCCTACAGATACATATTCTGGTAGGGTGTCTTTTTTTTTTTTTTTTTTTTTTTTTTCTATGTGATTGAGGGAGGCAAAAGGCATAACTGCCTATAGCGAGTGCCTCCCCCATAGTTGAAAGAGTGACAGGGCCAAAATCAAGGGACGTTCGAGCCAAAATGCCTGGACACACGGAGTTTGAAGCAATTTAAGTCATAGGAAGAGGGAAAGACCGATTCTGGGAGAGAGTTCCAGAGCTCAGATGTTGAGTAGAAGAAAGTTTGAGAGTAACGTTTCACTCTTGGGTTGGAGAGTTGCACAGAGTAGGGGTGGGACTGAGTTGCAAGACGGGTACCACGTGCCCTACGTAAAGGAGGTGGTATGCACTGGGATAGCTCTGAGGAACACTGATTATTATAGTAGCGATAGAATAGCGAGAGAGATGCAACATTGCGGCGGAGAGAGAGAGATTGCAGAGAGTTGGTGAGTGGACGGGAGTTAATGATACGAAAGGCCTTCCTTTCAACTTTGTCTAGGAGAGCGGTGTGAGAGGAACCTCCCCCCACATGTGAACAATACTCAATACAAGGGCGCACTATGCCCCTGTACAGAGCAAGAAGCTGTGCAGGGGAAAAGAACCCCCTAAGGCGGTTGAGCACACCCAGCTTCTGGGAGGCTGCCTTAGCAAGACTGGTAATATGGTCCTTCCAAATGAGAGCAGAGAAAAAAGAGACACCAAGAATATTGAGAGAAGATGAAGGGTTGATTTTTGTATTGTTGAAGAATAAGGGATAGTCCGCTGGGAGATCCTGACGGGTAGATAGATGGAGAAATTGGGTTTTGGAAGCATTAAAGTTAACAAGGTTTTCTCTGCCCCAATTGGAAATAGTATTTAGATCAGAATTTAAGAGTTCTATGGCTTCATTACGTTTGTCGTTGAGGGATTGCTGGCTGGGGCGTTCTGAAAAACTAATGGAGTAGTGTAAGGTTGAGTCGTCTGCGTATGAATGGATGGGAATTAAGGTACAGTTAAGGAGATCATTTATAAAAATTAGAAAGAGAATAGGAGATAGGACAGAGCCCTGAGGAACACCGGAGTTTATAGGGTGAGGAAGTGAACAATGGCCGTCCACAACCGCAGCTATGGAACGGCCAGAAAGGAAATTAGAGACAAAGGCACAGATGGAGGGATAGAAACCGAAGGAGGGTAGTTTAGAAATTAAAGATTTATGCCAGACTCTATCGAAGGCTTTCGATATGTCTAGTGCAATAGAAAAAGTCTCACCGAAGTCCCGAAAGGAGGATGACCAAGAGTTAGTAAGATATGAAAGAATATCACCAGTAGAGCGACCCTTAAGGAAGCCATACTGGCGATCTGAGAGCAGATTATGAGAAGAGAAATGCTTAAGAAATTTGGAAGCAAGAATAGTTTCAAAAACTTTAGAAAGACAAGAGATAAGAGCAATTGGACGATAGTTGGAGGGTTGAGAGCGGTCACCCTTCTTTGGGACAGGTTGAATGTGAGCAAACTTCCAGCATGAAGGGAAGACGTTAGAGGATAGACAGAGACGAAAGAGTTTGCCTAGGCAGGGAGTCAGGGAGTCAGCACGGAAGCACAGTCTACTACGATACATGTCATAAAGTACCGGTTTTTACGGTAGAAATATGAAATCTCCGCTATCTCGTAGTCTTGTTTGTCAGTAACCCCTGTGAAGCCCTGCAATCGAAGAGTCTCAGCCCCTACGATTCGGTGCTTCAGTCCCACTAAGACGGACCTCTTTATAAAGGAACGTTGAGACCCTTGATCTAGAAGTACCCGACAAACTTTGTTACTGTCTTTACCTTCCATGGGAATCTGTATTGTGGGCAATATAGTGGTGTCTTGCGTGCTACCTAGTGTCAAAGTTGTAGTACCCTCTGTTTTGACGTCTTTGACTTTATCTGCTGTAGGACACAACTTATCAAAGTGATGTCCTTTGCAGTGGCGACAGGGCCTTAAGTATGTAGCAGTACATTGTCCCTGCTTACCATGTTCCTTACTGTACTTAGACAACCTACACATAGCTTCAACCTCTTTGCCTGTGCTAGTTTTGTCTCATTTCTGGGGTATTTTACACAGAAACTCCATTTATGTTTGTTGTTACATAGCTTACATAGAATCTGAGCAGGTTTCTTATACGTACCCTCTTTCTTTTCTTTAGTCCCCACCGTCATGCTTACAGTTCCCCTCATCTCCACATTCTCACTCCCTCCCGACACATACATTTTCCCTTAGTTCAACTGTAGATTGCTAATTTCCTTACTGAACTGAGTTTTGAACTCCCCCAGATCAAATGATCTAACCTTGTCAAGTATTGCCATAGGAAGCTTCTGACGTAAGATAATGACTATAATTTCCTGTGTGGTGAGCCCTAGGGTGTCTAGCGATCGAGTATGGCACTCCATATTTGCCCTAAAATTTGCTAACTCCTCAACCTTATACTGTGGTTCTGCGAGCTTTAACAAGGCAACGACATGGACCATCTTCAACTGCTCTTGATCCCCGTATGTGGACTTTAATAATTGTACTGCCTCAAGATAACTATCACCCACTACCGCAAAACCCTCTATCAAATGTAAGGCTTCTCCTTCCATTTGTCCATTCAGGTAGTGAAACTTGCGGACATTATCCAAAGAGGATTCATGAACTGTAGACCGAAATACGTCCCAAAAAGCTAACCACTCAGTCAATTTGCCCCCAAATGTAGGAAGATTGAGCTTTGGGAGGTGTACAGTGTGTTTTGGGTCAGCCCTTCTATGGGCCTCATTCTCGCCTCCCTTCTTACTTGCGACAGCACGCTGTAATATGTGCTTCGCTCTATAGACAGGTTCATCATAGAGGGTGCGATTATCACACTCTGTAACTATCTCTTCCTCCTCTGTCATGCCTGCCACAATCACCTCACTCAGAGCCATAATACGACCGTGGGTAGCCTGGACGTTGTCTAATCTAGCTTCCAATTCCTCGAGGTCAGCAGTAGTGATGAAAGTGTTGACGTCCACAATTAGCCTATTTAATACTCCCCGAAGTCCCGCCCTTTGATTTTTAGGGGCTTTGATCAGCACCCCACCTGACGGTGTCTCTTCCTGTTTACTCATTTTGCATGTAAACCTATAGGCTATGTATCTAAATGTTACAAAAACAACGGTAAACTAGTAGTCTAGTTAAGAGACGCCGACCGGCGGACTTCTATGTTATGGAGAAAAAATAGTACACAAAAAGCAATACCTACTAAAGGGTCATATTGAACAAGAAAAAATGTTAGGTCAGGTCATATGTCACAGGAAGTCTGAAATGTAAAAGAAAATTATTGGGGGAAGATGATAGGTGGGATGCAGGATTTAGGCAGGTGCAACGATGTGACCCTGCATTCCGGCTCTAACCAGCGCTTGGCTAGCTTTGCCAGTTTATCATAGAGTTGTTCCTGCATCCTGTTATATGTCCCCTTGTTCATTGCCTTAAAATCCCTTACTGGTAGCTAATTTCCGAGGTCTGGGCACCATTGTGGTAAACTATCAATGGAAGTTAAATATTACTAAGCTATAATGAATCAAATAAAATCTATCTAAATTAAAACTACTCCATATCTAAATTGAATTCAATCTGAAACAAGCTAATTTATAATTTATCCAAAGGTCTCACATAATAAATTTATATATAGGGTAAGGTTATAAGGGCCAGGAATTAACTCACCAATAGTTCACGTGGCAATGAGGCAAGGGAGAACGTTTACCCAATATGGCGGACAACGGGGAACGAGACTTCGGTCCCGAGACTCGAGTCAAGTGAAAGAAAGAATAAATGATTACATGGGAATGGACATGAATATTATGCTTATCTGTCAGTCAGTCATGGCGTCGATGAGAGCGTCGTGATGGTGTAGCTGTTTGTATTGCTGTCAGTGTATTGTGATTAGAGGCACAAAAGCGTGATCAACTGAGGGCGGAAAATAGATGTTAACTGGTCGGTGTTCGTGAAGGCTCTGCCCTCTCTTCCTCAGAGGCACACCTTGCTGCCTTGGCAAACGCCAGGAGCCCAAATTATCGTACCGCATCTAGGTTGCTCTATACGATAAATTATATTAATATATACGATAAATTCATATATACTACATAAGACCATGGCAATATTGCTTAATAGCATATTAGGCCTTTTATAACTTATCTTATTTACAATCTTATAATATACGATCTACTCGTCCTATGTCGTGCTGCATGAGCGACCGTGACGTCACAGAGACATACGGGATCACAAAAGTCATAGCCTATCGTATTTACGATAACTGCCTTGATGGTGTAATGGTTACAGTGTTTAAAATTTGTATGTGGTAACCCACGTTCGAATCCCGGTGGATCACATGCTTGCTTTCATTCATTTCTTTGGAAGGTGTTTTGTGTTGGAATAAAATTAATATATATATATATATATATATATACAGTATATATACAGTATATATACCGGTATATATACGATATATATAGGGTGTCTCGAAACAGATGTGCCAAGCTTCAGGGTTATGTTAGAAACAATATTCTAAGCATAAAATGTTTTATAAGCAAAATTCCAAACATTTCTCGTTAAAGAGATATTGCCTGTTGAAAATAGCATTTTCTTAACCCATCCAATCCCAGCACCGTATATACAGTATACGTCAGTAGATAAGTAACGCCCCAGTCCCAGCGACGTATATATCCGTCAGTAATGTACTTTCCTTGTAACTGCCTGTACAACCCTGTACCAGTTACCACGACCTTTTGAGCACTGCTCCCGTGTTGGCAACACTTCTCAGCTTATATGAGACCCACTGAAGGGTGACTAGAGCCAGTGTTGCCTCATCTTTGGAGGTGGATAGGTGGTCTCTTCTGCCATTTTTGCCACATTGCTTGGGACTGCTGAGGACTTTTATTACTGTATCCTACGGTACAGTACGGGTTAAATATTTCCTCATCAGGCTAGTCTAGCTGGCCTAGGGCCTACCACATCCCCACCATGGTATAATAGCCCACAAACTAAAAGAAAAAGGTATAACGGGGAAAATCGGACGATGGATATACAATTTCCTCGTAAACCGGAAACAATCAGTAGCAGTAAACCAAGTCACATCTGAGTCTTCGGATGTCAAAAGCTCAGTGCCCCAAGGAACAGTGCTTCTGTTCCTCATACTAATTAGCGACATAGATACCAACACTAGACACAGTATGGTGTCGTCTTTTGCTGATGACACAAAATTAAGCAAGATAGTAAACACACAAGAGGACACGGGCCGACTGCAGGAAGACATAAATGTAGTGTTCCAGTGGACCAGGGAAAACAACATGCAATTCAATGAAGAAAAATTCCAATTAATACAGTACGGAGATAATAATGGCGTTAAAGAAAATACAAATTAATTAACAGAATCTAACCAAATAATAGAACGGAAAGACAGTGTGAAAGACCTTGGGGTGTTAATGTCTGAAAATATGGGTTTCAAAGTACATAACCAGGTCAAAGTTGCGGCTGCGAAACGTCTAACGGGTTGGATTCTGCGTACATTTAAATCACGCGGTGAATTACCTATGATAACGCTCTTCAAATCTCTAGTGCTACCGCGGCTTGAATACTGTAGCGTATTAACATCCCCATACAAAGCATGTGAAATAAATGAATTAGAGAGTGTACAAAGAAATTTCACTTCGCATATAAGTTCGATAAAACAGCTACACTATTGGGAGCGTTTAAGAGCACTGAAACTGTACTCGCTTGAACGTAGAAGAGAACGTTACCTAATAAGCCAGCCGTCCGGCTGGCTCAGTTGATAGCGTGCCTGATTCCCATCTTGAAGGTCTCGCGTTCAATCCCCGCTCAGATTGAAAAGTTTTTCTGGGACATAGCCGGCGGTTACCATCTCCTCATGAGCAAGGGGGTGGGTAATGGTCTCTGGTAGACTAAAGAAAGCCAAGCGCTTATGAATCTTCGAAGGAGGAGATACGGACGCTATATAAGTAACCAGAAGATTATTATTATTATTATTATTATTAATAATATACACATGGAAAATCGCAGAGGGTTTAGTACCAAACCTACATACTCCGATAGTCATGAAATTCAGTGATAGGAGAGGCTGGGAATGCGTTATCCCCCCGGATGAATAACAATAACAGGGGTGTTATGGGCTCTCTGCGAGAGGGTTGGTTATCACACAGAGGCCCACGTCTCTTCAACAAACTCCCATGGCGAGTAAGAGACACGAGGGACGTCTCGTTAGACAATTTCAAGAGAGCCCTCGATGTTGAACTGCAAAAAGTGCCAGACGAGCCCATCTTCGCAAGGGAGCGAGCTGTCGCTTCAAACAGTCTGCTGCACCAAATCACCACCCATAACGAGGGGCGGCGCGCTCCTCGGTGCCGCTAGAAGTGTGGTGAACACATCACAAGGTATCACAAGGTATCTAACTGCAAATATTTTGCCATGTTTTTATCAAGATAATAATTATAATTATGTAAGTTGCAAAATTATTGTAGAGATATTAGCTCACTTTGGACCTTCTGTAAACTAATTGACATGGTAGAGTCTATTACAGCGATTTTTCAGTTTAGCAAGGAATTGTGGGTTCAGAGGGATAATTTATATAGTATTTACCCCTTTGACTGCTAGAGGGCCTTCCAAAACTTAAAAAAATCGCCTAATGATAACCAGATTAAACTGTCAAAACGTGTCATAATCTTCAATGAATTAATAACGTATTGCTTGCTGCCACGTCACGTCTTGACCCTACTTAGAATAGCCATTGCCCTTCCTCCTTACAGTGTCCAGAAATGTCTGACCACGATTGCACATGTAAATATGCATTGATCGGTTAACATGGTCACATTAGTATACGTTCGGTCGCGCTAATAAGTCATGTCTCAGCTGGCATTACGTTGGGCTTGTTCTGGGCTGTAGTAATATCTGTCAGATGTTAAACAGGGTGAGTAAGTGTAGGAGCATGTTTGTATATCTCACTTGAAATTAATATATCAAGCATAGATATTGCTGATACAAATTATTGGTCAAAATATAGTTGGTGCCGAGACATCACGTATCATGCCGATTGTACAGTCTGCAAGATTTCAAGCTGGTTCAGGATTTTTTTTGTTTATGATAGTTTAGCAATTTACAAATATATATACGATACATTTCAAAAAGACAGAAATTAAGAAACTAGTGAGTAATTAGGCCTGTATTTATTGTTTGCCATTACTCTACAAAATACATTACAATAATTATAATAATTTGTTACATTTGAATGCTGTGTACGTAGTTTTGGGTATTGCTGTCAACAGAGTTGCCTTTTTGGTTGTCAAGATAGGATATCGTAAATGCCACGGTGCTCAGATTATCCAGGCCCTATCATTAGCGTGTGTTTGTCTTTATACGTCACTGTAGTCTATTCAGTGTAAGTGGTCCACAAATATTGACCTCTATCCTCTGTAACTCAAAAAGGGATAGAGCAAATGGGCTGACAATTTATACACATATTCCATCGGCCGACTCTTCCCAAATGGTATACAATGTATTGGTTTGATTACTCTTGATAAATGGCCTAATAATAATGAATACACTACAGTATAGTACCCCTAAGTTAATGAAGTTCCATTTATTCAATTTGAGAATTTGAAAAAAGATAGGAGTCATTATCAATGTGTCATAAAAGTTATATCAAACCTTAGCTTATGTACAAAGGAATACAAACACATCTTCCATGTATTCACCCATCTACCCCTTACCTACAAACTCACCTATACTTCAACCGCCCACCCTCCAACCTAAACAGCTTCCACCTACCCACCAGTCTTCCCATCCACTCATTCATCCTTACTCCCACCCACCCTGCACCGATTAACCTCACCCACCCCCCTATTAACCCGTACTTACCCAACTATTCACCCGATCTACCCATCTATTCACCCACACCTACCCACTTATTAATCCCACCCATCCACCTATTCACCAACACCTACTGCACCTATTCACCCAAACCTACCCAACTATTCACTCACACCCACCCCCCTATTCACTCACACCTACCCATCTATTCACCCACACCTACCCTCCTATTCACCCACACCTACCAACCTATTAATCCCACCCACCCACCTATTCACTCACACCTACCCACTTATTCACCCACACCTACCCACCTATTCACCCTCACCTACCCAACTATTCACTCACACCCACCCCCCTATTCACTCACACCTACCCACCTATTCACCCACACCTACCCTCCTATTCACCCACACCTACCAACCTATTAATCCCACCCACCCACCTATTCACTCACACCTACCCACCTATTCACCCACACCTACCCACCTATTAATCCCACCCACCCACCTATTCACTCACACCTACCCACCTATTCACTCACACCTACCCACCTATTCACCCACACCTACCCACCTATTCACCCACACCTACCCACCTATTAATCCCACCCACCCCCCTATTCACTCACACCTACCCACCTATTCACTCACACCTACCCACCTATTAATCCCACACCTACCAACCTATTCACCCACACCCACCCACCTATTCACCCACACCTACCCACCTATTCACTCACACCTACCCCCCTATTCACTCACACCCACCAACCTACCCACCTATTCACTCACACCTACCAACCTATTATTTAATCCCACCCACCCACCTATTCACTCACACCTACCCACCTATTAATCCCACACCTACCCAACTATTCACCCACACCCACCCACCTATTCACCCACACCTACCCACCTATTCACCCACACCCACCCACCTATTCACCCACACCTACCCCCCTATTCACTCACACCTACCCACCTATTCACTCACACCTACCCACCTATTCACTCACACCTACCCACCTATTCACCTACACCTACCCACCTATTAATCCCACCCACCCACCTATTCACTCACACCTACCCACCTATTCACTCACACCTACCCCCCTATTCACTCACACCTACCCACCTATTCACTCACACCTACCCACCTATTCACTCACACCTACCCACCTATACACCCCACCCACTCAAACCTACCCACCTATTAATCCCACCCACTCACACCTACCCACCTATTAATCCCACCCACCCACCTATTCACTCACACATACCCACCTATTAATCCCACCCACCAACCTATTAATCCCACCCACCCACCTATTCACTCACACCTACCCCCCTATTCACTCACACCTACCCACCTATTAATTAATCCCACCCACTCACCTATTCACTCACACCTACCCACCTATTCACCCTCACCTACCCCCCTATTCACCCAACCCACCCACCTATTCACCTACCCACCTATTCACCCAACCCACCAACCTATTCACCCTCACCTACCCACCTATTCACCCTCACCTACCCACCTATTCACTCACACCTACCCACCTATTCACCCCCCCAACTCACCTATTCATCCCACCTACCTATTCACCCACCCACCCACTCACATGTTCACTCCACTCAACCACCCATTCACCCACCCACCTATTCACCCAACCAACCCACCCACCTAGTCACCCACCTACCAACCTATTCACCAACCCACATACCTATTCACCCACCCACCCACTCACATGTTCACCCACTTATTCACCCACCCACCCACTCACCTATCCACCCCACCCACCCACCTATTCACCCCACCCACCCACCGATTGATAGTGTTTAGTCTTCACGGAGAGAAGGTCCTTACGACGAATGATGGAAGAAAGGATAGAAGGAAGGTAGGAAGGAAAGAAAGATAGAAGGAAGGCTAGAGCTAGGAAGGTAAGAAGGAAAGAAAGAGAGAAGGAAGGATAGAAAGAAGATAGGAATGAAGGTAGGAAGTAAGGAAAAAGAAAGGAAAGAAGTAAGGATAGTAGAACGAATTAATAGTACGGATGAAAGACACATGGATTACAGAGAAGAAGAAAGACAAGGTGGTGACTTTAATCCCGTCCTTCACTTGTTCATAAATCATTCGTCACTTTAACGATCCTAGTTCTTTCTATCTTCCCTCTCTCTGTCACTCTCTGTCTCTCTCTCTCTCTCTCTCTCTCTCTCTCTCTCTCTCTCTCTCTCTCTCTCTCTCTCTCTCTCTCTCTCTCTCTCTCTCTCTCTCTCTCTCTCTCTTACAGCACTAGGTTTAGTCTCAATATGAATACAACACATCCATGACTGGAAGTTGGAATTGAAAATGTTCAACACTAGTATTTGTGGAATCGTTTTCACATATAAGATCTGTTCTACCTGAAACAAACTTCCCTGTTATGCCCATGATAAAGGATGCGGCGACCAACACCACCTACAACACCGTGCTATAAGAACACCTAAACACCAGACCAAGAGGACCAGCGCACCCTTCACCTGCGCAGGTGACTCCACGTGACCGGACGTTATCCCAGATGCTGTCAGAGGGCACAAAAACAACAGCAACACTCAGCCGTGCCACTCTAGCTGCCACGGGAAAGAAGCCAGCCTACGCTGGATGAGTGACTGCTCCAGCCAAACTGGCAGAAATAAGCCAGCTAGGTACGAGACTAGCATAACTAGGTATATAGACGGAGTCCTCCCCAAGTACAAGATTGGGCACCTGGTCAGAAGAGAGGATAATATTCACTTGGTCAAAACACAAGGATGTGTTCAGTGTTTTGGTCAGCCAGCTACATACAAGACTAGCCATTTTGTTCCTAGGACAGAAATGCTGTGTGTGAGACCAGCTAGTGTTGCTGAAAAGAGAAACTTAAGGCTCGAGGCTCATTCCCTTGGTCAACAACAGCTTCCATGTGGTCCGATACCATGCGTAGCTAGTGGTACGATAACTAGCCTCCAAGCTGCACGACAAGACCAAGAGACGAGCATTGGTAGTGGTCCGATACATAGCCTCAAAAATGAACAACGACCCAAGGAGACAGTAAGCTCCTGCAAGAGGAAATCCAAGTTCAGCAAGAAACCAGAGAGGAAATTAATAGAGAAGAGTCCAGTAGAAATACCATGAGAACAATTATTAACACCCCCTCAGACGCCAGGGAAATCGCTAAAATATAGCAACTTACTTTATTAATTTCTAACTGTAGAGACCCTTCTTGCATCCTATTAATTTTCCCCCTCTGAGAAGCCAAAACACACATCAACTATCCTAGCACTTTCTCTAAATAATGTTCAGAATATTATGACAGGGCTTTCTAGTTGGACATAATATAGAAGATTAAATAGTGAAACTTAATTTACCATCAATTAAACATCTGCTCACATACACTTTTAAATTTTGAGATTCCCTTAGGAAAGAATATTCTTCAGTGACTAAACCAATATGGAAAATATCGTCAAATGATATAGAGAAAATGTGAACTCGTGAAAAGTACCAAGAAGACTCACTTTGCTAAAAACCTGACTCTGTGATATAATTATTGTTGACAGCCTTTTTGCCATTTCCATACACATAACAATATCAGATACATTCACCTTTGATTAAGCGTTATAGTTTGCTGAACCTAAGAACTCCCAAATTAATGAAATTGCATAGGCACCTTTGATTACTTGTATCTCACATCTATTGTATTAGTGAACTCGAATATAATAATAACATTCCAGAAGTACTAAAATATCAGAAATATCTGTCCTTACTTAGAAGTAATTATTTGCCTAATCTAAGAACACATAACAACACACAATTGTATAAATAGAACTAACCACGTATAGTGCATACCTATTGTATTAGAGAACGTAAAAAAAAAAAAAAAAGTGTGAGTGTACTTTTAGCTTAAACTCAAGTAAAGTGATATTCCATTAATCTTCCGACTTATCTTTTCATATTCAACTATAACGCAACTAAATGTCAAACACTATTCTATTGTGAATGTAATATTGTGATTGACCTATTATATTATTGTACTATTATTGTTTGACTTATTATTCTTCTGTGTATAAATAAGCCTGGTGTTGTGTACCTATTTATATGTTTTGCCTTTGTGTTTGATTGTAGATATATATTAAATACTTATCCCCTTCCTGTAGCAAATAACGTTCTGAAAAGTTCTTCGGTAGAGCAGGTCAAGACAAAAATAGATAGTATGTTGCACACTCTGTAATGAGTGTAGTGCACTGAACAATTTCTTTCCTTCAAATTCGAGTAACTCCCAGGAATGGACCGCAAGGTCTCTGACATACTATATAACTACTCCTTGTAACTCTTTATAACTTACTCTCTCTCTCTCTCTCTCTCTCTCTCTGTGCATACTCATAACATGTGTTTGTTTCTTGCACACTTATATTTGTAAGCTTTAATATTGTAGTTGTGATTTGGTGTTTAACGTGGCTATATTTTCAACTCAATTATTACTTTCTGTATGTCGGTTGTTTGTAAGTATTTGTATAATATATATTCATAGTGTGGCCGTGACGTCAGGGCACGTGACAATAATACACAAACCAGTACCTGGCCCTATGGTACGGGGCTGCCGTGCACTTGTACACAAAGAGACTGGTCAAGTTTGTGTTGTACCAGGTTGTTTTAGCACACACGGACAAGACAATGTGCTTTTGTATTGATTTCAAATAATCAAAGATGTAAGGAAAATATATTAAGGAAACAATAACAAGCTTCAAAGCAGTAACATAAAACAATATGATGAATAGTTGATAAGACTGAATATTGAGCTCTCTCCTTTAATATGTGTGGATGTTTGGATTATTATGAACATATCTTAAGTAATTTTACCCAAATATATATAGGCCTTATTTCATTCATAAAACTACAGATGCATACAGTACCTATAGGATATAACTAGTAGGATAAGTAAATTCGCAGACGATACTAAAATGGGGAGATCAATTGATTCAGATAGCGATATAGAGTGCCTCCAAAGGGATCTAGATACCTTACATGAATGGTCAGTAAATTGGCAGATGAAGTTTAACATTGACAAATGCAAGGTATTAAAGATAGGGAAGATGCAAACAAATGTTAAATATAAACTAGCTAATTTAGAATTAGAAAATTCAGACTGCGAGAAAGATCTAGGTGTGTTTGTTAGCAATGATTTGAAGCCTAGAAAACAGTGTATAGGCGTTCGTAATAAGGCAAACAGGATTCTCGGGTTCATCTCTAGGAGTGTGAGTAACAGAACTGCTGATGTTATCTTAAAACTTTACTTGTCATTAGTGAGACCCCATATGGATTATGCTGTCCAATTTTGGTGTCCTTATTACAGAATGGACATAGATTCATTGGAGAGAGTACAGCGTAGAATGACAAAAATTATCCATAATATTAGAAATCTTCCGTATGAAGAAAGGTTGAACAAATTAGGTTTACATTCGTTAGAGAGACGCAGAGTTAGAGGGGATATGATAGAGGTGTTCAAGTGGGTTAGTGGGATTAACAAAGGGGACATGACAAATGTACTAAAGCTCAGTGATAGCGAAAGAACTCGTACCAATGGTTTCAAATTAGATAAATTTCGTTTCAGAAAAGATATAGGCAAATATTGGTTTGGTAACAGAGTTGTAGATGGGTGGAATGGACTACCAAGTGCTATAGTGGGATCTAAAACTGTAGGGAGCTTTAAGATAAAATTGGATAAGCATATGGACGAGAAGGGTTGGGTGTGAAGGGGGATCAGCCAGGTTGGGCCAATCAGCGCTCTGCAGACCCCCATAATCCTGCGTTAATCTCTAACCGTTTTGGTAGGATGATCCTCAGGGTATTAGAGTGTTGAGCCTATAATTGGGCTTTGTAATTGATTTGGGGTTGTGTGGGACAGGGATCTGCCTTGCTTAGGCCAATCGGCTTTCTGCAGACTCCCATTTTCTTATGTTCTTATGTTCTATCAGACGGCAACGGTCAATAAGAGTAAATGTTTTTTATTATTTTGTATATAAAGCGCAAAGCTCTTTATCATCCATCGCCGTCTGGAAACTGTCTAATATCTTCTTGTATAAGGACTAGGCTTAACAATTATTTGTACTGATATTTATTGTCTCAGTTTACACAATTTATTTGTATACACATTTATGTTTATCGATATATTAGGGAGGTAACCGCAATTCACGGCAAAGCGTATACCATTAGCCTACACTAGATTACCGTATCCTATGCAAAGCCAACTGAAAACAAAAGATTAATAGGACACCAACAATCTATTAACCACATTAATGATGTATATGAAATGTCTGTTATGGTGGATGGGTGAGGGTAGGGGAGATTTTTCATGTGTTTTCGACCATTCCATTCTTACACAAGATATGTTTATATCAATCTATTTTACCTTCCATAATGAGAGACAATACGATTCATCACGAAGTGTAGCCTACCGGCAGATATATAACAAACGTATAGCCTATATTATATACTAAATGAAGAGACAAGGAATAATCGTGTGTCTTTAGACCTCTTCATATAGATTAAAATGTAGGTTAAGGTACATAATACGGTACAAGTATATCGTTTGCTTTAACAGACACATTCCATGATAAATAACATAAGGAACAAAGCACAATGTAAGGCATTGATCTTGGTACAATGGCAAAGCTGCTAGATGTAAAGTAAGTACCGGTAATAAAACGAAACATATGAAAAGAGTTGATTAGGCTATGCCCAACATTATCGGCATCTATCAACTGAAAATATACATATTTTATTATCTATATTTTATTAATTTCACCCCAACATATGCCAATTTTGTGAATAGGTCATTTATATAATATGCTGACGTGTCGGATAAATTGCGTCTATATATGCAGGGAAATTTAGACTAAATTAATTAGTCTCGTTGGCAATATAAGCAAAATCCATCATAGTTTTACCATTTTAATGCAGCACAATTATATAAATCTGAACTTGGCTCTTTTGCCAACCATTGGCGTGCAACAATATCAAACCCACCAAACCTACCTAAGAATTAACTTAACTAACGGTTTATTTGAGGAGGTTTAAGCAAAGTCCGTTGTATAAATATAATTTATGTTACCTTCCATAATAGGAGAATATACGATTTACCATGAAGTTTGTCGGTTGAAGCAAAACTATAATACCTGGTACCGGTACCGTTTATGGACATACCTTACCTACATTATGATCCATGTGAATTGGTCTAAAATTCTGGTGTAAAATTCATCAATTTACAGTTAGTATTTTTAAGTCTAGCCCACATATAAGGTGATATTTGGTGTAGGTTTAAGTCTAGCCCACATATAAGGTGATATTTGGTGTAGGTTTAAGTCTAGCCCACATATAAGGTGATATTTGGTGTAGGTTTAAGTCTAGCCCACATATAAGGTGATATTTGGTGTAGGTTTAAGTCTAGCCCACATATAGGTGATATTTGGTGTAGGTTTAAGTCTAGCCCACATATAAGGTGATATTTGGTGTAGGTTTAAGTCTAGCCCACATATAAGGTGATATTTGGTGTAGGTTTAAGTCTAGCCCACATATAAGGTGATATTTGGTGTAGGTTTTAACTTTTGAACTTGTTTGACATCAAATGTTGATTAAAATCCAAACTCGATCGGTTATATTTTGTCAACTCGGGTATTTCTATGGTTGCGGGATTTTTGCGGGTAGAGGGTATTACAATACGCTAAATACATCGGAGATTTGACCATATTAATTAACTAAACCTGTATTATGCATCACTGAAATTATAAGTAGGCCTAGCCTATGTACCGGTAGATTGTGTTACGTGCCTTTAACCCCTTCTGTACCGGTGATGTACTTATCATTATATTCTGGCATCTATTAGACGATTTTGTACAGCTTAGGAAGGACGTCTACTCATTACAAGGCTACAGCCTATCTCAATTAATCCTTTTATATATCATATATCCTTCCCAAGCTTAGACAAAATCGTCTAAATGTAGCTGAAATCAAATACAAAAAGACCCTGCTTTTATCACAAGGCAGTAATAAGTCTTCATTGTCGTAATTTCCCTCTATTTTACCCTAGGGACCCTCCCCCTTCAGAACACTAAGAATGTATGGCGATAACTCAATTTCCATAGTGTTCACGTTAGACACGGCATTACGAGCATATAAAGTAGAAACCGATTCAATCGCATATAGTTCAACGTGTTTATTTACTTGGGAGTAGCGGGCCAATGATGCCCCACGCCGTCTGGTGGAGAAATCGGAACTAACCCTGTGCACACTATGAATATGCATATCCTTCTATACTATGCACATTATAGGATGTGTGTGGGTGTGTGTGTGTGTACAGTATATATATATATATATATATATATATATATATATATATACATGTGTGTTTGTGTGTGTGTGTGTAATGCATAATATTATATTATGCTTATGTACTGTATATGTGTATTGCGTATTAAATACAAGCTTTGGAGTGATTATTTTATCCTGTGTCCAAAACAGTTTTACCATTAGACTCACCAGATAGCAGGAGCCATATTGTAGCCCCACTGAGTAATAAGGTGTCCAAGCCCCTCCCCTCTTATCAGAACGTTGTTTTTGTTGCTCTCGGCGGGCTAACCCATCTCGCCCCCTCTACAAAACCACCACTCGGGCCCTCTCTCATTATGGTCCCACTCTCCGAATATGTAGCGGGATCATAA
The DNA here is from genome assembly GCA_032716605.1 of Paralithodes platypus. Lineage (NCBI taxonomy): Eukaryota > Metazoa > Arthropoda > Malacostraca > Decapoda > Lithodidae > Paralithodes > Paralithodes platypus. The sequence continues at coordinate 29,977,393 of CM064483.1, read as the reverse complement.
GCGTATAAGAGGGATGGGGCTGAGGTGTTTGTGTTATGTGTGTGTGTGTGTGTGTGTGTGGATCGGGGGGGGGGGAGGAAAGTTAGTGTCGTTTTGCGGCTGAGGTGATTTGTGAGGGAGGAGTGAATGTCGTGCCGCGCGAGCAGAATCGTGAAGCCAGGGTTGGGGGGGGGGGGAGGGGGGGGAGGTACTTGAATATAAGAGAGAGAGAGATTCGTTAAAGCATACGAATTTTTACACCCATATATTATTAGATACAAATCCATATCGGTAATATATACACTATACATGGAGTGTTTGTTAATCCATATCGGTAATATATACACTATACATGGAGTGTTTGTTAATCCATATCGGTAATATATACACTATACATGGAGTGTTTGTTAATCGATATCGGTAATATATACACTATACATGGAGTGTTTGTTAATCCATATCGGTAATATATACACTATACATGGAGTGTTTGTTAATCCATATCGGTAATATATACGCTATACATGGAGTGTTTGTTAATCCATATCGGTAATATATACACTATACATGGAGTGTTTGTTAATCCATATCGGTAATATATACACTATACATGGAGTGTTTGTTAATCCATATCGGTAATATATACGCTATACATGGAGTGTTTGTTAATCCATATCGGTAATATATACACTATACATGAAGTGTTTGTTAATCCATATCGGTAATATATACACTATACATGGAGTGTTTGTTAATCCATATCGGTAATATATACACTATACATGGAGTGTTTGTTAATCCATATCGGTAATATATACGCTATACATGGAGTGTTTGTTAATCCATATCGGTAATATATACGCTATACATGGAGTGTTTGTTAATCCATATCGGTAATATATGCACTATACATGGAGTGTTTGTTAATCCATATCGGTAATATATACACTATACATGGAGTGTTTGTTAATCCATATCGGTAATATATACACTATACATGGAGTGTTTGTTAATCCATATCGGTAATATATACACTATACATGGAGTGTTTGTTAATCCATATCGGTAATATATACACTATACATGGAGTGTTTGTTAATCCATATCGGTAATATATACACTATACATGGAGTGTTTGTTAATCCATATCGGTAATATATACACTATACATGGAGTGTTTGTTAATCCATATCGGTAATATATACACTATACATGGAGTGTTTGTTAATCCATATCGGTAATATATACGCTATACATGGAGTGTTTGTTAATCCATATCGGTAATATATACGCTATACATGGAGTGTTTGTTAATCCATATCGGTAATATATACACTATACATGGACTGTTTGTTAATCCATATCGGTAATATATACACTATACATGGAGTGTTTGTTAATCCATATCGGTAATATATACACTATACATGGAGTGTTTGTTAATCCATATCGGTAATATATACACTATACATGGACTGTTTGTTAATCCATATCGGTAATATATACACTATACATGGAGTGTTTGTTAATCCATATCGGTAATATATACACTATACATGGAATGTTTGTTAATCCATATCGGTAATATATACACTATACATGGAGTGTTTGTTAATCCATATCGGTAATATATACACTATACATGGAGTGTTTGTTAATCCATATCGGTAATATATACGCTATACATGGAGTGTTTGTTAATCCATATCGGTAATATATACGCTATACATGGAGTGTTTGTTAATCCATATCGGTAATATATACGCTATACATGGAGTGTTTGTTAATCCATATCGGTAATATATACACTATACATGGAGTGTTTGTTAATCCATATCGGTAATATATACACTATACATGGAGTGTTTGTTAATCCATATCGGTAATATATACACTATACATGGAGTGTTTGTTAATCCATATCGGTAATATATACACTATACATGGAGTGTTTGTTAATCCATATCGGTAATATATACACTATACATGGAGTGTTTGTTAATCCATATCGGTAATATATACACTATACATGGAGTGTTTGTTAATCCATATCGGTAATATATACGCTATACATGGAGTGTTTGTTAATCCATATCGGTAATATATACGCTATACATGGAGTGTTTGTTAATCCATATCGGTAATATATACACTATACATGAAGTGTTTGTTAATCCATATCGGTAATATATACACTATACATGGAGTGTTTGTTAATCCATATCGGTAATATATACGCTATACATGGAGTGTTTGTTAATCCATATCGGTAATATATACACTATACATGGAGTGTTTGTTAATCCATATCGGTAATATATACGCTATACATGGAGTGTTTGTTAATCCATATCGGTAATATATACGCTATACATGGAGTGTTTGTTAATCCATATCGGTAATATATACACTATACATGAAGTGTTTGTTAATCCATATCGGTAATATATACACTATACATGGAGTGTTTGTTAATCCATATCGGTAATATATACACTATACATGGAGTGTTTGTTAATCCATATCGGTAATATATACACTATACATGGAGTGTTTGTTAATCCATATCGGTAATATATACATTATACATGGAGTGTTTGTTAATCCATATCGGTAATATATACACTATACATGGAGTGTTTGTTAATCCATATCGGTAATATATACGCTATACATGGAGTGTTTGTTAATCCATATCGGTAATATATACACTATACATGGAGTGTTTGTTAATCCATATCGGTAATATATACACTATACATGGAGTGTTTGTTAATCATCCATATCGGTAATATATACACTATACATGGAGTGTTTGTTAATCCATATCGGTAATATATACGCTATACATGGAGTGTTTGTTAATCCATATCGGTAATATATACACTATACATGGAGTGTTTGTTAATCCATATCGGTAATATATACACTATACATGGAGTGTTTGTTAATCCGATAACGTGTCCCATAGTTCACTCTATATTCGCCACCAAATTTGCTTAACGATATCATCATCATCAATCTGTATTGGTCTGCTACAGAACCGACATATTCCCAAGAGGACGATGACAGCTTCTGTACAAAATGTGTGTATTCAAATGTATTCAAAATGATACACATAATAAGTATTTCCATCTTGTACGTTTTCAAATTATGCATATAAACGATTAACATGCAATTGTTGTGTATCCTTCTTGCTACATTTGAACACAATTTGTACAGTTAAGGGGAGGCTCACCGTTTGTCTGGACCCCCTTCTCCCTAATGTTTAGCCCACTAGTTTTGAGATTATAAGACGTTCGGCCCATTAGTTTGGCGATTTAACACCTTTCGCCCGATTTCGTTGTCAATTTTAAGACCTTTCATGCCATTTAGGTGTCGATTTTTTCCTGGCGAGCGAAAGCGAGCCTGAAATTTTAAGAGGAATCGGCCTTCGGCCGGGAATTTTTTCTATCGAGAAATGTACAAATTTATCTTGAAGGGGGTCTTGTGGGTGTTTTTTTAAGTTTGATGGAGGTCTAGCGAGAAAACTAAGACATAAATAAATTAATAGACCAAAAGAACAAACAAGAAAAAGTCCGTCTCCCCTTAAGGGGGGTGACCTGCCTTTTGTTATTTCTGCCCTTTTCTCTCTTTCTCTGGCTTGTATCCATTCGGCCCCATTCACCCAACTATTTTAAGACGTTTATCCCCATCTAGGTGTCGATTTCTTCCTGGCGAGCGATAGCGAGCCAGCATTATATGAAGAAATCCGGCTTCGCCGGAGAAATTTATTTGTCGAAAAATGTACAAATTTAGCCTACTGTCAAACAAAAATAAAAAATATGCTGGCTCGCTACCGCTCACCAGTAACAAATTTACACCTTGATGGGTATAAACGTCTTAAAACAGTAGGCTGAATGGGGCCAAATGGATACAAGCCCGAGAAAGATAGAAAAGGACAGAACAAAAACAGGTCACCCCCCTTAACCTCACCATGGAGGCTCTGTGTATTGTTAGGCGAGCCACAAACTTGTCATTATTGTTATGTTGGAATGGCTGTGGTTGAATGGGTTGTATGTGTAACCAGATTAATCAGACATGCAAGTATAATGGTCGAGGACTATCGTTAATTCGTCTCTGATTAACAATCCCCCTGATGTCTGGCTCCTAGCCTAATATATTTAGTTGAGGTGGCTTCCAGAATTGGGGTCTTACACACAAGTCAATAATTGCTGTACCCATTGGCCTGGTGTAGCTTTAATAATATTTTGAAATAACAAGGGAACTAAGCCATATTATATAAGATCATTAATATTTTACTAATAACTGTGGAGAGGATAATGTTTAGGCATAACTTGAAGAGATAAAAAGAGCCTCTTGAACAAGAGAACAAACACAAGTAGAAAATATTCTCAGTACTATAAAGAAGTGCAAATGGTCCTGGCCATGTTGCTAATTTAGAAGAGTTAATAAAAAATGGACAACTAGAGCAACATAATGGGAACCTTGATATGGAGCTAGAGGAAAGGGTAGACAGAAAACCAGATGAAGGGATGAGATCCGAAAATGTACTGGCGTCGGATGGAACAGACTAACATCTGATTGGTTAGAGTGGAAACGTTTGGGAGAAGCCTTAATTTGTCCTGCAATGAACTGACTCAGGCTGATGATGATGATGAAGAGTTTAAGAATAGCGATCATATAAATACATTTATTTACACATGGGTATATGTGAGATATATATAATATTAATGACTCGCATGCTTGGTTGGGTTAGAATTGAATGAAACAAATTTCGGCCCCAGTTGCATGGGTGTACTTGTAAAAATCCCTTTATGGTATCCTGTAATATGGATCACAACTTATGTATGAATTGAAATACATTCGCCAAGTAGGATTTCCCTTCTCCTTTAATATACTGTAAGTAGGGAAAGGCTAAGTAGGGAAAGGCTAAGTATCCTTCATCACACTGTGGTAGAGTTGGTTAAGGCATGGACAATCGTCCATATATATATATATATATATATATATATATATATATATATATATACTGTATATATATACCGGTATATATATATATATATATAATATATATATATATATATATATATATATATATATATATATATATATATATATATATATATATAAACATATATATATACTGTATATATATATATATATATATGTATATACACAGATATATATACATATATACAGTATATGATTGGATGAGTCCGGTGCTATTCCTCCCTCTCCACCCTCCTCTCTCTTACTTATGCCTAATATCCTAATCTCTTCTAAAGATGTACTTTCTACCCTCTCTGGGGTTAACACTAATAAGGCATACGGTCCGGACGGTATTCCTCCTGTTGTTCTCAAAAACTGTGCTTCCATGCTGACTCCCTGCCTAGGCAAACTCTTTCGTTTCTGTCTATCCTCTAACGTCTTCCCTTCATGCTGGAAGTTTGCTAACATTCAACCTGTCCCAAAGAAGGGTGACCGCTCTCAACCCTCCAACTATCGTCCAATTGCTCTCATCTCTTGTCTTTCTAAAGTTTTTGAAACTATTCTTGCTTCCAAATTTCTTAAGCATTTCTCTTCTCATAATCTGCTCTCAGATCGGCAGTATGGCTTCCTTAAGGGTCGCTCTACTGGTGATCTTCTTTCATATCTTACTAACTCTTGGTCATCCTCCTTTCGGGACTTCGGTGAGACTTTTTCTATTGCACTAGACATATCGAAAGCTTTCGATTGAGTCTGGCACAAATCTTTAATTTCTAAACTACCCTCCTTCGGTTTCTATCCCTCCATCTGTGCCTTTGTCTCTAATTTCCTTTCCGGCCGTTCCATAGCTGCGGTTGTGGACGGCCATTGTTCACTTCCTCACCCTATAAACTCTGGTGTTCCTCAGGGCTCTGTCGTATCTCCTATTCTCTTTCTAATTTTTATAAATGATCTCCTTAACTGTACATTAATTCCCATCCATTCATACGCAGACGACTCAACCTCCATTAGTTTTTCAGAACGCCCCAGCCAGCAATCCCTTAACGACAAATGTAATGAAGCCATAGAACTCTTAAATTCTGATCTAAATACTATCTCCAATTGGGGCAGAGAAATCTTGTTACCTTTAATGCTTCCAAAACCGAATTTATCCATCTATCTACCTGTCAGGATCTCCCAGCGGACTATCCCTTATTCTTCAACAATACAAAAATCAACCCTTCATCTTCTCTCAATATTCTTGGTGTCTCTTTTTCTTCTGCTCTCATTTGGAAGGACCATATTACCAGTCTTGCTAAGGCAGCCTCCCAGAAGCTGGGTGTGCTCAACCGCCTTAGGGGGTTCTTTTCCCCAGCACAGCTTCTTGCTCTGTACAGGGGCATAGTGCATCCTAGTATTGAGTATTGTTCACATGTGTGGGGAGGTTCCTCTCACACTGCTCTCCTAGACAAAGTTGAAAGGAAGGCCTTTCGTATCATTATCTCCCGTCCACTCACCAACTCTCTGCAATCTCTCTCTCTCCGCCGCAATGTTGCATCTCTCTCGCTATTCTATCGCTACTATAATAATCAGTGTTCCTCAGATCTTTCCCAGTGCATACCACCTCCTTTACGTAGGGTACGTGGTACCCGTCTTGCAACTCAATCCCACCCCTACTCTGTGCAACTCTCTAACCCAAGAGTAAAACGTTGCTCTCAAACTTTCTTCTACTCAACAGCTGAGCTCTGGAACTCTCTCCCAGAATCAGTCTTTCCCTCTTCCTATGACTTAAATTGCTTCAAACTCCGTGTGTCCAGGCATTTTGGCTCGATCGTCCCTTGAATTTGGCCCTGTCACTCTTTCAACTATGGGGGAGGTACTCGCTATAGGCAATTCTGCCTTTTGCCTCCCTCAATCACATAGAAAAAAAAAAATATATATATATATATACACACATAGATAAATAGAGAGAAAGAGAGAGAGAGAGAGAGAGAGAGAGAGAGAGGGAGAGATGAATAGATACTCAGAGAAAACCATGCATAATATTAATTCTCCTTGTATCTTGTTGATCTAAATTAAGGCGGTGTTGGTGAAGAGAGACTTAACTTGACTTGAAAACCTTTATTTGCCGCCCCACAGAGTATGTGCCGGCAGACAAGGCAGACAATAATATATTTCGATAAAATAGTTACTCAGCTACAATATGGCATGCAAAATTAGTGTCTTGGCCTTGTGCAACATGAACTTATTTTACTACTCGTAAGATCAATACAAACAGTACACTTTTTTTAGATAAGATGAGAGGGAGAGAGAGAGAGAAAAAGATAGAGAGAGAGAGAGAGAGAGAAAGAGAGAGAGAGAGAGAGGGAGAGGGAGGAAGGGGGGAGGGAGAGAGAGAATATTGGCTGGCGAATGCTTAACAAATATTTGCCTTAAAACAATATTTGTAAATTTTTCGATAGACAAGTGTCCCGGCCGAAAGTCGATTGCTTCCAATTTATCGGCTAGCTATGGCTCGCCCATTTAAATTATATCAATTCATGAACGGGGTGAAACGTCTTATTATCGTCAGACTAATGGGGTGCAACGTCTTAAATACTCTAAACTAGACTATAATTAAATACATATTTGGTTTTAAATAATTTATTATAAATGTATGTACATCAATCAATCCCTCCCTTCCACTCTCTCTCTCTCTCTATGTAATTCTACCTACGTTCTATCTGTGTATATATCTATCTACCTACCTACCTACTCTCCCTCGCTCTCTCTCTCTCCCCCCCCCCTCTCTCTCTCTCTCTCTTTCTCTCTCTCTCTCTCTCTCTCTCTCTCTCTCTCTCTCTCTCTCTCTCTCTCTCTCTCTCTCTCTCTCTCTGAAAACTTACATATATCAGATCGATGTGTAGCAGCTACGAACAAGGCCAAAAGAGCATTGAGATTTAAACAAATATATTTTACTTATATAAAATGATGAGAACATTATACTATGGTTATTTAAAAGTATAGTTAGGCCCATCTTGAGCATGGCTCGTAATTGTGGTCTCTTTTTTCTGAACAAGGACATTTGAGAAACTGTATTCAGTGCAGCGTAGAGCGACAAAGTTGATACCGTAACTCGGAAATAAATTGTATCATGAAAGTTATACATATATATGTTAGTAAAGCCAGGTAATAAATTGTCTTTAATTCATACGAGGTTGAAAGAAATGACAATTTCTGCGTTGGAAATTTTATTATTCAAGGTTTCCAGGTCTCTGATGAGTTTTCGCTGGGTGGCAGGAAGTAGATGAATGAGGTTAGCAAAATTCATGGTGGTACAGGGTTACATTAATGTTCATGATGGTACAGGATATACGACACGTTTCACTGGACAACCAGCATTATCAAGTAATGATAGAATGATATAAAAAGTAAACAGGAAGGGTATATATAGAGGGAGGAGGATCAGAGGGGGCGAAAATCAGGGGGCAAAAGTCTGCTATTGGTGGAGAGATATTCTAGGTGTGTTAGTGAGAGATCCGCGTCACGCAGGCACACTGGATGCGGGAAGGTGGTGGTCGGTTTGCGAGGTCGAAGCTGATTGGCTGCGTGTCAAGGGGCGTGGCCTAAGTTGCGTAGTACGTGTGGCGCCGGCAGCAGACGAAGCTGAAGGAGGTAGCGCGGGGGGTTGCGTCAAGGGCACCGGGGGGTGAGGGGGGGCGTTAAGCCCTGTAGGGTAGTGCCTTTTGGCAGAATGGAGGATCTGAAGGTCCAGAGTTTGGTTGTTGATGTTAGGATGTAAGGCTTGGATATATAACACTTCGAGTATTGGTAATTTCCTTTGGTCACTTTCTTTATCGAGTATTGTGGTGTGTTTCTCTAAATCGTTGCGTGTGAGGTTGGGGGTGGTTAGGGGTGAGATAGTGGTCTTTGATGGCTCCAGCCTGAAGGTGAAGAGTTAACCAACGTGATAGACGAGTCTGCGTCATGCCAATATGCCAGGCTGGAGCAATCAAAGACCACTATCTCACCCTTAACCACCCCCAACCTCACACGCAACGATTTAGAGAAACACACCACCATACTCGATAAAGAAAGTGACCCAAGGAGATTACCAATACTCGAAGCGTTATATATCCAAGCCTTACATCCTAACATCAACAACCAAACTCTGGACCTTCAGATCCTCCCTTCTGCCAAAAGGCACTACCCTACAGGGCCTAATGCTCCCCCTCGCCCCCCGGTGCCCTTGACGCAGCCCCCCCGCGCTACCTCCTTCAGCTTCGTCTGCTGCCGGCGCCACACGTACTACGCAACTTAGGCCATGCCCCTCGACACACAGCCAATCAGCTTCGACCTCGCAAACCGACCACCACCTTCCCGCATCCAGTGCGCCTGCGTGACGCGGATCTCTCACTAACACACCTAGAATATTTCTCCACCAATAGCAGACTTTTGCCCCCTGATTTTCGCCCCCTCTGATCCTCCTCCCTCTATATATACCCTTCCTGTTTACTTTTTATATCATTCTATCATTACTTGATAATGCTGGTTGTCCAGTGAAACGTGTCGTATATCCTGTATCATCATGAACATTAATGTAACCCTGTACCACCATGAATTTTGCTAACCTCATTCATCTACTTCCTGCCACCCAGCGAAAACTCATCAGAGACCTAGAAACCTTGAACAATAAAATTTCCAATGCAGAAATTGCCATTTCTTTCAACCTCGTATGTATTAAAGAATATATATATATATATATATATATATATATATATATATATATATATATAGTATATATATATATATATATATATATATATATATATATATATATATATAAAACTTAAGAAAAGAAGATTGTGAGGTCAATTAATCGATTGTTTCAAGATATTATAGGGTTCTGACGAAATTGAGTCACTGTTCAAATCAATACTAGTTCATCAACTCACAGAAATGGAATAGAAATAAAAACCAGGACGGCGAATTACAATGTTACAAAACATTTCATCTACAGTGTGATCAACGAGTGGAACAAATTGCCAGAGAAATGGTGCAATGTAGTAAAACTGACACATTCAAAAGGAAGCCATCAATCTCGAGAAGGTTGAGGTAATATAGGTAGAAACATTAAAAATAAAAATAAAAAAAATAATAACAGAGATAAAATGTTAGGTTAAGTATCAGTATTATACAATATTTCTCAACTTCGTTCTTTGCTATGAATTTACCAGTAGAATTTTGTTCATTCTGCTGGGGTCTTGTTTAACCAACCAAGTGTTGTGCCGACCTAAAGTCTGAGGGAGTGATGGGTGAGGAGAGAGCCTTCTGCCTTGCTGTCTTTACCTTCCATTTTGTAGCAAATGTTATGTTAGAATTAGGTCCAGCCTGCCTAGTAAGTACCGCAAGGTCCGTGCAGTCTGTGTATCTATGTAGCTGTCTCTCCCTCTTTCACACACTCTCTCTCTCTCTCTTTCACACGCACTCTCTCTCTCTTTCCCTCTCTGCTTGAGTGTGTTAGCCTAGACTGATCAATCACACACACATATAATTACATTCACAAATCTATCTCTATCATTTCATAATTCAATCTGTATGTCTTATTTTCACAAGAAAGAAACAGAGATGGTCCAGAAATATATTTGAGAATGATGAGTTGACCCGAGAAGCGTATTCTAATTTCTAATGGACCACTTGCAAGTTTCAGGCTATTCGGTAAGGAAGTTGGAACCGTAAACTTTGAGTTTAAGTGGAAATGCAATACATATGTTGGCTTGTGATGGAAAAAAATGTATCTTGAATGTGATTTCATGGGTTTATATATGCACTACAACCGTAGTTTAGCTGGTAATTTTGCTACATATCAATGTCTACAGCTCCAACTTCCTTATAGTTCATAACTAGAAAGTGGTCAATTGGTAGCAACGTGTTTTGAGAAGTTTTGTGTATGACAGTTTTCTCAAATTTGATCATTACTATTTAGCAAGTTTAATGACGACTTATAATAAACAGCCGGCAAGTGAAATAAGTGTTACAGAGCTACTTCTAATTAGGCTAGATTAGCTATATATCTGAATACTATTGAGGGGGGGCTGGGGGGTTGGACCCCCTTCTCTCTCATGCTTAACCTCACTAGCATTGAGATTATATGATATTCGCCCCATTAGCTTGGTAATTTTAGGTATCAATTGTTTTCTGGCAAATTATATCGAGCCTACAATTTAGGAGGAATCGTCCTCTGGCTAGGGTGCACAAGTTTATCTTGCAGGGGGTACACCCAGAAGTGAAAGTCCCTGGCTAGGTGTTATCTCCTACTCCTACTTTCCTAGAAAGTAGGAAAGGGTGGTGCCTGTCCGTTCCTCCTCACTACTCCTACCCCAGGAAGCAGGGACGGGGTGGTGCATGTCCGTCACCCCTTCCCTTGCTTGAAGAGATCAAACTACCAGGCCCCCCACTGACACGCCACCCCCAACGCCAGACAGGAGTAAACCTCCATTTGCAAACTCTGTAGCTTCACGAACACAGAACAAAGTACACCTAGCAACGAGGCCGAGGCCATGTCAGCTATTGGCATCCTATACATATCTTATTGTTCTGGCCTCTATAAGATATGCATCTGATTCCAATTGCAGACACCTCGGCCTTGTTGCAAGGATACTCCCATTCTAAGAGGATCTGTGACTCTCTCATCACCAACCTCACCACAGTGTCTACAACTCGCCCCAACACCTACATTGGCCATGTTAAATAGTTAAATGTCAAGAGAGGCTTTGGATTTATCACTAGAGAAGACGGGAGGGATATTTTCGTCCATGCAAAAGGAATATCCAAGCCGAACTCCCGCCACTCTGTAGCCTCTCTGGGAGACAACGAGTGGGTACGTTTTACCGTGAGATATACAAGGAAGGGAGGTGAAGCTAGCAGCATTACAGACCCTGATGGTGCAGTACAGAAGGGGTAAAAACACGCCAGTAGAACCAAAAGGGAAGTCAATAACATGCCAGCAGACTATACAGTATCAATACCAGTGATAAAATATATCATCCAAGTGGTCATTACTACAGTAATCACCCTCGCCCAAGGAAGCAGCACCACCTGCAAGACCTCAGCCTCAGCCACCTGCACCACAGCCAAACGCCGAACCATGTCGCTACGAAGAACGCTTAATCAAAGGTTACATTTATGGAGGACAAGAGCTTGAAGCACTTGGACTAACCATCGGCATCACCTTCAAGAACCTCGTGCCGAAGCCTTTCCGGAAAACATACGTCACCAGCTGCGGCCGCACATGCACCTACCTCTATCACAAACAAAATACTCAAGGTAAGATCATCTGCGAAACCACCGTAGAAGATGATGCAGACGAAGAAAAAGGAGATCAAGTAATTGATTTCCTCAAGCAAAACAAAGAGAACACAAGAAGTACCTCAAAAACTGCAAGACATGCTTCTAGCCCATCTACCCACCAAAAAGGACACAACCACTCCTAGAACATGTTCAACCCACTGTCGGGCTACCCAGAGCCCGTGATGAGCTGAAATATCCTCATCAACCCTAAAACAACTACAACAACAACAACTACCAGTCAGTCTAGTCCACTGTTCCTGGTGATCAAGACCTCCTCCCCATCCTCCCCCTGCTGTAGCTAACGACACTAGGGAAGTACAAAGAGGCGCAATAAAGTAGACGTGCCGTTTTGCCCAAAATCAAAACGGCATACCCAACTCTGCGATGGGTTACCATCATCACTACTAATACCATCATCAATCACAATCACCATCATCACTACAACTGCCACAATCATCACGACTACTGGCATCATCACCATTACTATGATCATCACTACTACAATTACAATCATCGCTACTACTCTCACCATCATCACTACTACTGTCACCATTGTCAATACCATCTTAATCACTACTATCATCATTGATACTACCACCATCTTACAATCATCATTACTACTGTTAACATCATCACTACTACTATAACCATCATCATTACTACTGTCACACGTATTACCATTATGTATCCTACTGTCACCATCATCACTACTACTACCATCATCACCATTACTATGATCTTCATCATCACAACTATTGTCATCATCACTACAACTTTCACCATCCTCACTACTACTCACTATCATCACTAATACTCACACCATCGTCACTACCATCATCACTACTGTCATTATTATCACTACAACTATCATCATTACTTGTCACCATCATCACTACTATTATGACCATCATCACTACTACTAGTACTGTCACCATCATATCAACTACTGTCACCATCATATCTACTACTGTCATCATCATCATCATTAGTCCCAAATCGACGAAAAAGATTTTGCATCCCAGGAGCTGGACTGGACGACATTGTGGAAGCCTTCGAAGATACCACAAAGGATGCAAACGAAAATATCCTTTTTGTCATCCATGCTGGTTCAAATGACATCATGCGCACCAGATCCGAAGAGTTGATGGAGAAATATCGCAAGATGATCCAGCACTACAAAAACAAGTCAAGGAATATCATCATCTCAGGCATTCTCCCCAAGATCGACGCACCTGACAAATTCTACGACAAGGCCTTCAGCACAAATAGCCGACTAAAATATTTGTGTCTGAAGGAAGAAGTTGAATTCATCAACCTCTGGGAAAATTTCTATAACCAGCCTACTCTGTTCCGCAAGGATGGCACTCGTCTAAACCCTGTGGTTCAGCACGCATGGGTCGTTCCTACACGAAGCAGTCCGCAGCCATGGATCAAAAAACGCCATCCGAAAAGAAGCAGCAGCGACATAAATCATCCAACGCCAAGCAAAAAACAGAGGCAACCGAGGACTACCAGCGATAAGGACCGAAGACAGCAAGGACCGAGGACAGCCATGAACATACATGTAGATCCGACAAGAACCAACAATATTATTAAAGAGCGTTCCGTGAGTTCTAAAATAACAAATTTAAAGGTTTTCTATGCAAACGCTCATAGCATACGCAATAAATTTTCAGATTTAGAGGAGCTAGTGTTTACAGAAAATTATGATGTGATTGGCATAACAGAATCTTGGCTCAATACAGAAGATAGAGACTTTTTACCAGAGTATTCACTTCCCGGTTATGTATTGTTTGAGAAAAGCCGAATAAATCGAAATGGAGGTGGCGTTTTACTTTATATCAAAGAAAGTCTTAACCCTACCCTCTTGTCAAAACCTCAAATTGTGAACGTCGACACATCTTTTGTGCTAATAAAGAATAATAAAGGTACAAAAATAATACTTGCGTTAATATACAGACCTCCAGCTCAATCAATGCAAACTGACCGAGAAATTTACGAACAAATTGCAGATGTAAGTAACTCACAAGATAACGTAATTTTTGGCGACTTTAATTTACCTGTGACCAAGTGGGGCGATACTCTTACTTCACACTCCGGACATGACTTGTATACGAACTTGCAAGAGAGTTTGCTTTATCAATTTGTTCGAACACCGACCCGTGGTAATAACGTTCTTGACATTGTACTTGCAACAAAAGAAGAATTAACAGAGAATTTCAATGTTGGTGATAAATTCAGTAACAGCGACCATCGTACGATAACTTTCAGTTTAAAATTTACTAGTAACGAACCAAATAGTAGCATCGAAAAAGTCCCTAATTTCAAGAAAGCAAACTTTCATAAACTTAGAGCTATGTTTAAAGAAACTGACTGGAGCTTTTTAATTAACAATAACGACATAAATACATCTTGGAAGTTATTCGAAACCACTTACCTAAAAGCAGTGCAAGACTGCATACCATCGAAAATACGACGTCCAGGCCATAATAATATGCCCAAATGGTGGAATAAAGATATTTCAAACTGCCTGCTTGCTAAAAAAAATTGCTAATGATAGATTAAAATCCTCACAAAATGAGCGGGTGAAATTTGTAGAGCTACGACGCAAAGCCAAAACGTTAATTAAGCAAAGTACAAAGACCCTAGAGTTACATATTGCGAATCATAGTAAAACAAACCCGAAAGAATTCTATAGTTATATCAGAAAGAAAAAAGTAGTTAGTTCAACTGTTGGACCGTTAGTCGATGAAAATGGAGAATACACCAAAGACGAAGTACAAATGAGTAATGGCCTCAATACCTTCTTTGCATCAGTTTTTACAACAGAAGACCTCAGTGATATCCCTACACCATCGCCGAGTCAGATTGATAATTCAGATGTTCTAAGCAATATCACCGTTACAGAGAGAGAAGTATTGAATTGTTTAGATAAACTCAAGGTAAATAAAACGCCTGGACCAGATACAATCTCGCCTAGAGTTCTAAAGGAAGCTAAGGATGAGCTCTCCAAACCACTGACATTACTATTCAATAAATCCTTGCAGTCTGGAACTATGCCTGATCAGTGGAAGATAGCCAATGTAACACCGATATTAAAAAAAGGCAGCAAATCCCTACCCAGTAACTATCGTCCAATTAGCTTAACCTCAGTTGTATGTAAAATGCTAGAAACGGTCATAAGAGACAGACTCGTAAATCACTTAGAGGAAAATAACATGCTTAAAGATACTCAACACGGCTTTCGTAAAAAACGTTCCTGTTTAACAAACCTCTTAGACTTCTTCCACGATATCCTCAACCTCTACGATGAGAGTAAAGCTGTAGATATTATATACCTTGATTTTCAAAAGGCCTTTGACAAAGTTCCCCACAAACGTTTACTTCTAAAACTAAAAGCGCATGGAATACAAGACGGTGTGTTGAAATGGATAGAAAATTGGCTCAGCAACAGAAAGCAAAGAGTAGTCATAAACGGTAAGGCATCTAAATGGACCAATGTAAGTAGCGGGATACCCCAGGGATCGGTACTAGGACCAATTATCTTTCTAATTTACATCAACGACATAGATGAGGGTCTCACCTGTACAATCTCAAAATTTGCTAACGATACAAAAATTGCAAATAGCGTACTCTCAAAAGAACAAGTTGACGATATGCAACACAATCTAGATAAATTGTAACATTGGGCCCAAATTTGGCAAATGAGTTTCAATGCGGATAAATGTAAAGTACTACATATCGGATACCTAAATGAGAAAGCAAACTATTCGATGAATGGCACTTGGCTTAAGAATGTAAACAGAGAAACCGATCTGGGAGTAACAATATCGAGAAACCTAAAACCGAGTCAACAATGCTCAGAAGTTGTTAAGAAGGCAAACAAAATAATTGGCTTTATAGGCAGGTCATTTGAGCATACATCCAAAGACGTTATCCTAACCCTTTACAATTCCTTAGTCCGCCCTCTTCTGGAATACTGCGTTCAATGCTGGTGCCCTTATTACCAAAAAGACATAAACAAGCTAGAACGAGTTCAACGTAGAGTTACCAAAATGATACCTAGCCTAAAGAACAAACCATACGAAGAGCGTCTTAGAGAATTAAATCTATTTCCTTTAACCCAGCGCAGATTAAGAGGTGACTTAATTCAAGTGTTCAAAATCATCAAAGGCATCGACAATATGAACTGTAGTAAGTACTTCACTATCGACCAATCTAATTACACGCGGGGAAACGGTTGCAAAATTATTGGTAAATCTTTTAACTCACACGAATCTAAGAATTTCTTCTTCAATCGAGTTGTCAACTTGTGGAATGGGCTTCCCCGAGACGTTATAGACTGCAGCACCGTTGATTCATTTAAACTCCGCATAGACAAATATCTCGCATCAAACCCGCGACTGACTGCATTTGTAAATTAATAACTTTATTTTATCCTCCCATAATTATGTCCCCTACTAACTTCCTAGTCCTTCCACAGACATTAGTTCCAGGGCAGTAGTTCCCTTACCCACTCTAAACCACTGTTTGGACACTTGATCCTCAGTGTTTTGGAGGACAAGCAGCCTAGAAGGGTCACTAGACCTGTTGTTGCTTGATTTCCTTTGTACTTTGTACTACTGTCATCCATCATCAATACAACTACAACCATAACATACAACTAATCACATAGAAAAAAACAAAAAACAAACAAACATCATCACTATTATCAACTCTCCGTAAGCAGATTTTGTATCCCCCCCCCCCCGTATAGTGGGTCCCACACAAAAAAAATGTCTGTCGTCGTTGTTGTCGTCTGTCTGTCTCCAAAATCCTCTTAGACCGTTGGACAGATTTTCACCAAATTTCACACAGACATTTATTGGGTGAATGCGAACGTCAGTCAAAAAAGATTTTTTGAATTTATGCAATAGTTATGATTTTAGGTTCAAAATATGGTTTCCCCCCCCCCCTTCTCCCGGATTTCTCCCCCCCCCCCCCACCTCTCCCACCCCCCCCCCCCCCCCCCCCCTCCAGCAATGATGGCGTTCTTAGTGTGTGAGCCCCAAAGGGGCTCACATACTAAGAACGCCTTTATTCTGGGGGCGAAAACATCTTGCTATGCATTTGCTAGGTTAAGTTAGTTTAGTTGGCATTAGAAGTGATGGTAGTAATATTTGGATTGATGGTGATAATAGTGGTGATGGTGATAATAGTAGTGATGATGGTTGTAGTTGTATTGATGATGATGACAGTAGTGATAATGATGACAGTAGTAGATATGATGGTGGGTGACAGTAGTAGATATGATGTAGTGACGATGGTGTGAGTATTAGTGATGATGGTGAGTAGTAGTGATGATATTGAAAGTTGTAGTGATGATGACAATAGTTGGATGATGAAGATCATAGTAATGGTGATAATAATAATAATAATAATGGTGATGGCAGTAGTAGTGATGATGGTGACAGTAGGATACATGATGGTAATACTTGTGACAGTAGTAATGATGATGGTTAAAGTAGTAATGATGATGTTAACAGTAGTAATGATGATTGGAAGATGGTGGTGATGATAGTAGTAATGATGGTTGATAGTTGTAGTATCAATGATGATAGTAGTGATTAAGATGGTAGTGACAATGGTGACAGTAGTAGTGATGATGGTGAGAGTAGTAGCGATGATTGTAATTGTAGTAGTGATGATGATCATAGTTATGGTGATGACAGTAGTCGTAATGATTGGCAGTTGTAGTGATGATGGCAGTAGTAGTGATGATGGTGATTGATGGTATTAGTAGTGATGATGGTAACCCATCGCAGAGTTGGGTATGCCGTTTTGATTTTGGGCAAAATGGCACGTCTACTTTATTATCACCATCAGCACTACTATCACCATCAATCCAAATATTACTACCATAACTTCTAATTGCCAACTAAACTAACTTAACCTAGCAAGTACGTAGCGAGATGTTTTCGCCCCCAGAACGAACGCGTTGGGAGGGAGGGGGGGGGGGGGGGGGGGGGGTAAATCCGTATTTTGGACCTAAAATCATAACTATTGCATACATTTAAAACATCTTTTTTGACTGACGTTTGCATTCACGCAACAAATGTTCGTGTGAAATTTGGTGAAAATCCGTCCAACGGTCCAGGAGGAGTTTCGGGACAGACGGACGACGACGACGACGACAACAACAACGAAGACAGAAATGTTTTCCGGTGGTACCCACTATACGGGGGGGCTATACCAAACTCTGCTTATGCAGAGTTGATTAAGAAAGATACAAATTTATCAACTCTGCGTAAGCAGAGTTTGGTATCGCCCCCCGTATAGTGGGTACCAGCGGAAAAAAGTCTGTCGTCGTTGTTGTTGTCGTCGTCGTCGTCGTCGTCGTCCGTCTGTCCTGAAACTCCTCCTAGACCGTTGGACGGATTTTCACCAAATTTCACACAAACATTTGTTGCGTGAATGCGAACGTCAGTCAATTTTGTTTTTTGAATTTATAGAATAGTTATGATTTTAGGTCCAAAATATGGTTTTACCCCCCCCCACCCACCCACCCAGCATTGATGGCGTTCTGGGGGCGAAAACATCTGGCTACGTATTTGCTAGGTTAAGTTAGTTTAGTTGGCATTAGAAGTGATGGTAGTAATAGTGGGATTGATGGTGATAGTAGTGATGATGGTGATAATTGTAGTGATGATGGTTGTAGTTGTATTGATGATGATGTCAGTAGTGATGATGATGACAGTAGTAGATAATGATGGTGACAGTACTAGTAGTAGTGATGATGGTCATAATAGTAGTGATGATGGTGACAAGTAATGATGATAGTTGTAGTGATAATGATGACTAGTGATGATGGGGTGAGTATTAGTGATGATGGTGAGTAGTAGTGATGATTGTGAAAGTTGTAGTGATGACAATATCATATTAATGGTGATCATGGCACTAGTAGTGATGATGGTGATAGTAGGATACATGATGGTAATACTTGTGACAGTAGTAATGATTATGGTTATAGTAGTAGTGATGATGTTAACAGTAGTAATGATAATTGTAAGATGGTGGTGATGATAGTAGTAATGATGGTTGATAGTTGTAGTATCAATGATACTAGTAGTGATTAAGATGATAGTGACAATGGTGACAGTAGTAGTGATGGTGGTGAGAGTAGTAGTGATGATTGTAATTGTAGTAGTGATGATGATCATAGTAATGGTGATGATGACAGTAGTCGTGATGATTGTGGCAGTTGTAGTGATGATGGCAGTAGTAGTGATGATGGTAATTGATGATGGTATTAGTAGTGATGATGGTAACCCATCGCAGAGTTGGGTATGCCATTTTGATTTTGGGCAAAACGGCACGTCTACTTTATTTGACAAAAGAGAAAGAACCAATGACAGACTGCTCGCGAAACTTCCACTGCTCCTGCTACAGTTGCCTCCCGCCTTTCATAACCCAAAGCTGCTAGAGCTGTAAGATCTGATACAACGGCACACCTTGAGGACACCAGACAGTTACTTTGAGGAGTTGACTGTACACTGGAAGACAGAGCTGCCATGAGTGTTGAGGGAAGAACTGAGGTACGAGATCTGAGCGCCCCAGCCCAGCCCCTCCACGCCCCACCGACGACGGCCCTACGAAGGCACTGACAGAGGTGCAGCCAACGATGAGGTGATAAGGTGACTAGACGACCTGGCCTGGACGACCAGCTCCACCACACTTTTGAAAGTTGCACTAGGTGACTAGAGGACCGTTAGACGGCCAGTTTGAGTACTCGTAGCAGCACGGATAGAACTTGTTTGGCCTCGGGGGTGCTCTGAGGACCTTTATCAATTGCCTGTAAACTTAGCTTAGAGGTTTGCTCCCAAATTATACCACATCAACTCATTAGTTAAATGACTAAGAAGTCTTGCCGAGTTTTAGCTCTTATTAGGTAGAGCCCTCGATCACGGTCCCAGTGACGAGATTGAACACAGAGGTAGACGTTGGGGATCATTAGCTTATTGAATGAGTTAGCTTGCAAAGAAAGAAATGTTAATATTAGGATCTGTCACGCCCCAAGCAGACGGATAATAGGAATTGTCAACTACGAGTGAAATACCCTAGGTTTGATAAACTATGTTCAGTTAGTTGCCCCCTTTATTGGCCATCCGGCTGGCTCAGTTGATAGCATGCCCGCTTCCCATCTTGCAGGTCTCACGTTCAATCCCCGTCATGTTGAAATGTTTTTCTGAGATATAGCCGGCGGTTATCATCTCCCCACGAGCAAGGGAGATGGGTAATGGTCTCTGGTTGATTAAAGAAGTGTCAAGCACTTGAGAATCCTCGAAGGAGGAGACACGGGCGCTATATAAGTAACCAGACTATTATTATTATTATAAAGGCTCACAAAAAATAATGGGTTCTTCGGGACAAATCTAAAGCACCTTATATCATTCGTAATCAAAGTGACTCCTGATAGACTGTCCATTGTGAGAACGATATTAGATTTAATCAATGTTACCTTAACGTTTAGTAAACAGCTACCATTTGATTCACGATTTGATATAATGTTGTATTAACACTCCTTCAATTAAGTTCAATTAAGAGATTACCTTCGTCCCATTGGTCAGACCACGGTTAACGACCTAATTTACTAAGAGGTCAATTACTTGTCCTAAAAGCAATACTCATTGTCGTGCTAGAATCAACTCTTACATAAGTGTGTATCAAATTATTACTGAGTTAAAATATTGTATGTAAGGTTGTCGCCAGTTAAGTAATATATTGTCTGTTGCCACGAGCACGGTCAGTATCTTCTTATCACTGATACCATACTGTTTAATTCTGTTTTTGTTGTAATGTGTTCTATGTTTATTCCTGTTCACTATCTTTTAGTTAATGAAAACCTTATGTATACCTATTTTACCTCTGGGAGTTCTGAACGTGTAATAAGATGAAGAAATTGGGTTTTGGAAGCATTAAAGGTAACAAGGTTTTCCCTGCCTCAATTGGAAATAGTAGTTAGATCAGAAGATAAGAGTTGTATGGCTTCATTACGTTTGCTTTTGAGGGACTGCTGGCTGGGGCGTTCAGGAAAACTAATTGACTAGTGTAAGGTAGAGTCGTCTGTGTATGAATGGATAGGGGTGGAGGTACAGTTGAGAAGATCATTTATGAAAATTAGAAAGAGAATGGGAGATCGGACAGAGCCGTGAGGAAGACCGGAGTTGATAGGATGAGGAAGTGAGCGATGGCCGTCCACAACCGCAGCTATGGAACGGCCAGAAAAGAAATTGGTGACAAAGGCACAGATGGAGGGTAGTTTAGAAATTAAAGATTTGTGCCAGACTCTATCGAAGTATGTCTAGTGCAATAGAAAAGGTCTCACCGAAGTCCCAAAAGGAAGATGACCAAGAGTAAGTGAAATGACGGGGTTGGCGAGAACGGGCTCCAGTTCATATAAGATCGCAAACATCAAAACAAGGAGGGAACGAAGGAAGCCAAGTTTACCTGAGCACCCCATGACCTCAGGAACTTCCCAGATTCTATGGGACACAGGATATCTAGGACAGTCACCCCAGTTAAAGGGAAATCCTGATGTCCTATCAGGGCCGCGGTTTCAAAACACACCCGCCAATCACCAGCCCCCATTTGTTCCAACCCCAGATTTACAGTATAACAAAGAAATGTTTATGCAAATGAAACACCAAAGGCCTGAATCCTACCGGAACAAATGGAACCAAGGAGGCCTATAAATTATGATGGACCTGGAGAACCATAATAATAGAAGACAGCCTAGGCAAATTATTACCAAATTGGCCAAAGAGCTCCAATTATGAAGTAATCAGTATAATAATTTTTGCATGTATACTAGGCCACGTAACGAACCCCTAGGTGTCCAATAAAATAGCCAATATATGTATGTACCTAATAATAATTCCCATGTATGTATTAGTTAAGTATTAATCATCACAACTTTTTCACAACGTATCACAATATCCCTTTTACCTTGAAGTCCTATAAGCAAGAGACGAGAATTAAGCCAAACATAGTCTCAACGAAATATAGGAAAAGTATGCAAACAACCAATGGGGGTAATGTCCTGAACTCTGAATAAGAATGGGATATCTAACAGCAGTGGAACAATTGTCTTGCATTCCCCCCTGCCCTGAGAGCTCGCCGAACCTGTTGTGTGCCTCCTGAAGTCGTGATTGTGAGAAGCAGTTCATCCTGAAGGGCTGCCCTGTGGACCTACGTTCAACATCGTGATTGTGAGAAGCAGTTCATCCTGAAGGGCTGCCCTGTGGACCTACGTTCAACATCGGCCAGACTTTCTCTCAGCCCTCTACCCTCCTTAATTACCCTAAGTGTTTCTGAGTATCTTATGTTGTGATTATTGATGTGAAGGTAAGGTTAAAGTATGTGAATATTACAGTGCTTAATTATCCAGAGATCTGTGTCCAAGATCCTTGTCCCTTGCGTATGTGTTAATCCCTCAGAATTTGTATTAACTGTTATATAGATCTGTGCCTAATATCTAAGTGTTCAACTTTGATAATTACTTCCTAGAACGTACTACGCATACGTTACATACTTGTGTTCATAAAATGCACTTAGCTCAATACTCACAGAGTTTCCTTGTACAATGTATATGTCTAATTCTATTATGTATGTTACAAGTTGAAGTCGAAGTGTATAACGTGTGATTATTTCCTTCTTTAACCCGTGGAGCCCCGGCTAGTTTTGTAATGTTTGCGCACCAGAACCCGGCCGGTTTTCAAAAAATGGTTTTATTCCAGAAACAATAGCGAATGGGTTAGGAATGAAGGAAAAACCACGAAAAACCGCTCAAAAAGCTTAAAAAATGGTCCTACAGAGCCCCCGAAAACGGATTTTACAAGAGTAAAAAATTGAAGGCAATTATCCCAAAAAAACAGGTTATTGCGCGCTCGCGCGCACGCATGTGGACTTTGAGAGTTTTCAACCATCGGCACGGTTGCGTGGGATACGTACACAGTTCCCATACAAATCTGAGCCCTCTTGAGTGGCTACACCTGAGGTTACGGTCGGCGCAATTAGGGTGACGCGCCAGGCGCGTCTCTGGGGCTGTGCGTTACATACATCGCCGACGCGTCAGGCGCGTCGCTGGGGCTGTACGGGTTAAATAAGAACCTGTGACCTAAAACCTACGCTCAATTTCATATTTTGTTTATCTCAGTCCCCCCTCGTGAAGAATTGTTATCAATTATCATATATACTTTCTTTCCGAGATCCTAAATCCACGCTCGTTTGTTTAAGCGTTATTCCCCTTATTGTATGAACTGTATTTATGTTCACTTGATTATTAATGTAGATAATTTTGATTCTTATCGTCTAGGAATTCTAGTCTTGCATAGATCGATTATCTAATTATTCATCAATCCAAATACACCGCTTTTGTGTGAATTCTTTACAAGACTCTGTTAACTCGTTCAGATATCTTATTATACCTTTTTGGGTATTTCAATTAGTACAGCTTTGTTGGGTACGCCATTTTACCTATAATTAATATTGTAATTAATTATTTGTATACGCTGATTGTATAAAAAGCGTTCTTCAGTATTGTCTAACTACGCTAGTTCTGTTAACTGTACTGTTTATCCATTTTCGCTTAAGAGATATTGATCCTTGATTTATTTATAATCATAGAGTAAATATATATATTTTTTTTTTTAAAAAGACCTCCGTCTACGTATTGTGAAAAACCTGTTATCCTCCGGCAAATTGTGGGGTTGAGTGAGTGAAGCGGGGACAGTGAATGAAGGAGGATACATGTTTTTCATAATACGTGTTGCTAGCCCCAAACGCGCGAGCAACTGTGGCTTTCAACCATCCGACACATCCCCTTTTATTTATGTGCATCACACATGTTACATACAAATAAAGTTTATGTTTTGTTTTACCCTACTGTGGAAAGACTACGGATACACCACTCCTGCCCGGGCCTCACACAGTGGCATGACCCAGTCCAGTCGAACTGAGCTCATGACGCTGGTGGCATTGCCCCGGAGGATAGCCATCCCTAGTCTTTGCTTGAGCCAGTAAATATTACATCTGAATTCCTCGATTCGATTTAATATTATTGCATATATTGATTGAAGAGACATACGATCAGATCATATTTTTATCAAAGTAAGTTAATAAGTTGAATTGTAAAATTAATTGCGCACATCATTCCCCGTAATTTCAACTTCCTCTTCCAAGTATTAAGTTCATAGTCGCATTAATAATAAATAAAATTCCCAAGACCGCAGTAACTAGAATGACCTGAGCCTGTTGACCTGATCATTAGCCACCCCTACCCGGGCTGATCTAACTGCCCACAAGCGCCCCTCACCCCCTCCCCCCCCCCCCCCCCCCCGTGAGCGTTTCTCGAACCAACCGTTTCAACACTTGTTTGAAATCTCAATTCACCTAATTCTCTCCTACTCGGGGGAAATCTGTGTTCTAAAGAATAAGAATACGTTAGACACTCGACTCACACATAATAATATTATTATCAATATTATTATTGACTCTACAGTATAATTTGTTACATGTTCTTTATAATTAAGAGTATATTTCCTATTATTATATTACCACAATAGGTTATATTTTGTGTTCCTGATTCAAGGCTGAATATTTATGCATTCCTTGTGTTACTTCCTGTTCTTTATAATAGTGAAGGTAACTCTCAGTCTTTATTGTAATTAATACATCCGTGATCTCAGCATATAAATAATTATGCAACATATTGAGAGTTCAGGAGTATATGATCAGAAACAATAAATACATCAACCCTTTTGCCATTGAATAAATTATGTGTACAATTACCTGCGTGTTATTATTGAGTTTTGTAGCACCTGATTGAATACCTATTTCTGTGATTAACAATGTGTTAGATGTGTTCCTGTTGAGGAAATTTACAGTCTATAAGTCCATATCTGGATTTTAGTGTAGACTTGATAACGAGATATAAATATTATATCACGGCATAACAGTTAGTAAGATATGAAAGATCACCAGTAGAGCGACCTTTAACGAAGCCATACTGCCGATCTGAGAGCAGATTATGAGAAGAGAAATGCTTAAGAAATTTGGAAGCAAAAATACTTTCAAAAACTTTAGAGGTACAATAGATGAGAGCAATTCGACGATAGTTGGAGGGTTGAGAGTGGTAATTACCCTTCTTTGGGACCGGTTGAATGAGAGCAAACTTCCAGCATATATATATATATGATAGGTTGATAGATAGATATAAATACCTTCTTGTATGATTGCTACTGTGAATTAAGTATAAATCTATTATATCACGTTTTGTTGTATCCACCTATTTCTTATATGTTATTTTTCTATTTTTGTCACACAATTTACAGAAGAGCTCATTAGTACTCCAAAGTGATTATGTGAATGATGAAGCAGTATTAGCCTCATTATTTTTCGCTATGCCAATTTAATGTCAATTTTAAAAGGTTGTTGGTCCGAAATCCTTAGCTATGAAAACACGCTAGTCATTCCACATAAAGAGGCAGTCGTGATGGATATATTTGGGTTCTATATATCACTTATGCTTACTGTGTGTTGTGTGTGTGTGTGAGTGAGAGAGAGAGAGAGAGAGAGAGAGAGATCCTGTGTGTGCGTTATGTGCGAGTTGTTGGTTCAGGAAATGTCAATGTTTTTCTGCAAGTGTTAACCTCTGTGTTCACTTACTTGTTCGTCAAGGGGAATCCACGCAATGTGAGCTAAGCTCATTATTATTCCGCCTCCTTAACTGGGAATGTATTGCGTGAAATGCATGTTAAGTGTTTATGTATCGTTGGAATGGCTGTGGATGTGTGTGTAATCTGTATTTTAGCCAATTGGTGACATCTGGAAACGAAGGCTTAGGGTTAATTTGTACGGTACCATTCTCACTACGGTACCAGTCTCACCCGAAGGCTTAGGTTGACCAGTAGCTTAGGTTGACCAGTACGATACCCATCTCACCTTGTAACCGATCACCAACCCCAGATGGGACGTCACAACTTCTTCCACTTATTCCAGGTTCCTATTTATACTGCTAGGTGAACAGAGGCTACACCGTTAGGAGACTTGCCCAAATGTCTCTTCCCCGCCCGGGTCTCGAACTCGGGACCTTCTGGTTGTGAGCCAGACGCGCTATCTGTTACGCCACACACACTACTGTGTGTGTGTGTGTGCGTGTGTGTGTGTGTGCATGTGCGCGCGACCCTTACAGACACTTCCGCTGTATTGTTAACACTGGCAGGACAAAAACGTAAATATATATATATATATATATATATATATATATATATATATATATATATATATTATAATTATATATATATAAAGAGAGAGAGAGAGAGAGTGTGAGGGGTGGGGGTGTCCTTGTGGTAGGATAGGTCACGAGTCATTGTAACAGTCGTGTATCTTGCAAGATATTAAATTATCAACTCTGCGTAAGCAGAGTTTGGTATCGCCCCCCCCCCCCCCCCAAAACAAAAATCTGTCGTCGTCCGTCTGTCCCGAAACTCCTCCTAGACCGTTGGACAGATTTTCACAAAATTTTACACGAAAATTTGTTTTGTGAATGCGAACGTCAGTCAAAAAATATTTGTTGAATTTGTGCAATAGTTATGATTTTAGATCCAAAATATGGTTCCCCCCCCCCCCCCCCCAACCAGCCCCCAGTAACGATGGGGAATGCCATCGATCTGGGACTGACAAACAACTTGCCCCGTATTTGTCGGGTTAAGTTTGGTTAAGTTAGTTTAGTTGACATTGACATTAGAAGTGATGGTAGTAATAGTGGGGATGATGGAAATAGTAGTGATGATGGTAATAATAGTAGTGATGATGGTGACAAGTAATTATAAAGTAGACGTGCCTTTTTGCCCAAAATCAAAATGGCATACCCAACTCTGCGATTGGTTACCATCATCACTACTAATACCATCATCAATCACAATCACCATCATCACTACTACTGCCATCATCACTACAACTGCCACAATCATCACGACTACTGTCATCATCACCATTACTATGATCATCATCACTACTACAATTACAATCATCACTACTACTCTCACCATCATCACTAATACTGTCACCATTGTCACTACCATCTTAATCACTACTATCATCATTGATACTACAACTATCAACCATCATTACTACTATCATCACCACCATCTTACAACTGTTAACATCATCATTACTACTATAACCATCATCATTACTACTGTCACAAGTATTACCATCATGTACCCTACTATCACCATCATCACTACTACTGCCATCATCACCATTACTATGATCTTCATCATCACAACTATTGTCATCATCACTACAACTTTCACCATCATCACTACTACTCACCATCATGACTAATTCTCACACCATCGTCACTACCATCATCACTACTGCATAAACAGAGTTTGGTATACCCCCCCCCCCCCCCCCCCCCGTATAATGGGTACCACCAAAAATATTTGTCGTTGTCCGTCTATCCCGAAACTCCTCCTAGACTGTTGGACGGATTTCCACCAAATTTCACACAAACATTTGTTGCGTGAATGCGAACGTCAGTCAAAAAAGATTTTTTGAATTTATACAATAGTTATGATTTTAGGTCCAAAATATGGATTTACCCTCCTCCCCGAAACCCCCACCCCCCCCCAGAACCCCCCCTCCCCCACCCTGCAATGATGGCATTCTGTGTGTATGTGCCCCGTAGGGGCTCACACACAGAACGCCTTCGTTCTGGGGGCGAAAACATCTCGCCCAGCATTTGTTAGGTTAAGTTAGTTTAGTTGACATTAGAAGTGATGGTAGTAATAGTGGGGATGATGGTAATTTTAGTGATAATGGTGATAATAGTAGTGATGATGGTATTTGTAGTCATAATGGTGATAATAATAGTGATGATGACAGCAGTGATAATGGTTGTAATTGTAGTGATGATGACAGCAGTGATGATGATGGTAGTGATGATGACGACAGTAGTATATATGATAGTGACAGTACTAGTAGTAGCGATGATGGTGACAAGCAATGATGATAGTTGTAGTGATAATGATGATAGTTGTAGTGATAATGATGACATTAGTGATGATGGTGACAGTATTAGTGATGATGGTCAGTAGTAGTGATTATGATGAAAGTTGTAGTGATGATGACATTAGTAGTGATGATGAGAGTAGTAGTGATGATGGTAAGAGTAGTAGTGATGACTATAATAGTAGTGTTGATGATTGTAATGGTGATAGTGACTAGTAGTGATGATGGTGACCCATCGCAGAGTTGGGTATGCCTTTATCAACTCTGTGTAAGCAGAGTTTGGTATCGCCTCCCTGTATAGTGGGTACCACCGGAAAAAAATGTCTGTCGTCCTCGTCGTCGTTGTTGTCATTGTCCGTCTGTCCCGAAACTCCTCCTAAACCGTTGGACGGATTTTCACCAAATTTCACACAAACATTTGTTGCGTGAATGCGAAAGTCAGTCAAAAAAGATGTTTTGAATTTATGCAATAGTTATGATTCTAGGTACAAAATATGGTTTTACCCCCCCCCCCCATCCTGGACCCCCCCCCATCCTGGACACCTCCCCATCCTGGACCTCCCCCCCCCCCCCCCCCCAGCAATGATGGCATTCTTCAGGGCTCACACACTTAGAATGCATTCGTTCTGGGGGCGAAAACATCTCGCTACGTATTTGCTAGGTTAAGTTAGTTTAGTTGGCATTAGAAGTGATGGTAGTAATAGTGGGATTGATGGTGATAGTAGTGATGATGGTGATAATAGTAGTAATGATGGTTGTAGTTGTATTGATGATGATGACAGTAGTAGATATGATGATTACAGTAGTAGATATGATGGTGACAGTACTAGTAGTAGTGATGATGGTCATAATAGTAGTGATGATGGTGACAAGTAATGATGATAGTTGTAGTGATAATGACAGTAGTGATGATGGTAGTGACGATAGTGTGAGTATATGTGATGATGGTGAGTAGTAGTGGTGATGGCGAAAGTTGTAGTGATGATGAAGATCATAGTAATGGTGATGATGGCAGTAGTAGTGATGATGGTGATAGTAGGCTACATGATGGTAATACTTGTGACAGTAGTAATGATGATGGTTATAGTAGTAGTGATGATGTTAACAGTAGTAATGATAATTGTAAGATGGTGGTGATGATAGTAGTAATGATGATTGATAGTTGTAGCATCAATGATGATAGTAGTGATTAAGATGGTAGTGACAATTGTGACAGTAGTAGTGATGATGGTGAGAGTAGTAATGATGATTGTAATTGTAGTAGTGATTATAATCATAGTAATGGTGATGATGACTGTAGTTGTGATGATTGTGGCAGTTGTAGTGATGATGGCAGTAGTAGTGATAATGGTGATTGTGATTGATGTGATAGTGATGATGGTAACCCATCGCAGAGTTGGGTATGCCGTTTTGATTTTGGGCAAAACGGCACGTCTACTTTATTATTATATGTTTATTATCAACTCTGCATAAGCAGAGTTTGGTATCCCCCCCCCTTATAGTGGGTACCACCGAAAAAAATGTCTGTCGTCTTCGTCGTCGTCGTCGTCGTCCGACTGTCCCGAAACTCCTAGACCGTTGGACGGATTTTCACCAAATTTCACACGAACATTTGTTGGGTGAATGCGAACGTCAGTCAAAACAGATGTTTTGAATTTGTGCAATAGTTATGACTTTAGATCGAAAATATGGTTTTACCCCCCCCCCCCCCCCCTGGGACGGAGGGGTGGGGGTGTGTGCCCCGTAGGGTCTCACAAACAGAACGCCATCGTTCTGGGGGCAAAAACATCTTGTTCCGCATTTGCTAGGTTAAGTTAGTTTAGTTGACATTAGAAGTGATGGTAGTAATAGTGGGGATGATGGTAATTGTAGTGATAACGGTGATAATAGTAGTGATGATGGTTGTAGTTTTAGTGATGATGACAGTAGTAGATATGATGGTGATAGTACTAGTAGTAGCGATGATGGTCATAATAGTAGTGATGATGGTGATAAGTAATGATGATAGCTATAGTGATGATGACAGTAGTGATGATGGTAGTGACGATGGTGACAGTATTAATGATGATGGTGAGAATAGTAGCGATGATTGTAATAGTAGTAGTGATGATGATAGTAATGGTGATGATGATAGTAGTAATGATGGTGACAGTTGTAGTGATGATGATAGTTGTAGTGATGAGGGTGGTAATATTAGTGATGATGGTAACCCATCACAGAGTTTGGTATGCCGTTTTGATTTTGGGCAAACGGCACGTCTACTTTATTATTATGTTTTTGTTCAATGAAGTCTGGGAAAGTGCTTTTGTTAACCTAGGGAACAAACTGTAATACATTGCTCGTTAAATAAAACACAATAAAAATATATATAAATCGCCAATTAAACAAAATATCCTAATAACCCCCAACACGTCGGACCAGCTAGTGTTAAGCTCCAAGTTATTATAATGTGGACTAACTTGAACAATTAGTGATGATGCTATCTATAATTCAAGCTTGCTGTCTTAAATATTTGCTGATACCCACTATACCTAACACTAACTTCACTGTATTGTACTAATTTCATGAGTTAGGTCAACATTTACTCGTGTTTGTTCTATCTTGCATTCTACTCTATGATATTGTCTTGCACTATATTATATTATCTAATATTTTTGTTTTAACTCACTACTATTATCTTAAACTATCTCATTGAGTCTTGCAGTTTCTTACGCTATACAATATTGTCTCACAGGATCTACTTTATCCATACCCAATCTTTCACTCTAAGAGTATTACCTTGCATTCTCTCAATTTATCCTGCATTATCTTGCCTATTTAAATATTATAGGCACACAGTGCCTATGTACAGAGCAAGAATCAGTGCGAAGGTGAGGAACCCACGGTGACGGTTGAACACTAACTTCTGAATTTGCAAAAGTAGTAATATGATCTTTTCAAGACAAGATAGAAGAAAAATACACACCAAGAACATCGAGAGATTTTAAAGGGTTGATTTGCGTATTGTTGGAGAGTAAGGGATAGTCATGTGAAAGGTTGTGACGGGTAGATAGATGGAAAAATTGGGTTTTGAAAGCACTAAAGACAACAAAGCTCTCTCCCTCCTAATTTTATATAGTTGATAGATCAGATTCATAGGCATGCTATGGCCTCATCAAACAATTGTTTTTTTTTGTAAATCTTTTTGAATAGCATAAGTTAGAGTTATCAGCATAGGAATGAATGAGACTAAAGGTACAGTTGAGAAGATCGTTAATAAATAACAGAAAAAAACTGAAGATAGGACAGAACCCTGAGGAGCACCGGAGTAGATAGTTTGCAGAAGTGAGCAATGGGAGTCCACAACCACAGTTATGGAGTGGTCAGAAAGTAAATTGCCAATATAGGCCCAGATAGAGGGATAAACACCGAGGGATGGTAGTTTAGATATATGATATTTGTGCCAGACTCTATCGAAGGCTTTCAATATGACTAGCCCAATAGCAAAGGTCTCACTGAAGCCCCGAAAGGAGTATGACCAAGAGTTAGTATCATAAGAAATGAGAATACCAGTAGAGCAGCCAGAAGGGAAGGCATACTGGCGATCTGAAAGTAGATTAAGAGAAGACAAATGGATAGGAAATTTTGCATTTAATAAAGATTCAAGTACTATAGAGAGGCAAGATGAAAGCAATTGGACGATATTTGGAGGGTTGAGAGCGGTCACCCTTTTTGGGACAGGTTGAATGAGAGCATACTTCCATCAAGAAGGGAAGATATTAGAGGAAAGACAGAGACGGAAGAGTTTGCCTAGGCAGGGAGTCAACGTGGAAAGACAGGAGGAACACCATCTGTGTTTATGTCTTCTTAGAATTAAGCCCAGAGAGTGCAAAAAGTACATCCTTGGAAGAACTTAAGATATTAAGGCAGTATGGGGGGGGAATAGCACCGGAATAATTCAAAGTAGAAATTTTAGCGAAAGTTTGAGTGAATAATTCAGTTTTGTCAGTGGAAAAAGTAACGGTGGTGCAGTCGGAGTGGAAAAGTGGAGGGAAAGAGAAACGTAAAGTGTTCAAGATTCTTAAGTTTGAAAGCAACACTACGGTTTCAATTCTTCCTCCTTATTGCGGACAGGAGTAGATCAAATGTGAGTAAACCAAGATTTTTTGCATTAGATTGATAGCAAAAAGTTGGAGTGTATGCCTCCAAACCCGAGATGATCTCCTCCGTAATGCACTTAGCACACTCCGAGGGTTCCTAGCCACGGAAGCAAAAATTATTCCAAAAAAAATCAAAGAAGCATTGCTGAAGAGCCTCCCAATCGGCTATGCCAAAGTGCCATCAGCTCTTCTGGCTGGGAGGGTCCCATGGCCGAACTGGAGAGATAGGACAGGTAACAGAGATAAGGTTATGATCGGAGGAGCCCAACGGTGAGAAAATATTTACAGTGTAAGCAGTAAGATAAGAGGTTAGAAGTCAAGAACGTTGGGTCGATCTCTAAGGCGATCAGGGATAGAAATTGCGTGCTGAACTTACTGTTCATGGTCATTTAGGATAGAAAAGATGCAGGCTTGTTCACCAAGTTGGTCAATGAAATGAGAGAAGCATTGGTGATGTTGAACATTGAAATCACCCAAGATGGATATTTTAGAGAAGGGAGAGATAGATAGAACATTTTCCACTTTAGAAGTACGATGGTCGAAGAATTTTGAATAGTCAGTAGAATTTGAGAAGATATAAACAACACAGTTTTGAGAGTGGTATGATAGCTAAAGCCAGAGAGTTGAAATTTCATTAGAGTCAAAGTTGGCAACACAAGAGCAAGTAAGATTGTTGTGCACATACAAGCATCCACCTTTGACTTGAAATTAAGGATAGAGATAGTAGGAGGATACAGAGAAGGGTTTGCTGTCAGTTGCCTAAGGCAACTGGGATTCGGTGAGGAAAATAAGATCAGTAGATCATGGTACGAAAGGTCTTATTATCGCCAAACTAAAGGGGCGAATGTCTTAAATTCTCAAAAGCAATGAGGCTAAACATGAAGGAGAAGAGGGTCCAGAAAAAACACCCTCTTAACATAGTTCTGAACTGTTTTGAACGAATTTTGCATATTGTCTCACTTATAAGGTGTGCTGATGAGAAAATTGCGTTAGATGAAAGATTAAACACTGTATAATCGCTGCCTTTAACCTTAAATACCCTTCTCCCTCATGGTTAGT
Organism: Paralithodes platypus; assembly: GCA_032716605.1. Classification (NCBI taxonomy): domain Eukaryota; kingdom Metazoa; phylum Arthropoda; class Malacostraca; order Decapoda; family Lithodidae; genus Paralithodes; species Paralithodes platypus. The sequence continues at coordinate 29,943,863 of CM064483.1, read as the reverse complement.
CCCATTAGCTTTGAGATTTTAAGATATTCGCCCCATTACTTTGGTGTTTTTTTAGATCTTTCGTGCAATTTTGGAGGAATCGGCCATCGACGGGGGTATTTTCCTACCAAAAGAACTAAAATGATAATAAATAGATAAATAAATATACAGATAAATTAAAATCTTGCCTTAATCTAGCATCACAGAAGCATTATAAGCCCGGGACCACACCAGGGCATGTATCCCATATACAGTATGGCTCGGAGTCACTTTATCAGATTTAAAATATACTAAAGAAAAGACCGTCTCTCCATAAGTGCTACTTCCATGTTCACCTTATCATAAAACGAATACAAAATTATTGTTAACAATGACTTCGTGGGTTATCATGATATTTTGTTATATTATTATTGAGGGTTTTGATTTGTTTTACCATTTTCGACCAATGTATTCTTAGTATCCCCCTAGACTAAGAAGAATGCCTCCCCAGACCCCCTGCAAACTAAAAAATAGACCGCCACCCAAACGTCATGTGGGTTATTATGATATTGTGTTAAATTACAATTGATAATTTTGCTCGTTTTTGCCAGTTTCGAGCAGTATACGTCACTTTAACCCCTAGGCTAACACAAATGCCTTCCCAGACTTCCTTCAGTCTAAAATATGCCCACCCAGACCCCTTTCAAGATATATGTGTATTTTTTTTCGATAGCACATTTTGACATGTTCGCTATCGATCGTCAGAGGTAGATGGAAATGGAAGTGCACTTGTGTGGGAAGGAGGATGTTGATAGCCAACACCCTCCTCCAACACAGAATGATACACATGTAGGCTACACATGGAAGAGGAGGGAGGGAGAGACAGTGGAACGAAAGGTACTGCTTGATTATATAATTATGAATGAATGAATGAATGAAGAATTGTGTGCTATATGCTAGGGTATACAGTATAGGGGTATTGGGGGAGGGGAGGGGTTGTCTGACCATTATGTAGTAGTAGCTAAAATTAGGATACAGAAGAAGTGGGTGAAGAGAACTAGAGTAGGGCGCATGAGTGGTGAAGAGGGTGGTAAGGCTACAGGAGGAGGAGTTTAGGGAAGAGTTCAAGACAGCAGTAGAATGATGATTAGGTAAGTTTAACTTGGAGGGTATGCAAGAAGTGGAAGAGGTGAGCAAAGTGTTTAAGGTAGAGATGTGTGCTGTGTGGGAGAGGAGTGAAAGGAACAGCATGGTGGACTGAAGAAGAAAGCATATAGAGAGTGGTTAGGTAGTAGAGGGAAGGAAGATTCGGAGAGACAGAATAGGGAAAGGTACTTGGAGAAAAAGAGAGTGGTGAATAGAGTAGTAATGGAAAACAAGAGGAATGAGGAATTTGGAAGGAATTTAGGTTTTAAGTAGAGGGAGTGTAAGAAACTGTTCTGGCAAGAGGTCAAGAAAGTTAGGGAGGGTAGCAAGGGAAGTAGTAAGGGTGTGAGAGATAAGAATGGGAGATGAAAGATAGAAGGAGCACTTCAAGGAATTGTTGAACGTAAGGAATGAAATGCCAGCAACTATAGTTGGATGGGTATGGGAGGGAGAAGAAGAGAAGTAGTGGAGGAGGAGGTGATAATCAGGAGGTCAGAAGTGTGTGGGGCCTTAATCCTTAAAAAGCGGCTCACCACATAAGTCGAGTTAAATAAAGCTGGACTATGTGGCGGCGCTCGACATAACTCGAGTGGCAATTTCAGCACATAATGTTGCTGAGAGAGAGAGACAAGTGGTGGCAGGAGAGTAGCGAGTGTATGACTGCTCCAGAACACCGCGGCGAACCTACTGACACGAATCTCACCTCCCTCCTACCTCTCTCACTCGCTATATACGGAATTGTATCGGGAAAGTGGCTAATTACATGCTTTTTGCACTCGCGTTGCACGGTTATTGCAAGAAAACTAGCCATCATAAAAGGATCGTTATGGTGTCATTCGAAAGCTCTGTTTATGCCCTTTCAGGGATAGATACTTGTTTTACGTTCTGGGTCTTATTTAGGCATGAAAATGATCACGTAAACAGCCCTATTTTGGCTAAAAACACCCCGCTGGGCGGTACATATAAATAAACCGCATGGGCCGCTCGTAAAGGGTTAAAAAGCGTGAAGATGGGGAATCCATCAGGAAAAGATGGAGTGTGTGGGGAAATGTTGAGGTATGGTGGTGAGATAATGATTGAATGGGTATGGAAAATGTGTTAACTAGCATGGGAGAAGGGAAGTGTGCCTGATGACTGGAAGATATGCATAATTGTTCCCATGTATTAGGGTAAAGAGAAGAGAGAAGTGTGTGGTAATCACAGGGGGATATGTCTTCTAAATGTAGTTGGAAGTGATCGAGAGAGTGAGAGTGAGAACGTAGAAATGGGTAGGTGAGGAGCAGGGCGGGTTTAGGATGGAAAGAGGGTGTGTAGACCAGATTTTTGCCTTGAAATATGTTGAGAAATATCTGGAGAAGGGACAAAAGTTGTATGCTGGCTTTATGGACTTGAAGAATGCCTACGACAGAGTTGCTAGAGCAGATCTGTGGAAAGTATTGAGAATATACGGAGTAGCTGGCAAGATCCTGAAAGCGGTGAAGAGCATGTATGAGGGTGCAAAGGCGGCAGTGTATGTGGAGAATGAACAGAGTTTGTTCTTTGATCTGAATGTTGGGTTAAAGCAAGGGTGTGTGATGTTCCCATGGTTGTTTAATAATATATGGATGGAGTCATAAAGAAATACAAGGAAGAACAGTGGATGTTGGTGTACTGCTGATAAGGGAATGAAATTAGTGGAAGTTATCTGTACTGTTGTTTGCTAATGATACAGTTCTGATGAGTGGGAGTTGCAGGGTCTGGTAAATATGTTAGGAACAGTGTGTGAAAAACGGAATCTGAAGGTAAATGCGTGAAAGAGGAAGGTTATGGTCTTTGAAAGGGGTGCAGTCACAGAGTGTGAGGTGAGGTTGAATGGTCAGGTTATGGAGAATGTCAGCTCATTAAAGTATTTGGACAGTGTGTTGATTAAAGATGGGAGTATGGATGAAGAAGTGCGGGAGAGGGTGCAACAGGGGAAGAGCGTTGTAGGAACGCTGAAAGCTGTAACAAGGAATAGGGTGGTCAGCATGGAAGTAAAGAAGTCCTTGTATAATAGTGTGGTAATCCCGACATTGACATACAGGAGTGAAGCATGGATGTTGTTGGAGAGACACAAATCAAGAGTGAGAGGGATGGAAATGAGTTATTTGAGAAGTGCATGTGGAGTTACATGGAGGGATAGACAGACGGATGAGGAAGTAAGAGAGTGGTGTGGTGTGGATGTGGATGTGTTGGAAAGTGTGAAAAGGAACACCTTGAGATAGTCTGGCAAAAAAAAACAGCACATCATATTGCAAAAGTGGCAGCAAAGGGGAACAGGATGGTTGATCTAATTTGAAGATTTTTTTCTCCCATGGATTTAGAAACCTGGAAAACCCTGTACTGCTCTTTAGTAAGACCTCATCTTGAGTATGTGGTACAGAGTTGGTCACCTTACTACAGGAAGGATGTTCTGGAATTAAAAAAAGGTTCAGAGGAGAATGACCAACCTTGTACCCGAACTACAGGACCTCGACTATGAAGTAAGGTGTGAACGACTGGGGCTGACATCGCTGGAGAAGAGAAGACAAAGAGGAGATTTAATTGAAACCTATAAAATCCTGAAAGGGGTAGAACATGTTGAGCATCAAGTCTTCTTTGAATTCAGCGAGTTGAGAACCAGATCGAACACACGTAAGCTACATAAAAGAGGTCACTGTAGAACTCTAGTCAGGGCGAATTTGTTCAGTGTGAGAGTGGTCAATGCATGGAACTCACTCCCAAAATATGTAGTCACTGCCCCCACAATCGTAGCTTTTAAAGCTAGATTGGTCCAGTACGCATGGTCTACATCAAGTTAGGTGTATCTCAATTTGAATCCCGATTTTGTCTTTATAAAGTATTTGTACAGTTATTGACATAAAATAGTTATATATATGTTGGAGAAGTGCATTGCTAGAAATAAGTAATCGTAAGCTAATTATGATTTTTTTTATAAATTACGAGTTGTAACATGTGTACTCAAGAACGACCAAGAGATGGGAGCAATTACAAGACAAATATCTTAACCTCCCATATTATTGAAATAGGTAAGCTTCAAATAGATAAGCTTAATGTGGAACGTATGGGAAGCAACTGAATAACTAAGATAGTGTACGAGAGTGTGGTGGAACGACAAAGAGGGAGGGGGAGACCAAGGGAGAGGTGGAAGAATGGAATTGAGAAGTATATGCGTGAAAGCAGTGTTGGATGGGAGGAGGGGCGTCGGCTGACAGGAACAGAGGTGCATGGTGGCTATTCATTCGTGTCCACCCCTTCGGGGATCAATGGCGTCTGGCAATAGATAGGTAACTAACTATCGATCGCCCAGAAAAAAATCGACACCTGAATGGTGTGAAGCGTCTTATTATCGCCAAGCGAATTAGGTGAAACGTCTTAAAATCTCAAACTAATGGGGCTAAACAGGGAAAGTCCAAAAAGACCTCCCTCGGGCCTCTTGTTGTGCTTCTGATTCTATGGACTTAACCCTTTTAATATGATGTACAGTTGGCCACAGGAATGTGGATGCACTCCATTATTTTACTTGTGGAAGGAAAATATTAGTATGGCTGAATTACTGTAGAAGTATATTTTCTTTTACAGTAGATAAATAATAAGTCTAATTAACGGTTTTATATCAAATTATTCTTTTAAGTCACCATGTTTCTTACCATACATAAAAGCATGTAGTGGATAGACATATATGTGACCAACTGTCAAGGCACTCATCTCCTTAACATTGACCTTTGGAGCCAGTGGTGGATTACTTGGGTGAGGTATACCCAGCCTGGTACACAAGGGATACTGCATATTATCCACAATAATATTTTTCTCCGGATGAAGCGTTATTCGTCTTTCTCTCTCTCTCTCTCTCTCTCTCTCTCTCTCTCTCTCTCTCTCTCTCTCTCTCTCTCTCTCTCTCTCTCTCTCTCTCTCTCTCTCTCTCTCTCTCTCTCTCTCTCTCTCTCTCTCTCTCTCTCTCTCACTATTTATTCTGGCTACCACTATAGCCCATTCATTATAAGTAGGCCAGCAATCCCGATCTTAACCCCTCATGACTCAAAAAATCTTCAGTATATTAGCTGTCCTTTCTACCATTTGGAAAGAGTCGACTGGTAAATTGGTGCCGGTAGCTACAGCTCGTTTGCTCCAGCCATTTCTAAGTTATAAGAGGTTAGAGTTAAGGTTTCTGGCCCAATTATAGTGAACAGACTGTAGGTGAGTTTATTCAGCTTAGAAAGAGAACGATCTTAACCATTGTATTCCCACAGATCGACCCTAAAGGCGATGTCACACAAGCGTATTTTCCAGCAATTTTCGATGAGCAACATTTTTTTCGTGAGCCATTTAGGGATTCTTTTTAATGTTTATCAGGAACTAAAGTGAAGTAAGATTATGTTAGTTTTCTGAATTATGACAACACTTATAAATAGAGACTGCCTGGTGATAATTGCTTCAAGAAATTGCCGGAAAAAACGCTCGTGTGACACCGGCTTATATTGACTATAATCTAAAAGTGATATCGATGATAAAATCAAGCTGTGAGTCACCCTGCTGCACGAGTTGCCATCCAGAACGAGACAATGAAGGCGTAGTTCATTCATATAGTCCTCACAGATTTCCTCATATAGTTTTTGTTCTTCATATGTCTGCTATGCCTAGTTGTTAGTGTACAGTGCCTATCGATGGCCTAGCTTATTTTGTGTTATTTCCCTCATAATGAATATTCTGTGTTCCTCATGTCAGGAACATATATCGCAACGCACCCGTTGGATCAGTATTGAACGTCAGCCCAACAATACAATGCTAATGTAGGCTAGATGCTTCTAAATTTGACATCAATTGTTCAAATATTCGAATTGATTTAACATTATATATGCTGAACACTGTACCTATCGATTGGCTAGCTTAATTGGTGTTACTTCTCATCTATAGTTTTTGTTGTTCATATATCTTCTCTGTTTAATTATGTTCTTAATTTGACCATCGATACTCAGTTCGTGAAATTGTCTTGTTATAGTTTTAACTTGTTCTTCATATTTGTTCTCTGTCTAGTTCTGTTCGCACTATACCCGTCAATTGCCTGGCTTAATTTGTGATATTTTCCTCACAGACTTTTTGTTCTTCATGTGTCTTCTCTGTCTAGTTCTATTATCATTATTACCCATCGATTGCTTAGCTCAATTTGTGTTAATTCTCTCTTCCAAAATAGTGGTAATATTAGCTCGATTCCTTTAGTCGTTTTTGAGTTGTAGAGCTTGGTGGTCAAAATATTTGACCCTAACTACAGTATAATGAATAGACCGTAACTATAATACATATATATTATATATATTACTTCCAGCTTGCTTAACTCAAATTTCTCCTTCTCATTGCTCCTTATAATGTTTTTTTTTTCTTCATATCTCTAATTCTACTTCTAGCATCATAACCTCGCTTCTCGCACGACCTGCCCCAACCTGACCTCTCTCTCTCTCTCTCTCTCTCTCTCTCTCTCTCTCTCTCTCTCTCTCTCTCTCTCTCTCTCTCTCTCTCTCTCTCTATCTGCACAAACAATTTGTCAAATATATACAGTATGGTATCCAGTATACACAACATAATATTGCATGCTAAGCGTTAGTCCAGCCAGTTGTTAGCTTTAATTTGACACAAGATAATCATACAATTCTTAAGTGTGGGTTTTCAGTATCCCTTTCTCCTTCATGGTTAGCCCCATTAGTTTTGAAGTTGTCAAGCCTTTCGTGCCACTTAGGTGTCGATATTTTTCCTGGCGAGTGATAGCGAGACTGCATTATAGGAGGAACCGGCTTTTGGCCGAGAAATGTTTCTACCTATCAATGCATAAATTGATCTCAAAGAGTGTATTTTTCTAAGTTTGATGGAGGTCCAGGGAGGAAACTAAAAACAAAGCATGATAATTAATAAGTAAATTAACGAATAAATACTAAGATGAATAAATATATATCACCCCTAAATGATAGATGCAGATGTTCAATCAAGACGCAACGCAACCATTTAAATCAGTATTGAAAACAAAGGAGACATTACAATGCTTTATTATAGGCCAGATGCTTGATAATTTGGCTTTAAAGGTTTAAAGATTCGAATTGGTGTAACGTTATATATGCTGAGAACTGTACATGCTTTTAATTTTAAGTTTGCACACTCAGAATTTGAAGAAAATACACTTTAATATTCACTCTTTCTCTCTCTCTCATAATGCCTTACCTAGAAATCTCAATCCAGGTCATGTCAGGTCGACGCCATTTGAGAGAGTTACATTGATACACAGACTGCATAGACTTTGCGGCTATTACTAGGCCATCCGAACTTGATTTTATCATGGGATTTGTTACAAAGTGGAAGATGACGACAGTAAAGCAAAAGACTCTCCACCCACCCACCACTCCCTCTGACTTTGGGTTGGCATGAAATGTAGTTGGGGAAACAAAGCCCCCAGTAGAATGACAAATTAACTTCTACTGGGAAATTCATAACACAAAAAGAACTTGAAAAATATTGTATACTACTGATACTTAAAGTATTTTTGTTTTAACCTGTATTACTCCAACCTCCTCGAAATGGATGTATAGCCTCCTTTTGAATGTTTCAATTGTATTACATTGTACAACTTTCTCTGGCAATTTGCTCCACTCGTTGATCACACTGTAAGTGAAGAAGTGCTTTGGGACATGGAAATTCACCCTCATAGTTTTTAAACAGTAACAAGAAATAGGGTGGTCAGTATGGAAGTATAGAAGTCCTTGCATGATAGTGTGGTAATCCTGACATTGCGTGCAAATTTGGAGGCATAGACAGACGAATGAGGAAGTACGAGAGCGGTGTGGAATGGATATAGATGTTCTGGAAAGTGTGAAAAGGAACACCTTAAAATGGTACAGCCATGTGGAATGTATGGGAAGCGAGAGAAAGACTATATAAGGGTACATCACACAGTCAGGAGTGCGAGCTAGAGTCACTAGGAGTAGGGGACAATTCGGACTCGCGGGCCTATGCGCGGTGAAAATTGATGACTCCTAGTGACTCTAGCGACTCCTAGCGACTTCTGTTAGACTCCCACTCGCTCGCGGTGAAAATCGATGACTACTAGTGATTCTAGCGACTCATAGTGACTCCTGTTAGACTCCCAATAGCTTGCACTCCTGACTGGGTGATGTACCCTTTAGAGAGTGTACAAGAGTGAGGTAGAAGAACAAAGAGGGAGAAGTAAACCGAGAGATAGGTGGAAGGATGGAGTTAAGAAGTGTATGTGTGAAAGCGATGTTGGGTGGAAAGAGGAGCATCAACTGATGGGGGACAGAGGTGCATGAGGGCGATTCGTTCATGGCCACCCCTTCGAGGATCATGGCGTCCGGCCGTTTTTTAATTTCATTCCCTTTCCCCGAGTTAATGAACTATTATTGATTTTGAAAAGTGAATCTACATAAATGTTGTCAAAGCCCATTAGTATCTTGAAGCATTCAATTGATTGACCTCGTAATCTTCTGAAAATAAATATATATATATATTTTTTTTTTTTTTTTTTTTTAATCTTTCGTGATATGATGTATTTCTCTTTGAAGGTATCAAATTAGTCCAGTAAATCTAGCAATCATTTAACTGGACCTAGAACAAATTGCAATAGAAGGTTTTTTGGCTTTAACTTGTTTATTAGGTCCCTCTGATGAACATATAAAAAGTCTCCAACTTTTGGACACTGGGAAAGTGGTTAATTTGCATAAATTCAAGATGGCCGCCGTCCAAAGCTTCAATTTACAGATAACTTTTTTCTGGTTGCTCCTAGACCCTATAAATGTATTACAAACAACGTTTTTTGGCTTTAACTTGTTTATTAGGTCCCTCTGATGAACATATAAAAAGTCTCCAACTTTTGGACACCTGGAAAGTGGTTAATTTACAGCCGAAAAACCTTACAGACAGGCTGAACTGTCTCTTTCACAAGGGGTGACACAGGCACTTTGTGCTTGTATGGGTTTTTTGACCTGTTGTCCCTCTTTTTTATAAAAAAAAAAAAAAAAACCATGACGTAGTATGACGTCATTCAGAGCCAATTATGTAATTCATGATAGGAGTTCGTATTCACTTGGATCATCGGTGCTTGCATCAAAGTTGCTATTTTGACAGAGTCCTTTACATTGACCACATGCACTGGAACATTCAAGCTCATTCCGTTTGCAACTACAGCGTTGAGTGTCACAGTTGCCCTTACACTGACATCTGACCAATTTCAGTAGTGAATCAGGAGCCACTGGCGAATCCATCGTCTTCGGTTCAAGCTGTCCCTTCCGCAGACACCAGCCCCATTTCTCGGGGTCCACACAGTTCCCCATCCATTCCTGGACCTGACAATAAACTCGGAACGAGTGGTATTTGGCTGCATCGGTTGTTGGGGGAAGGCTGTGAACTTCAACGGTAGTTGAACTTTTTGCCACCTTGTTGCAAAACTTTGTCTTTCGCAGTCCGTCAAGGGTGTCATTTCCTTTTCCCCCGTACAAATAAACCAAGGCCTTTTCACCAGCTGATGATATCGCGTCTTTACTTCCACTTTGGCAACAGAATGCTTCTATACATTTCAAGAAACCGTTGTCTTCCCTCACTTTCCTCAAGGCAGCCCCTTTACCAATACCATACAGTTGTGAGGTTGTGTCACATCCACAGAGTGCATGGACAACTGGCAGGACACGACAGATGCTTTCACCGAGAGCTTCTGCTACTGAGTTAATATGCCAACATTTCCCACCTTCCTTGCTCGACTTGAAGTACAAATCATTCATCCCTCGTTCCGCATAATGACACAACAGCACCAACAAGTCTGTGTCCTCACCTATCACATATGTCACGGTTTCCCTTGCATGCTCAATTCCCTTCTTCGCAATCATGACATCTGCATCTGCTGGCGCATTGACACAGTCAATTCCATTTGCCTTGAATGTTTCACACAATAAGTCAATGAAGTTTTGCTTATTGTCCGAGTTTGACAAGAAGTTTTCTTTTTTTGACCGAAGGGGCATGGTTGGAGTGAACATCACCTTTTGACCAAAGACTCCTTTTGATCGTCGATTGTGTGTCATGTCCTTGGTAGTAGGTCCTGATTTATAACCGTCGAATACAACCACCGGGTTGAGAAAGTTTTTGGAAACATGCTTCATGTACATGCTTGCAATGTCCTCAAATGTGTCACCCTTCTTCCATGGAATCCTTTGCAATAAGGAACCACCATCCAGAACATGGGTCACAGTCCTTTCTTCCTCAAATGATTCCAATGACGACTTGGGAACAACAGCAGCTATCTCATCTCCTAGCTGTGGTTTATTGGCTTCCCTGAGCCTCCCCCACTTATCGAACAGAGCAGTAGGGTAGCTAGACAACTCATACGCAAAGACCTCTTCAACACCTAAGTCCCTGTTATTAGCAAAGATGAGGAGCCTCTGGAAAAGGAGCTGTGGGTCGATTGGTACTTTTTCAGCACTGATTGTAACCTTTGCACCCAACGACTCAACTTGATCTTTCTTCCTAAATGAAAAGTCAAAAGCATTGCTACCTTCCATCTTCTGCACAATGTTCATACCAACCTCATACAGTAAATGAGGATTGGCCGAGGCTGGTCCTGTCACACCGTTGGCAATATTCCTGAGTTCATTTGATTCTTGAAATGGATCATAATCCTTGAAGAATGCGAGAACCTTCTCTGTGTCCTTCCTATCTCGTTCACGCCTTGCTTCAGTCATTTCTTTGTGCTGCTCAGAGGTGTGGAAATGCTTCCCTGTCAGTTCTTGCATAACTTCACTCACCTCAGCGCAGGCTGGCATAGCAAGTAACCAGCGCAGGCGTTGCGTTTCCTCCATGCCCCTACCACGTGTCAATCCACCATTCGTTTTCAAAGAGCGCATCAAAACCTGCTCTATAACCAAGTCGCTTGGCAGTCCTGCCCACAGCCGATCACTTCGGCGGATCACAAATAGATCGGAGTTCAATTGACAGAACATGTCTGGGTTGAGCTGCTCAAGTTCAATCATGTCTTGAATGTACACATGGGCTGACTTGGCATAATTGTTATGACCACACGCTGCAAAGTACGGCAACATCTCCTGGAGTGTTCCGAGGTACAGTAGGAAATCGCCCATTCTCAGTGCCCTCAGGAAGCGACGCAGCAGGTCAATCATGTCCATGTATTGAATCCATAGCTTTCCCATCTTATGCTCTGCTAAGGAGCTCTTCTCAGCTTTAAGTTTTTCAGAAATTCTGTTGAAAACATCTTTACTGCAGACTTCATCCGGTGAAACGTCTTCACGCAACAGCTTATCCAAAAGATCTGCAGCCTCCTGGAAGTCCTTGCATGCGTCACTTTCCTCATCTACCATTGAGAGGTTGACACCGTATGCCCTGCCTAACACAATCGAACTCAAGGCTGTGTCAACCAAGAAGTGGCCTCTGATTGCTCGTGCATAGGCTTTCCCACTCAGCATTTGGGTCACAGCATTTTCAGCGTATATAAGTTCCAAAACCTCCTTAAGCCCAGATGCTTCCATAACATGGCCCATGCATCCCAAAAAGCTCATCACAGAGTGAAAGCCACCAAGGTTCAAAACAATGGGTTTCAGTTCGCTTCCTTCCTTCTCATGAACAATGATCGTGTTCGCTTTCCAATAAAGCGGTTGGTCGAATGTCAGCATTGGCGTCGTTCCCTGGCGATGGCTTTCCGCAGCAACGAAGTGAAGTGTTGAGTAAATACAACTCATGTCCGTAGGGTCCATGTCAATCATGGGCAAGAAATGGACGGATGATTTCCCTGGGTGTGGTCCATGGCACACACTCTGCATTAAGCCGGACCAGCCTGGTCGTTTTGGTCGAAGCAACCATGACGTTTTCCACAGTATGTCCAGATTTTCAAGCTTGTCAGATGCTGAAATGGGGTCAAGCTTTCTAAATTCGAGAGGCCCACCCTTCTTGCGAACACTGCGGTAGTATTTGATTTCAATTTGAGCTGCCGTGAAGTTGTTTTCAGGTGACTGCAATCTTGGTATTGGTCTCTTACTTCAGGGGTGACAGCAACAATTATACCCATACCATGGTATGTTCCTCGCCCATCAAGCGTACGCAAGTTGTGATCAACATTGTCTGCAACGAACTGTCCAAACCTGCCTGCAGTGGATATGTTGGTGCCCCTGAAATTGGCAGCACACTTCGAAAACCTCAAAACTTCTGCGTAAGGCAGACAGAAGCCGTGGCTGTGTAAACTGTCCACAAGAAAGCGGGAACCAAAGTGCTGGTGCATTTGAACCGCCAATCCATACTGAATGGGTGCTACAATGGCCCTTGGTCTGGTAAGTTGCACGATACTTTGTCGAATTGATGCAACTTCAAGATCACATGACTTGCCACTGAACGTCTCTTGCAGCAATATACGAAGGGACTGCGGAACGTACGCCACATTCTTTTCCAGCGACCGGAGTTCAGAAGGATCTGGATAGAAATCTCTACAAGTATCAATGTTCTTTATATCTGCTTTGATCAACCGTGCCGCAGCCCTGACTATCTTTCTTTGTTCTGCTTCCTCATCATCAGTCTGTGGTGAGTCTTTGAATTGTTGCAAAATCTTTGCAGCACTTTCTTTGACAGTTACAACATCGCTGCGTCCATGCACGTTACTAATAACCAGTTCATCCCCAAAATATGAAATAAGTTTCTGTTTCATGTATTTTACACTATACGCTTCAACATCAGGGCACAACTGGGACATTCTTCTATCAACGAGATCAACCACTGTAGTCTGTTCATCATCATTGCCACTGACTAGGTCCTCGATTGCGAGTAGAAATGCTTCCTCTCGTGAGGCATCTACTTTGCGACCCTTGCGAGGAGGTTCACTGTCTGCGGAATCACGATATTTGGAGGGGATCTGCCTATGTGTCTGGAAATTTGAGCTGCACTGCTTGTGATATATTGCGTCAGCTGCTGGAAGATCGCGTGCAAAGTTAATTCGGCCTCTAACAGTGTCAGCCCACTCATCAGCCCTGGCATCACATGCAGAAAGTATTGTCCTTTGAAAGTTGAAGGTGCGTACTGGATACACTTCTTCTGAATCATGCTTTGTGTCCAAATAGATTTTTGTACCACAAAAAAAGCAGTTCTCTGTAAAACAAAAGTCTGGTGTCTGAGAACGAAGAGCAGGTTTTTCAGGACGTTTCTTCTGCTTCCCAGGAATTCTATTTGGCTTCGTATTGACATGCTTCTTTCGGCAATCAATGTGCACCGTTTGGCCCTCGGACACGGTAATTGATGGCGTTCCACGTTCAGTACTGGCCTTGTTGATAGTATCTGCTCCCTTCGCCCTCAGCTTGACTGTTTCTCCTTCGTCTAACGTGTTTGAGCAAATGCCGCAGGGATTATGCACCACCTCTTCTTCCATGGCTTCGGTAGATGTCGCACCAATCTGTTTGAAACAAGAAACAAGATGATGGGATTAGTATAGGCCTAGGCAAAATGTAATAGACAATAATGTGCAGTAAAGGTAGGGCTTGACCTAGAACAAATTGCAATAGAAGGTTTTTTGGCTGTAAGGTTTTTTTGGCTGTAAATTAACCACTTTCCAGGTGTCCAAAAGTTGGAGACTTTTTATATGTTCATCAGAGGGACCTAATAAACAAGTTAAAGCCAAAAAACGTTGTTTGTAATACATTTATAGGGTCTAGGAGCAACCAGAAAAAAGTTATCTGTAAATTGAAGCTTTGGACGGCGGCCATCTTGAATTTATGCAAATTAACCACTTTCCCGGTGTCCAAAAGTTGGAGACTTTTTATATGTTCATCAGAGGGACCTAATAAACAAGTTAAAGCCAAAAAACCTTCTATTGCAATTTGTTCTAAGTCCAGCCCTACTTTGACTGGTCTAAATGTCTCGCTCTACGCTGTACTGACTTGAGTTTCTTTTTGTCCAAGTTCAGATAAGGAGACCACCATTGTAGGCCATAATGCAGATGGGGCCTTATTATGCTCTGAAATTATGGTGCTATAATGTGTTCCTTTAATTAATCCCAATGCTATATTTGCCTTGTTTGCAGCTGCTGCACATTGTTCTGAGGTCTTTGAGTTTTCAGATAGTAACACTCCCAGGTCTTAAACCGGTACAGTTGTTTTTGATGGTTGGCCTTTCATTTTGTGTTCATATTTTGTGTTATTCTCTAGTCTTAGGACCTGGCAATTGTCAACATTGAATGGCATCTGCCATTTTGCTGACCACTCATCTATTATATATTTATCAGAATGCAGCTTATTTTTTTTTTGTCGGTTAATACCAAGAGAGAGATTTACATAGACACAGAGTTACATAAATACCAATTAGGGGAAGTGTGGTGAAGTGGTCTTGCCACTGGACTGGTAATCCAATGGACCTGGGTTCGAATCCAGATATTTCAATGGGAAGATATTATTGGTATGAAATTTGTGCTGTACCTAGTATTAGTGCATTACCACAAAGCCCACAGAAACGCCAAAATAATACCCTCATTGTTCTATAATTAAATAGCACAGTATGAATATTCCCATTATCAAAATATGCTAGGGGGGGGGGGCAATGCTTAGTGAGTTAATTGCTCAATAGGTGGCATTCCGAGAGTGAGGGTCCGAGTCTAGAGGGGTAAGACAGTGAAGCTTGGGTGTGAATCAGCTTCAGAGATGGGGGCTGCTTCGATCCGTGAGTGGGTGCTTAACATTTATCTCTCCCTCGAATGGAACGAGACTTTACAGGCTCTCAGCCTATGCCCGAGAGGGAGTAGTTGGGATATAGAAAACAAAACAAATAATAAAATAAAATAAAATATATATATATATGTATATATATATATATATATATATACATATATATATATATATATATATATATATGTATATATATATATATATATATATATATATATATATATATATATATATATATATATATATATATATTTATTATAAACATATTTAAAAGAATGACCCCAGCAGTCAAGAAAATAGTTATCTCCTGGGAAATTTATAATAAAGAAGGACATTTTGTTTAGTATACACATGTACATTCATACACACACACAAACACACACACACACTCACACACACTCTAGATATAAGTCTACTATTTTCTTGAAGACGTCAATTGTACTGCTCTCCACCAGCTTCTCTGCAAACTTGTTCCATTCGCTTACGACACTGTAGGTGAAGACATTTTTTGTAGCACCTGGGTGCGCCCTCCTGGTATATAATTTCAGAGAGAGAGAGAGAGAGAGAGAGAGAGAGAGAGAGAGAGAGAGAGAGAGAGAGAGAGAGAGAGAGAGAGAGAGAGAGAGAGAGAGAGAGAGAGAGAGAAGATCGAGAGAGAGAGAGAGAGAGAGAGAGAGAGAGAGAGAGAGAGAGAGAGAGAGAGAGAGAGGAGAGAGAGAAGAGAGAGAGAGAGAGAGAGAGAGAGAGAGAGAAGAGAGAGACAGAGAGAGAGAGAGAGAGAGAGAGAGAGAGAGAGAGAGAGAGAGAGAGAGAGAGAGAGAGAGAGAGAGAGAGAGAGAGAGAGAGAGAGAGAGAGAGATTCAAGTCAGAATTTTAACCCCATTTGGTCCAAAGGGAGTCTTTTTTTATCTGCTCTGTTTCAGTTCATTAGTTTTAAGATTTAAAGACGTTTCAGCCAATTAGTTTTGCTATACTACGATGCTTCACCCCATTCAGGTGTCGATTGTATTTTATTTCCGTGCCTGTAACCTAAAAGATATCAGACTTCGGCCGGGACATTTTTCTATCGAAAAACGTACACATTTTGTTTGAAAGAAGTCTTGGTGGGCATTATTTAGTTTGAAAGAAATCTGAAAAGGTATTTATATTAGTATTAGGGGACAACAAAAATACATTGCTCGAAAATGTAAAGAAATCATAAATAATATTTAAACCAAATATGATGGCGACCCCCAAGACGTGGGATGAGCTAGTGTAGAGGGTGCCCAGTGTTCCGGTTTGGTGGGCACTTAATAGTTATATACTGTATAGTAGCTGTGTTGATCCGTCCATCCTTAGTGCTGGCCTCTATCTTGTTATAGTAGCTGTGTTGATCCGTCCATCCTTAGTGTTGGCCTCTATTTTGTTATAGTAGCTGTGTTGATCCGTCCATCCTTAGTGTTGGCCTCTATCTTGTTATAGTAGCTGTGTTGATCCGTCCATCCTTAGTGCTGGCCTCTATCTTGTTATAGTAGCTGTGTTGATCCGTCCATCCTTAGTGTTGGCCTCTATCTTGTTATAGTAGCTGTGTTGATCCGTCCATCCTTAGTGTTGGCCTCTATCTTGTTATAGTAGCTGTGTTGATCCGTCCATCCTTAGTGCTGGCCTCTATCTTGTTATAGTAGCTGTGTTGATCCGTCCATCCTTAGTGCTGGCCTCTATCTTGTTATAGTAGCTGTGTTGATCCGTCCATCCTTAGTGTTGGCCTCTATCTTGTTATAGTAGCTGTGTTGATCCGTCCATCCTTAGTGTTGGCCTCTATCTTGTTATATACTGTATAGTAGTTGTGTTGATCTGTCCATCCTTAGTGTTGGCTTCTATCTTGTTATAGTAGCTGTGTTGATCCGTCCATCCTTAGTGCTGGCCTCTATCTTGTTATACTAGCTGTGTTGATCCGTCCATCCTTAGTGCTGGCCTCTATCTTGTTATAGTAGCTGTGTTGATCCGTCCATCCTTAGTGCTGGCCTCTATCTTTTTATAGTAGCTGTGTTGATCCGTCCATCCTTAGTGCTGGCCTCTATCTTGTTATAGTAGCTGTGTTGATCCGTCCATCCTTAGTGTTGGCCTCTATCTTGTTATATACTGTATAGTAGTTGTGTTGATCTGTCCATCCTTAGTGTTGGCCTCTATCTTGTTATATACTGTATAGTAGCTGTGTTGATCCGTCCATCCTTAGTGCTGGCCTCTATCTTGTTATAGTAGCTGTGTTGATCCGTCCATCCTTAGTGCTGGCCTCTATCTTGTTATAGTAGCTGTGTTGATCCGTCCATCCTTAGTGTTGGCCACTATCTTGTTATAGTAGCTGTGTTGATCCGTCCATCCTTAGTGCTGGCCTCTATCTTGTTATAGTAGCTGTGTTGATCCGTCCATCCTTAGTGCTGGCCTCTATCTTGTTATAGTAGCTGTGTTGATCCGTCCATCCTTAGTGTTGGCCTCTATCTTGTTATATACTGTATAGTAGTTGTGTTGATCTGTCCATCCTTAGTGTTGGCCTCTATCTTGTTATATACTGTATAGTAGCTGTGTTGATCCGTCCATCCTTAGTGCTGGCCTCTATCTTGTTATAGTAGCTGTGTTGATCCGTCCATCCTTAGTGTTGGCCTCTATCTTGTTATAGTAGCTGTGTTGATTCATCCATCCTTAGTGTTGGCCTCTATATTGTTATAGTAGCTGTGTTGATCCGTCCATCCTTAGTGCTGGCCTCTATCTTGTTATAGTAGCTGTGTTGATCCGTCCATCCTTAGTGTTGGCCTCTATCTTGTTATAGTAGCTGTGTTGATCCGTCCATCCTTAGTGCTGGCCTCTATCTTGTTATAGTAGCTGTGTTGATCCGTCCATCCTTAGTGTTGGCCTCTATCTTGTTATAGTAGCTGTGTTGATCTGTCCATCCTTAGTGCTGGCCTCTATCTTGTTATAGTAGCTGTGTTGATCCGTCCATCCTTAGTGTTGGCTTCTATCTTGTTATAGTAGCTGTGTTGATCAGTCCATCCTTAGTGCTGGCCTCTATCTTGTTATAGTAGCTGTGTTGATCCGTCCATCCTTAGTGCTGGCCTCTATCTTGTTATAGTAGCGGTGTTGATCCGTCCATCCTTAGTGTTGGCCACTATCTTGTTATAGTAGCTGTGTTGATCCGTCCATCCTTAGTGCTGGCCTCTATCTTGTTATAGTAGCTGTGTTGATCCGTCCATCCTTAGTGCTGGCCTCTATCTTGTTATAGTAGCTGTGTTGATCTGTCCATCCTTAGTGCTGGCCTCTATCTTGTTATACTAGCTTTGTTGATCCGTCCATCCTTAGTGCTGGCCTCTATCTTGTTATAGTAGCTGTGTTGATCCGTCCATCCTTAGTGCTGGCCTCTATCTTGTTATAGTAGCTGTGTTGATCCGTCCATCCTTAGTGCTGGCCTCTATCTTGTTATAGTAGCTGTGTTGATCCGTCCATCCTTAGTGTTGGCCTCTATCTTGTTATAGTAGCTGTGTTGATCTGTCCATCCTTAGTGCTGGCCTCTATCTTGTTATATTAGCTGTGTTGATCCGTCCATCCTTAGTGTTGGCCTCTATCTTGTTATAGTAGCTGTGTTGATCCGTCCATCCTTAGTGCTGGCCTCTATCTTGTTAGAGTAGCTGTGTTGATCCGTCCATCCTTAGTGCTGGCCTCTATCTTGTTATAGTAGCTGTGTTGATCTGTCCATCCTTAGTGCTGGCCTCTATCTTGTTATAGTAGCGGTGTTGATCTGTCCATCCTTAGTGTTGGCCACTATCTTGTTATAGTAGCTGTGTTGATCCGTCCATCCTTAGTGCTGGCCTCTATCTTGTTATAGTAGCTGTGTTGATCCGTCCATCCTTAGTGCTGGCCTCTATCTTGTTATAGTAGCTGTGTTAATCTGTCCATCCTTAGTGCTGGCCTCTATCTTGTTATAGTAGCTGTGTTGATCCGTCCATCCTTAGTGCTGGCCTCTATCTTGTTATAGTAGCTGTGTTGATCCGTCCATCCTTAGTGCTGGCCTCTATCTTGTTATAGTAGCTGTGTTGATCTGTCCATCCTTAGTGTTGGCCACTATCTTGTTATAGTAGCTGTGTTGATCCGTCCATCCTTAGTGTTGGCCACTATCTTGTTATAGTAGCTGTGTTGATCCGTCCATCCTTAGTGTTGGCCTCTATCTTGTTATAGTAGCTGTGTTGATCCGTCCATCCTTAGTGTTGGCCTCTATCTTGTTATAGTAGCTGTGTTGATCCGTCCATCCTTAGTGCTGGCCTCTATCTTGTTATAGTAGCTGTGTTGATCCGTCCATCCTTAGTGTTGGCCTCTATCTTGTTATATACTGTATAGTAGTTGTGTTGATCTGTCCATCCTTAGTGTTGGCCTCTATCTTGTTATATACTATATAGTAGCTGTGTTGATCCGTCCATCCTTAGTGCTGGCCTCTATCTTGTTATAGTAGCTGTGTTGATCCGTCCATCCTTAGTGCTGGCCTCTATCTTGTTATAGTAGCTGTGTTGATCCGTCCATCCTTAGTGTTGGCCCTCTATCTTGTTTATAGTTGTGTTGATCTGTCCATCCTTAGTGTTGGCCTCTATCTTGTTATATACTGTATAGTAGCTGTGTTGATCCGTCCATCCTTAGTGCTGGCCTCTATCTTGTTATAGTAGCTGTGTTGATCCGTCCATCCCTTAGTGCTGGCCTCTATCTTGTTATAGTAGCTGTGTTGATCCGTCCATCCTTAGTGCTGGCCTCTATCTTGTTATAGTAGCGGTGTTGATCTGTCCATCCTTAGTGTTGGCCACTATCTTGTTATAGTAGCTGTGTTGATCCGTCCATCCTTAGTGCTGGCCTCTATCTTGTTATAGTAGCTGTGTTGATCCGTCCATCCTTAGTGCTGGCCTCTATTTTGTTATAGTAGCTGTGTTGATCTGTCCATCCTTAGTGCTGCCCTCTATCTTGTTATAGTAGCTGTGTTGATCCGTCCATCCTTAGTGCTGGCCTCTATCTTGTTATAGTAGCTGTGTTGATCCGTCCATCCTTAGTGGCTGGCCTCTATCTTGTTATAGTAGCTGTGTTGATCTGTCCATCCTTAGTGTTGGCCACTATCTAGTTATAGTAGCTGTGTTGATCCGTCCATCCTTAGTGCTGGCCTCTATCTTGTTATAGTAGCGGTGTTGATCTGTCCATCCTTAGTGTTGGCCACTATCTTGTTATAGTAGTTGTGTTGATCCATCCATCCTTAGTGTTGGCATCTATCTTGTTATAGTAGCTGTGTTGATCCGTCCATCCTTAGTGCTGGCCTCTATCTTGTTATAGTAGCTGTGTTGATCTGTCCATCCTTAGTGTTGGCCTCTATCTTGTTATAGTAGCTGTGTTGATCCGTCCATCCTTAGTGCTGGCCTCTATCTTGTTATAGTAGCTGTGTTGATCTGTCCATCCTTAGTGTTGGCCACTATCTTGTTATAGTAGCTGTGTTGATCCGTCCATCCTTAGTGCTGGCCTCTATCTTGTTATAGTAGCGGTGTTGATCCGTCCATCCTTAGTGCTGGCCTCTATCTTGTTATAGTAGCTGTGTTGATCTGTCCATCCTTAGTGTTGGCCACTATCTTGTTATAGTAATTGTGTTGATCCGTCCATCCTTAGTGTTGGCCTCAATATTGTTATAGTAGCTGTGTTGATCCGTCCATCCTTAGTGCTGGCCTCTATCTTGTTATAGTAGTTGTGTTGATCCGTCCATCCTTAGTGTTGGCCTCTATCTTGTTATAGTAGCTGTGTTGATCCGTCCATCCTTAGTGCTGGCCTCTATCTTGTTATAGTAGCTGTGTTGATCTGTCCATCCTTAGTGTTGGCCTCTATCTTGTTATAGTAGTTGTGTTGATCCGTCCATCCTTAGTGTTGGCCTCTATCTTGTTATAGTAGCTGTGTTGATCCGTCCATCCTTATTGCTGGCCTCTATCTTGTTATAGTAGCTGTGTTGATCCGTCCATCCTTAGTGCTGGCCTCTATCTTGTTATAGTAGCGGTGTTGATCCGTCCATCCTTATTGTTGGCCTCTATCTTGTTATAGTAGCTGTGTTGAGCCGTCAATCCTTAGTGTTGGCCTCTATCTTATTAAAGTAGCTGTGTTGATCCGTCCATCCTTAGTGTTGGCCTCTATCTTGTTATAGTAGTTGTGTTGATCCGTCCATCCTTAGTGTTGGCCTCTATCTTGTTATAGTAGCTGTGTTGATCCGTCCATCCTTAGTGTTGGCCTCTATCTTGTTATAGTAGCTGTGTTGATCCGTCCATCCTTAGTGCTGGCCTCTATCTTGTTATAGTAGCTGTGTTGATCCGTCCATCCTTAGTGCTGGCCTCTATCTTGTTATAGTAGCGGTGTTGATCCGTCCATCCTTAGTGCTGGCCTCTATCTTGTTATAGTAGCTGTGTTGATCCGTCCATCCTTAGTGCTGGCCTCTATCTTGTTATAGTAGCTGTGTTGATCCGTCCATCCTTAGTGCTTGCCTCTATCTTGTTATAGTAGTTGTGTTGATCCGTCCATCCTTAGTGTTGGCCTCTATCTTGTTATAATAGCTGTGTTGATCCGTCCATCCTTAGTGTTGGCCTCTATCTTGTTATAGTAACTGTGTTGATCCGTCCATCCTTAGTGCTGGCCTCTATCTTGTTATAGTAGCGGTGTTGATCCGTCCATCCTTATTGTTGGCCTCTATCTTGTTATAGTAGCTGTGTTGAGCCGTCAATCCTTAGTGTTGGCCTCTATCTTATTAATGTAGCTGTGTTGATCCGTCCATCCTTAGTGTTGGCCTCTATCTTGTTATAGTAGTTGTGTTGATCCTTCCATCCTTAGTGTTGGCCTCTATCTTATTATAGTAGCTGTGTTGATCCGTCCATCCTTAGTGTTGGCCTCTATCTTGTTATAGTAGCTGTGTTGATCTGTCCATCCTTAGTGTTGGCCTCTATCTTGTTATAGTACCTGTGTTGATCCGTCCATCCTTAGTGTTGGCCTCTTTCTTGTTATAGTAGTTGTGTTGATCCGTCGATCCTTAGTGTTGGCCTCTATCTTGTTATAGTAGCTGTGTTGATCCATCTATCCTTAATGTTGGCCTCTATCTTGTTATAGTAGTTGTGTTGATCCGTCCATCCTTAGTGTTGGCCACTATGTTGTTATAGTAGCTGTGTTGATCCATCCATCCTTAGTGTTGGCCTCTATCTTGTTATAGTAGCTGTGTTGATCCATCTATCCTTAATGTTGGCCTCTATCTTGTTATAGTAGTTGTGTTGATCCGTCCATCCTTAGTGTTGGCCACTATCTTGTTATAGTAGCTGTGTTGATCAGTCCATCCTTAGTGTTGGCCACTATCTTTTTATAGTAGCTTTGTTGATCCATCCATCCTTAGTGCTGGCCTCTATCTTATTATAGTTA
Organism: Paralithodes platypus; assembly: GCA_032716605.1. Classification (NCBI taxonomy): domain Eukaryota; kingdom Metazoa; phylum Arthropoda; class Malacostraca; order Decapoda; family Lithodidae; genus Paralithodes; species Paralithodes platypus. The sequence goes on along the minus strand of CM064483.1, from coordinate 29,921,607 downwards.
CTGTGTTGAGCCATCCATCCTTAGTGTTGGCCACTATATTGTTATAGTAGTTGTGTTGATCCATCCATCCATAGTGTTGGCCACTATCTTGTTATAGTATTGTGTTGATCCGTCCATCCTTAGTGTTGGCCACTATCTTGTTATAGTAGCTGTGTTGATCCGTCCATCCTTAGTTTTGGCCACTATCTTGTTATAGTAGTTGTGTTGATCCGTCCATCCTTAGTGTTAGCCTCTATCTTGTTATAGTAGCTGTGTTGATCCGTCCATCCCTAGTGTTGGCCACTATATCTTGTTTTAGTAGCTGTGTTGATCCATCCATCCTTAGTGTTGGCCTCTATCTTAGTGTTGGCCACTATCTTGTTATAGTAGTGATGATCCGTCCATCCTTAGTGTTGGCCACTATCTTGTTATAGTGGCTGTGGTGATCCGTCCATCCTTAGTGTTGGGCCTGTTGGCCTCTCTGTTAGTGTTGGCAACTATCATGTTATAGTAGTTATGTTGATCCGTCCATCCTTAGTGTTGGCCACTATCATGTTATAGTTGTTATGTTGATCCTTCCATCCTTAGTTTGTGCCACTATCTTGTTATAGTAGCTGTGTTGATCCGTCCATCCTTAGTGTTGGCCACTATCTTGTTATAGTAGCTGTGTTGATCCGTCCATCCTTAGTGTTGGCCACTCTCTTGTTATAGTAGCTGTGTTGATCCGTCCATCCTTAGTTTTGGCCACTATCTTGTTATAGTAGCTGTGTTGATCCTTCCATCCTTATTGTTGGCTATTATCTTGTTATAGTAGTTGTGTTGATCCGTCCATCCTTAGTGTTGGCCACTATCTTGTTATAGTAGTTGTGTTGATCCGTCCATCCTTTGTGTTGGCCGCTATCCTGTTATAGTAGCTGTGTTGATCCGTCCATCCTTAGTGTTGGCCTCTATCTTGTTATAGTAGCTGTGTTGATCCGTCCATCCTTAGTGTTGGCCACTATCTTGTTATAGTAGCTGTGTTGATCCGTCCATCCTTAGTGTTGGCCTCTATCTTGTTATAGTAGTTGTGTTGATCCGTCCATCCTTAGTGTTGGCCTCTATCTTGTTATAGTAGCTGTGTTGATCCGTCCATCCTTATAGTGTTTGCCTCTATCTTGTTATAGTAGTTGTGATGATCCATCCATCCTTAGTATTGGCCACTATCTTGTTATAGTAGTTGTGTTGATCCGTCCATCCTTAGTGTTGGCCACTATCCTGTTATAGTAGCTGTGTTGATCCGTCTATCCTTAGTGTTGGCCTCTATCTTGTTATAGTAGCTGTGTTGATCCGTCCATCCTTAGTGTTGGCCACTATCCTGTTATAGTAGCTGTGTTGATCCGTCCATCCTTAGTGTTGGCCTCTATCTTGTTATAGTAGCTGTGTTGATCCGTCCATCCTTAGTGCTGGCCTCTATCTTGTTATAGTAGCGGTGTTGATCCGTCCATCCTTATTGTTGGCCTCTATCTTGTTATAGTAGCTGTGTTGAGCCGTCAATCCTTAGTGTTGGCCTCTATCTTATTAAAGTAGCTGTGTTGATCCGTCCATCCTTAGTGTTGGCCTCTATCTTGTTATAGAGCTGTGTTTATCCGTCCATCCTTAGTGTTGGCCACTATCTTGTTATAGTAGCTTTGTTGATCCGTCCATCCTTAGTGTTGGCCACTATCTTGTTATAGTAGCTGTGTTGATCCATCCATCCTTAGTGTTGGCCACTATCTTGTTATAGTAGCTGTGTTGATCCATCCATCCTTAGTGTTGGCCACTATCTTGTTATAGTAGCTGTGTTGATCCGTCCATCCTTAGTGTTGGCCACTATCTTGTTATAGTAGCTGTGTTGATCCATCCATCCTTAGTGTTGCCCACTATCTTGTTATAGTAGTTGTGTTGATCCGTCCATCCTTAATGTTGACCACTATCTTGGACCATTACATGCTGTACTGCTTGGCTTCATAACCACTCTATACTGTAAAGGCTGCTGTACTCTGCCCGCCCTATACACACACATACACACTCTCTCCCTCACTCACTGACACTCTCACTCTCTCTCTCTCTCTTTCTCGGCCTCTCTCTAAAGCGAGAAGTGAAGAGATGAACATATTGCAGATAATATTTTAAACAGCCTTTTTTTTTAACTTCTCATAACTCAAAATAAATGAAAGCAATCGGGCTGACATTTCTATCATTTGGGAAGAGTCCACCAGGAAATAGGTGTCGATATTTACAGCCAGTTTGCTCTATGTCCTTTGGAGTTACGAAGAGGTCAGGGATCGATATTTTTGTAAAGTTCGTTGGCGCTACCTATAGTGCATTCTGTAAATGCATCAAATCAAATTCAGCATGCTTCCAATCCATCAGAAACCAACATTAAACCGACATATGAAATCGATGTTGACGACTCCAACTTCCTTATAACCTGAAACTCGCAAGTGGTAAATTAAGGGGAGAGTTTTTAATCAATAATATTATTTTTTAAAGTTTCCTCCCTAGATCTCCATCAAGCTATACAAACTGCCCCCAAGACTTCCCTTCGAGATACATGTGTGCATTTCTTGGTAGAAAAATGGCCAGGTCCTCCTAAATTGCAGGCTAGCTGTCGCTCACCAGGACAACAATCGACACCTAAAATAATGTACCAGGAAGCTCTTAAAATCGCCAAACTAATGTGGCGCATGTCTTCAAATCTCAAAACTAATGGGGCTAAACATGAGGGAGAAGATGATCCAGCATAACAACCCTTTATGTCATTTGTTTACCAAGAGCACGTCATAATCGAGCAAAATTAGTCTTTCAAATTAGGGGGGATTTTTTTTTGCACCCTCCCCTCCCACCCCCTTTCTTTCCCATGTTTAGCCCCATTAGTTTTCAAATGTGTATACGTTCGGCCCATTAGTTTGATGATTTTAAGATCTTTCACCCCATTTCTTTGTCAATATTAAGACCTTTCGTGCCATTTAGGTGTCGCTTTTTTCTGGCGAGCCTGTAATTTGGGAGTAAACGGCCTTCGACCGGGACATTTCTCTAACGAAAAATGTACATATTCATCTAGAAGGAGAATCTTGGTGATTATTTGTTTAATCTTGATGGATGTCTAGGAAAAAAAAATATATATATATATATATATATAAATAAACCGACCAATATAGAGCCTTCTTTGGCGCCCACATGAAGTGTTTAGTCCGGTCAATTGTAATGTTGTCGAGAGATCTCACCTATAGATCCTATAGTAACAGAGAATGGCCAACCTCCGCCATGTTGGTGCCACTGGTGATATTGCTCTCTTTATTATCATATATCACCATCAACATGATACCAATTTGTTTTTCTTTATCTCAACCTCGGAACTATATGCTGTTCAATAGCCTGTAACTCTTACGAGACCCCGAAATTATCGCCTGAAGTTTCGAGATGATGGGTGTTTCATTTGTCGCACTAAATGAGATGGTCTTGGTGGAGCTTCATGGTGTTAGTTGCTTCCTTTCTGCCACACTAGATGGCGACACCTTATTTATACACGTCACTTGATTGGAGAGAGCAGCTATAAGCTCGTTTACAGCATCTGCGAATATGGTCGGGCATCTTCTTTACTATGAATTGGTGACGACATAGGGAGTATTTTCTTGACGTATTGGTGTAGCCAGCATATTTGTAGAACAGCAGGGACGATCAGATCACCTCAGAAAAACCCCTGTCGTTTGGCGTGGACTCGAACTGAGGTATTTTTGGTCTGCAGTCCACGATACATATACAGTATACCCTGTGCTATCGCCTTCCCCTGGTACAAAATATATAGTTTGGTCATTGGGTATGCAATCTACATGATCAATATAAAATTAAACCATTCTGTTTGATAATTGAGTCTCTATAATGGGGTCCAAAGAAAAACATGGCGACATTAACTCTGTCCCTGACCTAGCACAAACCCAGTCATCTTCTTCAGTATTTTAAATAACCCGTTGGCGATAGATCTTGCCCGCCTCCCAACTCCCTTATATGGTTCCTGCACCCCCAAACCCAACCTCTCTCTCTCTCTCCCCTATATCTATCTATCTATCTATTGCCTGACACCTTGATCCCCGAAGGGGTGGCCACGAACGAACCGCCCCCATGCACCTCTGTCCTCAGTCAGTCGACGCCCCTCCTCCCAAATAGCACCACCTTCATCCATATACTTCCTCACTCCATCCTTCCACCTCTCCTTCGGTGCATCTCTCCCTCTCTGTCCTTCCACCTCGCTCTCGTACACCCTCTTAGTCATTCTCTCACTTGCCATACGTTCCATATGGCCAAACCATCTCAAGTTGTTCCTTTTCACACTTTCCAGCACATTTACCTCCACACCACACCTCCTTCTTACTTCCTCATTCGTCTGTCTATCCCTCCATGTAACTCCGCACACACTTCTCAAGTAACTCATTTCCACCGCTCTCAGTCTTGGTCTGAGTCTCTTCCCGAACGTCCATGCTTCGCTTCCGTAAGTTAGTGTTGGGATTACCACACTGTCATGCAAGGACTTCTTCACTTCCATAATGACCACCCTATTTCTTGTTACTGCTTTCAACGTTCCTACAACCCTCTTCCCCTGTTGCACCCTCTCCCACATTTCTTCATCCATAGTCCCATCTTTACTCAACACATTGCCCAGATACTTAAAAGAGCTGACGATCTCCATAGCCTGACTGTTCAACTTCACCTCACACTCTGTGACTTCACCCCTTTCGAACACCGTAACCTTGCTCTTCCCCGCATTTACCTTCAAATTCCAATTTTCGCACACTGTTCCAACCTCATTTACCAGACCCTGCAACTCCCATGCATTATCGCTCATCAGAACTGTATCATCCGCAAACAGCAGTCTAGGCAGCTTCCACTCATTTTCCTCCCTTTTCAGCGATACACCAACATCCACTGCTCTTCCTAGTATTTCTTTCATGACTCCATCCATATATACAGTAAACAGCCACGGGGACATCACACACCCCTGTTTCAACCCAACATTCAGGTCAAAGAAATCGCTCTGCTCATTCTCCACACGTACTGCCGCCTTTGCACCCTCATATACATGCTTTTCACTGCTTTCAGCAACTTGCCATCTACTCCGTATATTCTAAGTACTTACCACATATTTTCTCTATCCACTCTGTCATAGGCCTTCTCCAAGTCCATAAAGGCAACATACACCTTTTGTTGCCTCTCCATATATTTCTCCACAACACAATTCAGGGTAAAAATCTGATCTACACATCCTCTTCCCTTCCTAAAACCTCCCTGCTCGTCGCCTTTTCATTTCTCCATTCTCACTCTCACTCCCTCAATCACTACCCTACTGTAGACCTTCCCTACTATGCTTAAAAGACATATTCCTCGGTGGTTACCACACACTCCTCTTTCCCCTTTGCCCTTATGTAGGGAGACTATTATGCCAGTCTTCCAGTCATCGGGTGCACTCCCCTTCTCCCATGCTAGTTTGCACATTTTCCATACCTATTCGATCACTATCTCACCACCATACCTCAGCATTTCCCTATACACTCCATCTGTTCCTGGTGCTTTCCCCAACTTCACTCTTTTCATGGCTTCCCACACTTCTGAACCTCCTGATCCCCACCTCCTCCTCCACTACTTCTCATCTCCCTCCCATACCATATCCAACTATGTTTGCTGGCTCTTCATTCCTTATATTTAGCAACTCGTTGAAGTACTCCCTCCATCTTTCGACTCTGTCGCATTGTCCCATTCTTATCTTTCACACCCTTACTGTTTCCCTTGCTACCTTCCCTAACTTTCTTGACTTCTTTCCAGAACAGTTTCTTACACTCCCTCCATTTTACACTCAGATTCCTTCCAAATTCCTCATCTACTCTTCTCTTAATTTCCTTCAATACTCTCTTCACCACTCTCTTTCTCTCCACGTACCTCACTCATTTCTGCCTCTCAAATCTTCATTCCCTCTAACACCCAGCCACTCTCTATACGCTTTCTTCTTGTCTTCCAACGCTATTTTTACCTCTTCTGTCCACCATGCTGTACCTTTCACTCCCCTCCCTTTTTTCCTCACTCCACACACCTCCTCAAATGCTGCACAGATCTCTTCCTTAAACACCTTGCTCATCTCCTCCACTTCCTCCATATCTTCCAGGTCGAACCCACCTAGTCGTCTTTCTACTGATCTCCTGTACTCTTCCCTGATTTCCTCCTCCTGTAGCCTCTCCACCCTCCTCACCATTCCACCTTCCTCTCGCCTCCCTCCAGCTCTCCTCACCCACTTCTTTTGTATCCTAATTTTAGCTACTACTACATAATGATCAGACAGACCCCTTTATACCCCTATACACCCTAGCATCCAGCACAGATGTCTTCATTCGTTCATCCACACATATATAATCAATCAGTGACTTTCATTCCACCACTGTCTTATCCTTCATCGTCCACACCACTTTCCATGTGTACCTGTGTATCATTCTGTGTCGGAAGGTGTTGGCTATCCACAGCCTCCTCCCCACACATACGTCCACCAGTGCACTACCATTCCCATTCACCTCTGACGGTACCCCCCACCCTCCCACCACTCCATCAACTTTCCTATCACCCACCTTACCATTCATATCCCCAATCAGAAATATTCTTTCGTTCTTGTCAAACTTATACAGGCACACCTCCACATTCACCCAGAACTCCCCTTTCTCTCTTACAAGTTTATCCTCTGTCTGAGCATACACACACACAATCACCCACATTTGTATTCCTACTTTCATTCTCACCCACACAATCTTTGAACCCACAGACCCATATTCTCCTACATGCTCCTTCCATTTGTTACTTACAAACAAACACGCACCTTCTCTCGCTGCTCCCTCACTCACTCCCATTCCACACTCCCACTCTCTCACATCTGTTCCCCTCCATTTGGTATCTGTCATTCCACATACATCCAGCCTGGCATTCACTAACACTTCCGAAACCTCTCTCTCTTTTGTGCCATCATTCATGCCACTCACGTTCCATGTAGCTATTCTAAGATTGTCCGTAAGATTGTCCATAGTCGGTCACAGGGTCCGTCTGCATCCGAGGCTGATCGTTCGTTTTTCGTTGCTTCATTATTTTTCACGGGTGGGGGTCGCAAGCCCACCGACCCAACCTCTTTAGTCGCCTCTTACGACAGACACACGTAGAAGGCACGTGGGGCATATTATAATCCCTTACCCCCAGGGATACAGTATATATACAGTAAATATACAGTATATATATATATATATATATATATATATATATATATATATATATATATATTTATTAGTTAAATACTACATGTCTCTATCGTTAATCAAACACAAATAATCTGTTCAAACTCCCATTCACTAATTTTCTACAACTTTTAATGCATTTTATTTTGAACGCCATAATCTCTCCAAGGAGGCATCATCAGCGTAGTTTCTATCACTTAATCACTAGCATTAGGTCTGGGAACATAAAGTTACCAGTATTTGCAATCACCACATTTCCCGACACACACACACACACACACACACACACACACAAATACACACATACATACACCTTGCATTATATTTATCTTACATTTATCACAATGTCTTTACAATAAACAGTATACGGGGTATCACATTATATCTACCACCACCATCAACAGCAAGACTATTATTACACATAGCTAACCACCACCACCACCACCACCAACACATCTCTACCACACCAACCACCACCATGACTACCACAACCAACACAATGATTACACACATATAACACAACCAATCACCATCATGACTACCACAACCAACACAACGATTACACACATATAACACAACCAACCACCATCATGACTACCAACACCAACACAATGATTACACACATATAACACAACCAACCACCACCATGACTACCACAACCAACACAATGATTACACACATATAACACAACCAACCATGACTACCACACAATGATTACACACATATAACAACCAACCACCACCATGACTACCACAACCAACACAATGATTACACACATATAACACAACCAACCACCATCATGACTACCACAAGCAACACAATGATTACACACATATAACACAACCAACCACCACCATGACTACCACAACCAACACAATGATTACACACATATAACACAACCAACCACCATCATGACTACCACAACCAACACAATGATTACACACATATAACACAACCAACCACCACCATGACTACCACAACCAACACAATGATTACACACATATAACACAACCAACCACCATCATGACTACCACAACCAACACAATGATTACACACATATAACACAACCAACCACCACCATAACTGCCACTACCAACACAATGATTACACACATATAACACAACCAACCACCACCATAACTACCACTACCAACACAATGATTACACACATATAACACAACCAACCACCACCATAACTGCCACTACCAACACAATGATTACACACATATAACACAACCAACCACCACCATAACTGCCACTACCAACACAATGATTACACACATACCACAAACAACCACAACCATAACTGCCACTACCAACACAATGATTACACACATATAACACAACCAACCACCACCATAACTGCCACTACCAACACAATGATTACACACATATAACACAACCAACCACCACCATAACTGCCACTACCAACACAATGATTACACACATATAACACAACCAACCACCACCATAACTGCCACTACCAACACAATGATTACACACATATAACACAACCAACCACCACCATAACTGCCACTACCAACACAATGATTACATACACACATATAACACAACCAACCACCACCATAACTGCCACTACCAACACAATGATTACACACATATAACACAACCAACCACCACCATAACTGCCACTACCAACACAATGATTACACACATATAACACAACCAACCACCACCATAACTGCCACTACCAACACAATGATTACACACATATAACACAACCAACCACCACCATAACTGCCACTACCAACACAATGATTACACACATATAACACAACCAACCACCACCATAACTGCCACTACCAACACAATGATTACACACATATAACACAACCAACCACCACCATAACTGCCACTACCAACACAATGATTACACACATATAACACAACCAACCACCACCATAACTGCCACTACCAACACAATGATTACACACATATAACACAACCAACCACCACCATAACTGCCACTACCAACACAATGATTACACATATATAACACAACCAACCACCACCATAACTACCACTACCAACACAATGATTACACACATATAACACAACCAACCACAACCATAACTGCCACTACCAACACAATGATTACACACATATAACACAACCAACCACCACCATAACTGCCACTACCAACACAATGATTACATACATATAACACAACCAACCACCACCATAACTGCCACTACCAACACAATGATTACACACATATAACACAACCAACCACCACCATAACTACCACTACCACCACAATGATTACATACATATAACACAACCAACCACCACCATAACTGCCACTACCAACACAATGATTACACACATATAACACAACCAACCACCACCATAACTGCCACTACCAACACAATGATTACACACATATAACACAACCAACCACCACCATAACTGCCACTACCAACATAATGATTATACACATATAACACAACCAACCACCACCATAACTGCCACTACCAACACAATTATTACACACATATAACACAACCAACCACCACCATAACTGCCACTACCAACACAATGATTACACACATATAACACAACCAACCACCATCATAACTGCCACTACCAACACAATGATTACACACATATAACACAACCAACCACCACCATAACTGCCACTACCAACACAATGATTACACACATATAACACAACCAACCACCACCATAACTGCCACTACCAACACAATGATTACACATATAACACAACCAACCACCACCATAACTGCCACTACCAACACAATGATTACACACATATAACACAACCAACCACCACCATAACTGCCACTACCAACACAATGATTACACACATATAACACAACCAACCACCACCATAACTGCCACTACCAACACAATGATTACACACATATAACACAACCGACCACCACCATAACTACCACTACCAACACAATGATTACAAATATATAACACAACCAACCACCACCATAACTGCCACTACCAACACAATGATTACACACATATAACACAACCAACCACCACCATACTGCCACTACCAACACAATGATTACACACATATAACACAAACCAACCACCACCATAACTGCCACTACCAACACAATGATTACACACATATAACACAACCAACCACCACCATAACTGCCACTACCAACACAATGATTACACACATATAACACAACCAACCACCACCATAACTGCCACTACCAACAAAATGATTACACACATATAACACAACCAACCACCACCATAACTGCCACTACCAACACAATGATTACACACATATAACACAACCAACCACCACCATAACTGCCACTACGAACACAATGATTACACACATATAACACAACCCACCACCACCATAACTGCCACTACCAACACAATGATTACACACATATAACACAACCAACCACCACCATAACTGCCACTACCAACACAATGATTACACACATATAACACAACCAACCACCACCATAACTGCCACTACCAACACAATGATTACACACATATAACACAACCAACCACCACCATAACTGCCACTACCAACACAATGATTACACACATATAACACAACCAACCACCACCATAACTGCCACTACCAACACAATGATTACACACATATAACACAACCAACCACCACCATAACTACCACTACCAACACAATGATTACACACATATAACACAACCAACCACCACCATAACTGCCACTACCAACACAATGATTACACACATATAACACAACCAACCTCCACCATAACTGCCACTACCAACACAATGATTACACACATATAACACAACCGACCACCACCATAACTACCACTACCAACACAATGATTACACACATATAACACAACCAACCACCACCATAACTGCCACTACCAACACAATGATTACACACATATAACACAACCAACCACCACCATAACTGCCACTACCAACACAATGATTACACACATTTAACAAAACCGACCACCACCATAACAACCACTACCAACACAATGATTACACACATATAACACAACCAACCACCACCATAACTGCCACTACCATCACAATGATTACACACGTATAACACAACCAACCACCACCATAACTGCCACTACCAACACAATGATTACACACATATAACACAACCAACCACCACCATAACTGCCACTACCAACACAATGATTACACACATATAACACAACCAACCACCACCATAACTGCCACTACCAACACAATGATTACACACATATAACACAACCAACCACCACCATAACTGCCACTACCAACACAATGATTACACACATATAACACAACCAACCACCACCATAACTGCCACTACCAACACAATGATTACACACATATAACACAACCAACCACCACCATAACTGCCACTACCAACACAATGATTACACACATATAACACAACCAACCACCACCATAACTGCCACTACCAACACAATGATTACACACATATAACACAACCAACCACCACCACCATAACTACCACTACCAACACAATGATTACACACATATAACACAACCAACCACCACCATAACTGCCACTACCAACACAATGATTACACACATAACACAACCAACCACCACCATAACTGCCACTACCAACACAATGATTACACATATAACACAACCAACCACCACCATAACTACCACTACCAACACAATGATTACATACATATAACACAACCAACCACCACCATAACTACCACTACCAACACAATGATTACACACATATATCACAACCAACCACCACCATAACTGCCACTACCAACACAATGATTACACACATATAACACAACCAACCACCACCATAACTGCCACTACCAACACAATGATTACACACATATAACACAACCAACCACCACCATAACTACCACTACCAACACAATGATTACACACATATAACACAACCAACCACCACCATAACTGCCACTACCAACACAATGATTACACACATATAACACAACCGACCACCACCATAACTGCCACTACCAACACAATGATTACACACATATAACACAACCAACCACCACCATAACTACCACTACCAACACAATGATTACACACATATAACACAACCAACCACCACCATAACTGCCACTACCAACACAATGATTACACACATATAACACAACCAACCACCACCATAACTACCACTACCAACACAATGATTACACACATATAACACAACCAACCACCACCATAACTACCACTACCAACACAATGATTACACACATATAACACAACCAACCACCACCATAACTGCCACTACCAACACAATGATTACACACATATAACACAACCAACCACCACCATGACTACCACTACCAACACAATGATTACACACATATAACACAACCAACCACCACCATAACTGCCACTACCAACACAATGATTACACACATATAACACAACCAACCACCACCATAACTGCCACTACCAACACAATGATTACACACATATAACACAACCAACCACCACCATGACTACCACTACCAACACAATGATTACACACATATAACACAACCAACCACCACCATAACTGCCACTACCAACACAATGATTACACACATATAACACAACCAACCACCACCATGACTACCACTACCAACACAATGATTACACACATATAACACAACCGACCACCACCATAACTGCCACTACCAACACAATGATTACACACATATAACACAACCAACCACCACCATAACTGCCACTACCAACACAATGATTACACACATATAACACAACCAACCACCACCATGACTACCACTACCAACACAATGATTACACACATATAACACGACCAACCACCACCATGACTACCACTACCAACACAATGATTACACACATATAACACAACCGACCACCACCATGACTACCACTACCAACACAATGATTACACACATATAACACAACCAACCACCACCATGACTACCACTACCAACACAATGATTACACACATATAACACAACCGACCACCACCATGACTACCACTACCAACACAATGATTACACACATATAACACAACCAACCACCACCATAACTGCCACTACCAACACAATGATTACACACATATAACACAACCGACCACCACCATGACTACCACTACCAACACAATGATTACACACATATAACACAACCAACCACCACCATGACTACCACTACCAACACAATGATTACACACATATAACACAACCGACCACCACCATGACTACCACTACCAACACAATGATTACACACATATAACACAACCAACCACCATGACTACCACTACCAACACAATGATTACACACATATAACACAACCGACCACCACCTTATGGTATTTTTTTTCCTGAACCCTGTTCTCCCTCATATTTAGCTCCATTAATTTGTTTAAACTACAAGACGTTTGCCCTTTTATTTAGGTAATTTTAGGACCTTCTGCCCCATATGTTTGCCGATATCAAGACTTCTCGTGCCATTTAGGTGTCTATTTTTACCTTGTGAGCTACAGCGAGATTGTAATTTGGGAGGAAACAGGTCATCGGACGGGACATTTTTCTACCTAAGAATGTACAAATTTATCTCGAAGAGGGGGTGGGGGCGCTTGGGTTTGTATTCCAAGCTTGATAAAGGTCTTGGAAGGAAGCTAAATCCCCCCCCCCCCCCCCCTCCCTCCGCCACCACCACCACCACCACCACCACCACCACCACACCCACTTACAGAACTAGCCTCTGAAGGAGCCACTCCCAACATGTTAGTCACACCCGAACTGCTTTTTTCCCACCAACAAACACCCACTCACTCTCCTCTCACCACACTGACTCTTGACCATCACTCTAGAGACCCTAACAGAGAGATCGGCCACCCGCCACCTTGTTGCCACTGTAAAGCTCAGTCATGTCTATCTAGGATTCTAGGTTGTATTCAGATTGGTGGTGACATGTATTCTCCCTAACTTTCTTGATTTTACTTACTTATTAGTAGTATTTAATTATCTTATATTTACCAATCGAAGGTTTGGATTGTAGCTAATGATTACAAAAATAATATTAGAGACAAAACAAGGGATAAGCAAGTTTGTCACCACTGTTGTTTATACGCAACAGTACCAAAATTCGATCGGCTGGGTGATTGTCACTTTTTCTGTGAGTGAGGGAGACAAAAGCCAGAGCTTCCTCCAGAGTTGAAAGAAAGACAGGGTGAAAATCAAGGGACACTCTAGCCAAAATGCCTGGACACACGGAGTTTTAAGCAATTTAAATCATAGGAAGAGGGAAAGACTGATTCTGGGAGAGAGAGTTCCAGAGTTCAGCTGTTGAATAGAAGAAAGATTGAGAATAACGTTTCACTCTAGGATTGGAGAGTTGCACAGAGTAGCGGTGGGATTGTGTTGCAAGACGGGTGCTACGTGCTCTACGAAGAGGTGGTGGTTTACACTGTTCGGCCTCACTCCTTCATTTTGTGTATGGCCACCCTCATTAAGGAGAGTAAGGCGTTCGGTAATAGATAGATAGACATAATTAGCTTTACCAACACGAATTTGCTGAAATAATCGCCGTAAAGTTCAATCATGACAGAGGCCCTCGCTCAAATATGGTGCCCACGAAATTAGACCAATCAGAACACAGATTAATAAACTGGCTGGCCGATCTCTCTGTTATTCTATAGGGTCTCCACATCACTCTATCTCTCTTCACCACCGCACTCACTCTCTTCACTACCACTCTCTCACCATCACCACACTCACTCTCTTCACCACCATCACTCTCACTCTCACCACCACCACACCCACTCTCACCACCACCACCACACTCACTCTCACCATCACCACACTCACTCTCACCACCACACTCACTCTCATCACCACTACACTCACTCTCACCATCACTACACTCACTCTCACCACCACCACACTCACTCTCACCACCACCACACTCACTCTCACCACCACCACACTCAGTCTCACCACCACAACACTCAGGCTCACCACCACCACACTCAGTCTCACCACCACACTCAGTCTCACCACCACCACACTCAGTCTCACCACCACACTCAGTCTCACCACCACCACACTCAGTCTCACCACCACCACACTCAGTCTCACCACCACCACACTCAGTCTCACCACCACACTCAGTCTCACCACCACACTCAGTCTCACCACCACCACCACACTCAGTCTCACTACCACCACACTCAGTCTCACCACCACACTCAGTCTCACCACCACCACACTCAGTCTCACCACCACCACACTCAGTCTCACCACCACACTCAGTCTCACCACCACCACACTCAGTCTCACCACCACACTCAGTCTCACCACCACACTCAGTCTCACCACCACCACACTCAGTCTCACCACCACACTCACAAAGTCTCACCACCACCACACTAACAGTCTCAGCACCACCACCACACACAAAGTCTCACCACCACCACACTCACAAAGTCTCACCACCACCAGTCCTCACCACCACACTCAGCCCCACCACCACCACACTCAGTCTCACCACCACCACTCAGTCACCACCACCACTCAGTCATCACCACCACCACTCAGTCATCACCACCACTCAGTCATCACCACCACCACTCAGTCATCACCACCACCACTCAGTCATCACCACCACTCAGTCATCACCACCACCACACTCAGTCTCACCACCACCACACTCAGTCTCACCACCACCACACTCAGTCTCACCACAACACTCAGGCTCACCACCACCACACTCAGTCTCAGCACCACCACCACACACAAAGTCTCACCACCACCACACTCAGTCACCACCACACTCAGTCTCACCACCACCACACTCACTCTCACCACCACCACACTCAGTCTCACCACCACACTCAGTCTCACCACCACACTCTGTCTCACCACCACCACCACACTCAGTCTCACCACCACCACACTCAGTCTCACCACCACACTCAGTCTCACCACCACACTCAGTCTCACCACCACCACACTCAGTCTCACCACCACCACACTCAGTCTCACCACCACCACACTCAGTCTCACCACCACACTCAGTCTCACCACACTCAGTTTCACTAGCACCACACTCAGTCTCACCACCACCACACTCAGTCTCACTATACCACCTTACTCAGTCTCACCACCACACTCAGTCTCACCACCACCACACTCAGTCTCACCACCACCACACTCAGTCTCACCACCACCACACTCAGTCTCACCACCACCACACTCAGGCTCACCACCACCACACTCAGTCTCACCACCACACTCAGTCTCACCACCACCACACTCACTCTCACCACCACCACACTCAGTCTCACCACCACCACACTCACTCTGACCACCACCACACTCACCACCACCACACTCAGTCTCACCACTACACTCAGTCTCACCATCACTACACTCACTCTCACCACCACCACACTCAGTCTCACCACCACCACACTCACTCTCACCACCACCACACTCACTCTCACCACCACCACACTCACTCTCACCACCACACTCAGTCTCACCATCACTACACGCACTCTCACCACCACCACACTCACTCTCACTACCAACAAAAGAATGGCGTGGTTTTTATTATAATTACCTCAGCCAGTCGACGAAACACAGTCAGTTGGGCGATTCCGTCCAGTATAGTCAACAAGCTTAAACTGGTTTTAGTATTTTACAATGAATTTTACTATTTCTGGGTGGACAGTGCATTGACGAACCACATATATGCAAACCATTCAGCTGAATCATTCCATGTTCATTTCAATGAACAGTTTTATACAACACATCCGACTATATTGGTTTTCATGTATGTACTTGAAAAGCTTTAGGCTACAACCTATATGAAGACCAGCAATTACTCGTACAGTTGACAAGAGACAGGACCTAGTATGCTATCTCACAGTACAAAACAATATTTTTTCAAGGAGAAAAGCAAACGTGAACATATGATATCTTTGGGATTCCGTTTCATGGCAAGAATATACATGTAAATGTGTGTCCAGCGTGGATTTGATTATTTATGAGATCAATAAAGGAATATCTCGACGTAAGTAACTATGTTTACTATTATAAAAAGGCTATCCCGAAATATCCAAAAATATTTGGCTATATACTCCTACTTCCACCTGTCTGTGGTGAGCATGGGGCAACAAACAGTAACGTCTGGCTAACAGAACAGTGAGTGAACAACGAGCTTATGATACAAGATGTTGCCGCTCTTTTGATATAAAACATATACAAATCCACGCCTCCGTAGATAACGCGACGCTCTTTTAATATGCCGTTCCGCACCTTTGTAAAACGCCTGTTAGAGGTTACGATTACTGGCCTAGTTACAATAAATGGACTATACAGTATATATATCACCGCCATCCCACTACTCCCACTCATCATTTTCTATACTCAAACTATTAAAACCAATGTAATGAGTTTGTTTATTTATATACCAAGTACTTCCACCCTTGTTCTAACGTTTTACGTCAACAATTTTAGATATCTTTATCAACATACCATTTTCATGTTCTTCTCAAAGTTTCTTGCATTGGCCGCCATAACGTTTCTTTCATCCACCGCCATAACGTTTCTTTCATCCACCGCCATAACGTTTCTTTCATCCACCGCTGTAACGTATCTTTCATCCACCACCATAACGTTTCTTTCATCCACCGCCATAACGTTTCTTTCATCCACCGCCATAACGTTTTTTTCATCCACCGCTATAACGTTTTTATCATTCACTGCCATAAAGTTTTTCCATACACCACCATAACGTTTGTTTTCATCCACCGCCATAACGTTTTTAACGTTTTTGTTTTCATCCACCGCCATAACGTTTTTTTCATCCACCGCCATAACGCCTTTTTTTCATCCACCACATAATGTTTTATTTCTCCACCGCCATAACGTTTTATTCCTCCACCACCATAACGTTTTATTTCTTCACCGCCATAGCCATAACGTTGTATTCCTCTACCGCCATAACGTTTTATTTCTCCACCGCCATAACATTGTATTCCTCCACCGCCAAAACTTTTTATTCCTCCACCGCCATAACGTTTTATTCCTCCACCGTCATAACGTTTTATTCCTCCATGGCCATAACGTTTTATTCCTCCACCGCCATAACGTATTATTTCTCCACCGCCATAACATTTTATTCCTCCACCGCCATAACGTTTTATTTCTCCACCGCCATAACGTTTTATTCCTCCACCGCCATAACGTTTTATTTCTCCACCGCCATAACGTTTTATTTCTCCACCGTCATAACATTTTATTTCTCCACCGCCATAACGTTTTATTCCTCCACCGCCATAACATTTTATTTCTCCACCACCATAACGTTTTATTCCTCCACCGCCATAACGTTTTATTTCTCCACCGCCATAAAATTGTATTTTTCCACCGCAATAACGTTTTATTCCTCCACCGCCATAACGTTTTATTCCTCCACCGCCATAACGTTTTATTCCTCCACCGCCATAACGTTTTATTTCTCCACCGCCATAACGTTTTATTCCTCCACCGCCATAAAGTTTTATTCCTCCATCACCACAACGTTTCTTCAACCACCAATACAATATTTCTTCTTATCACCACCACAACTACTCTTCCTTCATTACCATCAGGACGTTTCTTTCCTCCATCACCACAGCGTTTCTTTCCTCTACTACCACAAACTTTATTTTCTCTAACAAAACGTTTTCTTTCTCTACCACCACAACGTTTCTTTCCTCCATCACCACAACGTTTCTTTCCTCCACCATCATAAGGTTTCTTTCCTCCACCAAACCATTCTTCCCTCTATCACCTCTACGTTTCTTCCCTCTATCCCCACAACGTTTCTTGAGTCTGTCACCACAACGTTTCCTCCTTTACCACCACCAAAACGTTTCTTTCATCCACCACCACAATGTTGCTTTTCTTTATTACCACGTCTGTTTCGTCCACCACCTATACGCTTCTCTCCACTACCACAACGTTTCTTTCGTCCACCTCCAACACGTGTCACGCCTTCACCACCACAACGTTTCCTCCCTCCACAAAAGCGTCCCCCCCCCCCCTCTCTCTCTCTTTCGCCACTCCCTGCTTCCCTCCTTCTCATTGGCACTCCCACATTTCATAGTACCTTGACCCTCGCTTGTCTCACTCTCCTGGTTTTATTCTCTCTCTCTCAGAGGCGTCAAACTGGAATATGTAAGATAAATAGGTCATAGTCATTCAACAAGACTTCTTACCAAAGTCTTTCGCGAAGTTTATGATCAAGTCAAACTCTGCATGTTTAAATTCTTCAATACATCATATGAAACCAAAGTTGGGAATTTTTGAAGGGGTTGAGCAACTTCGAATGGATCTACACTAATTAGTTGAGTGGTTTTCTGAATGACATGACACGAAGCTTGAAGAAGTGCAAGGTGATGCAAATAATAAATCATAAGTAGTACATATTAGGAAATATTCTTTAAATTACCACGATTGCAAAGGATTTGGGTAATATGATTAACAGTGCCAACAGAAAGATGGTATTAAGCGTAGCTCCTTATAGTGAGCACACACACACACACCGCCTGCTGCCTTTCAAGTTAAGCCCCTTTGGGCAAAGGCTAGGCCCACAGCCAACAACTGTGGTTAGGGGCAAGTCAGAGCAGGTACCCCACGTATAACATGCTTCAAACTCGCCCAATGGCGGCTCACTGACGTGGAGGGACCTACCTCAGGTCCAGCTCTGGCCCCCTGAGGGTGCATTCTGGCCAGGAGGACCTAGAGGAGTAGAGGGTACTGGGCATAGTGTTTCTACAGACTGGCACTTTCCGCCTAGCAGTACAGGGGCCCGAACCTGTAGGTAGCGCACCGGGAGGCTGCCCTATCACTAGGCGCATAATACTGGGTGTGCGCGCACGGATTGCGTCCCTGAGGTTGGTTCTGGTTGGGTGCCCTGAGACCCCTAGGTCCCACCCCTATTAAGATCTTGGGATGGCCTCTGGGTGACAACTGCCCGGGGTTGCCTGGAGCTGGATACCTGGGGATAGTGACCTCCAACGTTTGGCACACAAAATAAACAATAAAATAAAATAAAAATACCAATCACACACACACACACACCATTTATAGAAGTCTCTCTGGAGTCAGCCACCCAGCCTTGTAGTAGTTCTTCCTGTTATCCTTGTGTTAGCCTATTGTCATGGTGTGTGTGTGTGTGTGTGTTGTCATCTCAATTTCTTATCATACCGTTCATAGCGTACCCTCCACCTCATACTCTCATCTCAATTTCATACTACGTCTTCATTGTCTTTATATCTCCGATATTTGTCTTCTCTTCTATCTCTTCTCGCCACATACTTTTATATTCATCTTCCTTACTCTTTTCATCCCCTACGCCATTCCACTAGTACAAGCTCCGATTGTCATCTCACCCTCATATACAGAATAGTCCCCTTCTATATTCTCCTCCTCATCTCCTCTCCTCCCTCTTTATTTTGGGTTCTGCTGTCTTTGTTATATCTTTATATAATTTATGACCACTTAGTTTGAATCGTAATGTCTGCGTGTTCAGTGTAACTATGCGAATCAATGTCAATCTTCTAGTCATCTTCTCTGTTGTTCTTCCCGTATACTGTAGTCCTTGTGCTCTAGTCATGTCCTTTGTCATCTCGTATCCTCATATTTTCTCTTCACCATCTTTCTTCATACCATCATCCTCGTATCCTTTCTTTATCACTTGCATTCATCTCCTCTCTTCATATTCTGGTTGTAGTATCTCTTCTGTTTCGGTTCTCTTCTACCCTGTATCTGTTCTACTGCGGTCCGGCTGGCTCGGTTGATAACGTGTCTTCTTCCCATCCAGCAGACTCGCATTCAAGCCCCACTCAGGTTGAACAGTTTCTCTAGGATATAGACGGCAGTTACCATATCAGTTGTTACTTCAACTGTTGGACCGTTAGTCGATGAAAATGGAGAATACACCAAAGACGAAGTACAAATGAGTAATGCCCTCAATACCTTCTTTGCATCAGTTTTTACAACAAAAGACCTTAGTAATATCCCTACACCATCGCTGATTCAGATTGATAATTCAGATGTTCTAAGCAATATCACCGTTATAGAGAGAGAAGTATTAAATTGTTTAGATAAACTCAAGGTAAATGAAACGCCTGGACCTGATACAATCTCGCCTAGAGTTCTAAACGAAGCTAAGGATGAGCTCTCCAAACCACTGACATTACTATTCAATAAATCCTTGCAGTCTGGAACTATGCCTGATCAGTGGAAGCTAGCCAACGTAACACCGATATTAAAAAAAAAGGCAGCAATTCCCTACCCAGTAACTATCGTCCAATTAGCTTAACCTCATTTGTATGTAAAATGCTAGAAACGGTCATAAGAGACAGACTCGTAAATCACTTAGAGGAAAATAACATACTTAACAATACTCAACACGGCTTTCGTTAAAAACGTTCCTGTTTAACAAACCTCTTAGACTTCTTCCACGATATCCTCAACCTCTACGATGAGAGTAAAGCTGTACTGTAGATATTATATACCTTGATTTTCAAAATGCCTTTGACAAAGTTCCCCACAAACGTTTACTGCTAAAACTAAAAGCGCATGGAATACAAGACGGTGTGTTGAAATGGATAGAAAATTGGCTCAGCGATAGAAAGCAAAGAGTAGTCATAAACGGTAAGGCATTTAAATGGACCAATGTAAGTAGCGGGGTACCCCAGGGATCGGTACTAGGACCAATTCTCTTTCTAATTTACATCAACGACATAGATGAGGGTCTCACCTGTACAATCTCAAAATTTGCTGACGATACAAAAATTGCAAATAGCGTACTCTCAAAAGAACAAGTTGACGATATGCAACACAATCTAGATAATTTGTCATGTTGGGCCTAAATTTGACAAATGAGTTTCAATGCGGATAAATGTAAAGTACTACATATCGGATACCTAAATGAGAAAGCAAACTATTCGATGAATGGCACTCAGATTAAGAATGTAAATAGAGAAACCGATCTGGGAGTAACAATATCGAGTAACCTAAAACCGAGTCAACAATGTTCAGAAGTTGTTAAGAAGGCAAACAAAATAATTGGCTTTATAGGCAGGTCATTTGAGCATAAATCCAAAGAAGTTATCCTAACCCTTTACATTTCATTAGTCCGCCATCTTCTGGAATACTGCGTTCAATCCTGGTGCCCTTATTACCAAAAAGATATAAACAAGCTAGAGCGAGTTCAACTCAACGTAGAGTTACCAAAATGATACCTAGCCTAAAGAACAAACCATACGAAGAGCGTCTTAGAGAATTAAATCTATTTCCTTTAACCCGTAAGGTGTTAACCCAGCGCAGATTAAGAGGTGACTTAATTCAAGTGTTCAAAATCATCAAAGGCATCGACAATATGAACTGTAGTAAGTACTTCACTATCCACCAATCTAATTACACGCGGGGAAACGGTTGCAAAATTATTGATAAATCTTTGAACTCACACGAATCTAAGAATTTCTTCTTCAATTGAGCTGTCAACTTGTGGAATGGGGTTCCCCGAGACGTTATAGACTGCATCGCCGTTGCTTCATTTAAACTCCGCGTAGACAAATATCTCGCATCAAACCCGCGACTGACTGCGTTTCTAAATGAATAACTTTATTTTATCCCCCCCTCAGTTACTAACCCATCTGTCCCCTACTAACTTCCTAATCCTGCTACGGACATTAGTTCCAGGGCAGTAATTCCCTTTCCAACGTGCCCTTACCCACTCTAAACCACTGTTTGGACACTTGATCCTCAGTGTTTTGGAGGGCAAGCAGCATAGAAGGGTCACTAGATCTGTTGTTGCTTGATTTCCTTTGTACTCCTTTGTACTCCTTTGTACTCCTCTTGAGCAAGGGAGATGGGTAACGGTCTAAGGTTGATTAAAATGGTCAAGCCATTGTGAAATATCGTAGGAAGAGATACGGGCGCTATATATGTTACCAGGCGATTATTTTTATTATTATTATTATTATTATTATTATCAACTCTGCGAAGCAGAGTGGTATCGCACACACAGGTCCCGCCCGTATATTGTGCACCACAATTCAGCTTGTCCGTCGTCGTCATCCGTCGTCCGTCGTCCGTCGTCCGTCCGGAAACTCCTCCTATGCCGTTCGATGCATTTTCACCAAATTTCACAGGTATATCCATTTGGTCAATGCGACGGTCAGTCAAAAAGACATTTTCAATTTAACTAATAGGTTAAGGTCAAAGGTCAAGGTTAAAAATAATGTGTCTTAGTTTTTACTTAAATTTCCTCATTTTCACTATACAAGTTACTGGTAACCTCGATATCTTATTGACATTTTAAATAACTATTCTGAAGGGTATGGTCAAAGGTCAAGATCAAATGTAAAAATATTCTGTTAACTAGTATTTATTATATTAAGTGTCAGATTAGACTTACTAGACTTACCATGTATATTCGGAATACTTAGGCCAAGGTCATACAAGGAACTGTACAATTCCATAGTAAAGGTTAAGTTCACAGGTCAAGGTCAAATAAAAGGTCAATATGCTAATTTCTTTACTTTTCATGCAAAACTTCACAACATTTGGTGAGATATAGTTGCACTTTAAATTAAAAGGATAAATAATTCATTTTGAGACACATATCATGAAGGTCAAGGTGAAGGTCAAAGGTCAAGGTCAACTATTCTATAAATATATATGAAACTAATTCATGGATTTTAATGAAATTAGTCATCCTTATTTGATTTTCCTGGGCAATGTCAATGAACAGCAAACTGTACTCTTACATAAAGGTCAAGGTCTCAGGTCAAGGTCAAAGGTTAACTTTTACTATTTATTTTACTTTTACTCAAATGTCTTCATTTTCACAATACAAGTTACTGGTAACCTTGATATCGTATTGCCCAAATCTTAGATACATATTTTAAATGGTAAGGTCAAAGTTCAAGGTCAAAGGTCAAAATAGGTTTCTTACTAGTATTTCTTATACTAACTGTTAGATTCTCACCAGGCTTACCATGTATATTCGGAATACCTAGGCCAAGATTATACAAGAAACTATTAAATTCCATATGAAAGGTCAAGGTCACAGGTCAAGGTCAAATAGAAGGTCAATATGCTATTTTCTTTACTTTTCATGCAAACTTCACAGCATTTGGTGAGATAGTTGCACTTTAAGTGAAAAGGAAAATAATAAATGTTGACATACAAGGGTCAAGATAAAGGTCAAAGGTCAAGGTCAACTATTCTATTAATATATATGAAACTATCTGATGGGTTTTAATTAAATTAGGCATGCTTATTAGATTTTCATTTGCAATGTCAATGCAATCAAAAATGTACTCTTACATAAAGGTCAAGGTCACAGGTCAAAGGTCAGCTTATATTATTTATTATAAAAGATTACTCAAATTTTGGAAAACTGGCTGTGTTATGGCTTATTACTTAACACCTTATTAGCGGGCTAGCGGTCTATTAATATGTACCGCCCAGCGGGGTGTTTTTAGCCAAATTAGGGCTGTTTACGTGATCATTTTCATGCCTAAATAAGACCCAGAGCGTAAAACAAGTATTTATCCCTGAAAGGGCATAAACAGAGCTTTCCAATAACACCATAACGATCCTTTTATGACGGCTATTTTTTTTGCAACAATCGCGCAACACGAGTGCAAAAAGCATGTAATTCGGTACTTTCCCCATACAATTCAGTATGTAGGGAGTGAGAGAGGGAGGGAGGAGGTGGGATTCGTGTCAGTAGGTTCGCCGCGGTGGTCTGGAGCAGTCATACGCTCGCTACTCTCCTGCCACCACTTGTCTCTTTCTCTCAGCAACGTTACGTGCTGAAATTGCCACACGACCTATGTCGCGCGCCGCCAGATAGTCCAGATTTATTTAACTCGACTTATGTTGCGCACCGATAGTTAGGGGTTAAATAACATATATATCAAATTTCACAAAGATATTGTAATAGTTAAGGTCAGAGGTCAGGGTCAAAACAAGAGTATTTGTCATTTACCCTAAGCTCCTCCTAGACTGTTTAATGTATTGTTACCAAATTATACAGACAAATTCAGTTGGTCAATGCGACGGCCATCCAAATATATGTATTTTATTTTAAGTCACAGGTCAAAGGTCAAGGTCACAGTATATGATCACTATTTGTAATCAATATGTTTTTTATACGAATTACTCCATATTCATAATGCTAGTTAATATGACCATTGGTGTTAAGCTAACTAAATCCTGTATAAGAAATTCTAAGGTCGAAGGTCAAGGTCAGAGGTCAAGGTTAAAGTTCGAAATATGATATTTACTAGTATTTCCTATATAGTGTAAGATTCTCATTAGGCATCTCATGCATATTCGGAATGCCTAGACGAAGGTCATACAAGTATAAACATAATTCCATTTGATAAGTCAAGGTCACAGGTCAACATCAAATATAAGATCAATATGCTAATTTCTTTACTATTCATGTAAGCTTCACAAAATTCGTTGAGACAGTTGTGCTTTAATGGAAAACTAAAATGTAAATTTTTCAGACATCATAAAGGTCAAGACGAAGGTCAAAGGTCAAGGTCAACTATTCCTTTAATATCTCTGAAACTAACTGATGATTTTTAATGAAATTTGACACACTTATTTGATTTTCTAGGGTTATATCAAAGTAAACAAAAATATAATCCTACATAAAGGTCAAGGTCACAGACCAAGGTCATAAGTTAACCTTCATCATAAAAAATACTAGATTTTCGATAAGCTGGTTAGTTGCATCATACTTAAATATCATAAATTTCCAATCATATATATATATATATATATATATATACCGGTATATATATATATATATATATATATATATATATATATAATAATAATACTAAGGTTAAAGGTCAAAGTCAAAGAACAAAAGAAGAGTGTTAATAATTTTCTTTAAACTCTTACTAGACTGTTTAACCCTTTGTGTACCGGTGATGTCTTTTTTATTGTAGTCTACCTATAATTAGACGATTTTGTGGAGCGTACGAAGGATCTGTGGTAGTAAAAAGGGTTAATTAAGATAGTTGAAAGCCTGCTAATTTTATGGAGGCCCTTCATAAACTAAATAAAATTGTCTTAACCCTTTATTAGCGGCTCACCACTTAAGTCGTATTTAATAAAGCTGGACTATGTGGCGGCGCTCGACATAACTCGAGTGGCAATTTCAGCACGTAATGTGGCTGAGAGAGAGAGACAAGTGGTGGCAGGAGACTAGCGAGCGTATGACTGCTCCAGACCACCGCGGCGAACCTACTGACACAAATCTCAGCTCCCTCCTCCCTCTCTCACTCGCTACATACTCAATTATGTACCGAAAGTACCGAATTACCTGCTTTTTGCACTCGCGTTGCACGGTTATTGCAAGAAAACTATCCATCATACAAGGATCGTTATGGTGTCATTCGAAAGCTCTGTTTATGCCCTTTCAGGGATAGATACTTGTTTTACGTTCTGGGTCTTATTTAGGCATGAAAATGATCACATAAACAGCCCTATTTTGGCTAAAAACACCCCGCTGGGCGGTACACATAAATAAACCGCATAGGCCGCTCGTAAGGTGTTAATATCCAGTATGAAATGAAACTAACAGAACTGTACTGAACGGGTTACGTATTGTCACCAAATGTTGCTGGCAAATTCGGTTGGTCAATGCAACGATTTTCTAAATTTTGTGTTTTTGTTATTCAAAGGTCAAGGTGAATGGTGAAGGTCACAAATTATGGTCACTATTTCTTTCTTATATATATTCTAAATTTGAATTACACCATATTCAAAATGCTTCAAAATAGTGTTACGCTGACCTTATTATAGCTAAATATTCCAATGGTTAAGATTCAATGCGAACATAAATGTAATTATATATATATATATATATATATATATATATATATATATATATATATATATATATATGTATATATATATATACATTATATATATATCCCAGGCGGACACGAACCACCAACAGTCAGGACGAGTGTCTATGCTTTAATCCACTGCACACAAGTATCCTCTATCACGCTGTGGTATAGTGGATTAAAGTATGGGCACTTGTTCTGACTGTCGGTGGTTCAAGTCCGGCTGTGAGTATAAAATAATTTAGTATATATACCGATTGTACCTAAGAGATTCAATACTACTTGCAGAATTCTAGGTCGCAGAGTTGGGTATGCATTTTGTTTTGTTTTAGTAATGCGAAAACTGCACACCTACTTTATAATTATTATTACCCTGTATCTCATTTGCTTCGGTCCTCTTGTACCCTGTATCTCTTCTGCTTCGGTACTCTCGTACCCTGTATCTCATTTGCTTCGGTCCTCTTGTACCCTGTATTTCTTCTGCTTCGATCCTCTTGTACCCTGTATCTCTTCTGCTTCGGTACTCTTGTACCCTGTATCTCTTCTGCTTCGGTCCTCTTGTACTCTGTATTTCTTCTGCTTCGGTCCTCTTGTACCCTGTATCTCTTCTGCTTCGGTCCTCTTGTACCCTGTAACTCTTCGGCTTCGGTCCTCTTGTACCCTGTATCTCTTCTGCTTCGGTCCTCTTGTACCCTGTATCTCTTCTGTTCGGTCCTCTTATACCCTGTATATCTTCTGCTTCGGTACTCTTGTACCCTGTATCTCTTCTGCCTCGGTCCTCTTGTACCCTGTATATCTTCTGCTTCGGTCCTCTTGTACCCTGTATTTCTTCTGCTTTGGTCCTCTTGTACCCTGTATCTCTTCTGCTTCGGTACTCTTGTACCCTGTATCTCTTCTGCTTCGGTCCTCTTGTACCCTGTATCTCTTCTGCTTCGGTCCTCTTGTACCCTGTATTTCTTTTGCTTCGGTACTCTTTTACCCTGTATCTCTTCTGCTTCGGTCCTCTTGTACCCTGTATTTCTTCTGCTTCAGTCCTCTTGTACCCTGTATCTCTTCTGCTTCGGTACTCTTGTACCCTGTATCTCTTCTGCTTCGGTCCTCTTGTATCCTGTATCTCTTCTGCTTCGGTCCTCTTGTACCCTGTATATCTTCTGCTTCGGTACTCTTGTACCCTGTATCTCTTCTGCCTCGGTCCTCTTGTACCCTGTATATCTTCTGCTTCGGTCCTCTTGTACCCTGTATTTCTTCTGCTTTGGTCCTCTTGTACCCTGTATCTCTTCTGCTTCGGTACTCTTGTACCCTGTATCTCTTCTGCTTCGGTCCTCTTGTACCCTGTATCTCTTCTGCTTCGGTCCTCTTGTACCCTGTATTTCTTCTGCTTCGGTACTCTTTTACCCTGTATCTCTTCTGCTTCGGTCCTCTTGTACCCTGTATTTCTTCTGCTTCGGTCCTCTTGTACCCTGTATCTCTTCTGCTTCGGTACTCTTGTACCCTGTATCTCTTCTGCTTCAATCCTCTTGTACCCTGTAACTCTTGTACCCTGTATCTCTTCTGCTTCGGTCTTCTTGTACCCTGTATCTCTTCTGCTTCGGTACTCTTGCACCCTGTATCTCTTCTGTTTCGGTCCTCTTCTACCCTGTATCTCTTCTGCTTCGGTCCTCTTGCACGCTGTATCTCTTCTGCTTCGGTCCTCTTGCACGCTGTATCTCTTCTGCTTCGGTCCTCTTGTACTCTGTATCTCTTCTGCTTCGGTCCTCTTGTACACTGTAACACTTACCTCAGCTATCACCATCTACCCATATTACCAACTTATTTCTCCTCCACTATCTCCTCTCCTTCCGTTGTCTGACCATATCGTGTTTATAGCTAACATATAATTTCTTTCTGTAATCTTAGTATATTCCACCATGTTCGTATCTCCAGAGCGTCATTTCTCTACTTCTACCC
The DNA here is from genome assembly GCA_032716605.1 of Paralithodes platypus. NCBI lineage: Eukaryota > Metazoa > Arthropoda > Malacostraca > Decapoda > Lithodidae > Paralithodes > Paralithodes platypus. The sequence continues at coordinate 29,892,485 of CM064483.1, read as the reverse complement.
CATATCTTATGGGTTTCCTTTGCTGGGTGTTGTATTTGTCGTAATCCAAATTGTTTTAGCCATTTAGTATCTTAAGTATTATACAAATGGACCTCGTAGTCCACTAGTTTCCAACGAAGAGAGACCGAGTGCTCTCAAGCATTTCTCATAGCTCAGTATCTCCTAATCGATTTAATAAGTTTTGTTTCGTAAGGCTAGACAGCTTCTAATTATACTATGACTTTGCTCTCCAATTTGTCTATTAAAATCGGTCTCGTGTTCTAGTTCAATAATTTCTGGGAAGTCATCTCTGGCTAAATTCTAGTTATGTTCCCAAAGGTACGTCGTTATGATATTAGAGAGAGAGAGAGAGAGAGAGAGAGAGAGAGAGAGAGAGAGAGAGAGAGAGAGAGAGAGAGAGAGAGAGAGGACGTTTTTATATTACAGTGATATATATACAGTATATACTGTATATATATATATATATATATATATATATATATATATATATATATATATATGCAGTATATGCAAGTATATATATATATATATATATACGGCATATCTTTTAGCCTTCTTAATTTCTGTGCCTGACTCACACACACGCTTAATATTAATACGAAAGCTTCTAACGGTTTTATCAGCATTTGATGAACGTTTATATTAAATTGAGTTGAACAAAGACAAATGGTAATGAAAATAGGAAGATATCAGGTTTTGATTTTCTTGAGCTAAGGTAAAAATAAATATTAACAACAATTATAATGACAAAATAATACTAATTAATAACTATAATAATATTTATAATTTATAATGGACCTCCTTGACCCTCATGCTTAGCCCCATTAGTTTTGAGAGTTTAAGTCTTTCATCCCTTTAGTTTGGCGATGTTATGACCTTTCGTGCCGTTTAGGTGTCCTTTTTTTTCCTGGCGAACGACCTGCAATTTAGGAGGAACCGGGCTTCGGCCAGGGCATTTTTGTACCTAAAAATTCACAATTTTTCTGCAAGAAGGGTCTCGCGTATTTTTTGGTAAGCTTGTTGGAAGTCTAGAGAGGAAACTATAAATCCATAACGCAAATATATAAATAAATATATACATACAGTATATAGACAAATAAATAAAAACCTACCTTTAATATTCTCCGTGTTCGTTCTTGTCTTTCTGGTAGTTCTTATTAATGTTTCCGTTGCGTGCATTTTAACCCTTTCTATTCATCGGTGTATTTTGTGTTATTATTTGACGATTTTATGCAGCTTACCACTCTTTGGTCCGACGTCTTGTGGGCTATTACGATCTTTTGTTTAATTATTCTTTAGGATTTTGCTCTCTTTACCCTTTTCAAGAAATGTATTATAGTTTGTCCCATAGGCTAACAAAAAACGTCTTTCTTCAATCTACAAAATGCCCACCCATACCCCTTTCAAGATATTTTAATTTTAATTTTTGATAGAAAAATGTCCTGACCGAATGCCGATTTCTTCAAAGGTACAGGCTCGCTATTGCTCGCCCAGAACAAAATCAAAATCTGAATTGGGTGAAGTATCTTATTATCGTCAAACTAATGGGATGAAACGTCTTAAAATCTCCAAACTAGTGGACCAATGAAGTTAAATTCCTGCCTTGGGAATTAATCTGTGTCCTTCGCTTTATTCTTCCCAGGTTATCAATATCAATGGTGTAATATTAAAACCATAATTTAACCATTTCAGTAAACGAGGGCGTGTGTCTTCAGTATATTTTCAACTCTAGCTCCTCCCAAGCTTTCTGGCATTTAGCCAAAAACCTCTCCAACAATTTTACTTCCTCATCTTTCCCTCCTCTTTTCAACTCTGACGACACTACCGCCACTTCTTCGTCTGACAAAGCTGAACTCTTCGCTCAAACTTTGGCTAAAAACTCCACCTTGGATGGTTCCGGTGCTATTCCTCCCTCTCCACCCCTCTCTGACTTACTTATGCCCAATATCATAATCTCTTCTAAGGATATACATTCTGCCCTCTCTGGGCTTAATACTAAGAAGGCGTATGGACCGGATGGTGTTCCCCCTGTTGTACTCAAAAGCTGTTCTTCTGTGCTAAGTCCCTACCTAGGCAAACTTTTTCGTCTGTGTCTTTCCTCTAACGTCTTTCCTTCTTGCTGGAAGTTTGCTCTCATTCAACCTGTCCCAAAGAAGGGTGACCGCTCCTAACCCTTCAACTATAGTCCTATTGCTCTCATTCTTGCATCTCCAAAGTTTTTGAAACTATTCTTACTTCAAAATTTCTGAAGCATCTCTCTTCCCATAATCTACTCTCAGATCGCCAGTATGGATTCCTTAGGGATCGCTCTACTGGTGATCTTCTTTCATATCTTACTAACTCTTGGTCATCCTCTTTTCAGGACTTCTGTGAGACCTTTTCTATTGCACTAGACATATTGAAGGCCTTTGATAGAGTCTGGTACAAATATCTAATTTCTAACCTACCCTCCTTCAGTTTCTATCCCTCTATCTGTGGCTTTATCTCTAATTTACTTTCTGACCGTTCCATAGCTGTGGTTGTGGACGGCCATCGTTCACTTCCTCAACGTATCAACTCCGGTGTTCCTCAGGGTTCTGTCCTATCTCCAATTCTCTTTCTAATAATCATTAATGATCTTCTCAACTGTGCCTTCAGTCCTTTCCATTCATATGCTAATGACTCTACTTTACAGAAAGAACTCCCACAGGACTATCCCTTATACTTCAACAATACACAGATCAACCCTTCATCTTCTCTCAATATTCTTGGTGTCTCTTCTTCTGATCTCACTTGGAAAGACCATATTACCATCCTTGCTAAAACAGCTTCTCAGAAGCTGGGTGTACTCAACCACTTCTGGTTCTTTACCACTGCACAGCTTCTTGCTCTGTACAGGGGCACAGTGTTTCCATGTATTGAGTATTGTTTGCATGTGTGAGGAGGATTCTCTCACACAGCACTTCTTGACAAAGTAGAAAGGAAGCCTTTCATCTCATTAACTCATGTCCAGTCACCAACTCTTTGCAATCTCTCTCCAATGTTCTCTGCAATGTTTCATCTCTCTCGCTATTCTACCGCTTTTGCAATAATCAGTGTTCCTCAGAGCTTTTTCAATGTATACTATCTCCTCTACGTAGAGTACTTAGCACCCGTCTTGCAACACAATCCCACCCCTATTCTGTGCAACCCTCCATCCCAAGAGTGAAGCGATATTTCCAATCTTTATTCAACAGCTGAGCTCTGGAACTCTCTCCCTGAATCCATCTTCCCCTCATCCTATGACTTGAGAATTTCTTCAAACTCTGTGTGTCCAGGCATTTTGGCTCGAGCGTTCCTTGATTTTGGTCTTGTCACTCTTTTAACTCTGGGGGAGGCACTCGTCACAAGCAATTCTGCCTTTTGTTTCCCTCATCCACATGAAAAAATAAACAACAACCTAGTTGTGTATCATCACCAAAGGAAGATACAGTACTGTGTCTTGTGTTGGCATCTATGTCATTAATTAGAATGAGAAAAAGAAGGGGTGCTAGCCAGGGTTGTTTGATTTAAATCACTGATTTAAATCATGATTTAAATCAAATTATTATTTTTTTAGATCACTGATTTAAATCATAACCTTATCATTTTTTGAAAATGAGAGGGGAAAGAAAAAAAATTAAGCAAATTGGTTTTATGAACACCAATTTTATTATTGTAGTATAATTATATCATAATGAGACTAAATGAGTGGTGCGGGGGAATCCACTGTAGCTCCAGCTGACATTCTTTGCATTTGGCCCGACACCCTTTACCAGATTTTGTAGGTAATTGTTCATAATTGGATTAATTTTTCTACCTGAAGGGTTCAGTCGCACAGTCAACATCTTTGCTGTGTGACTCCTCAGTAGTAACTGACTGAGCGGCCTGGGGGCTATAACCTATAGGCTAGTGCTCACTGGTACAGCCCAGAACAGGTTTCAACAGGATGAAACAGCTAGGCTTACAGAGGATGATGCAATACTCTTCTTGGAATGGGAATTTTGTATTACACTGCTCTTAATAGTATTTACCCCTAGTGTCTTCATTGGTACAGTACCGTTAGTTAGACGAGACAGACATAAGCCTATTGATATGAAAACGCCCATCACAGAAATACAAAAAATGTAAATTCATCTGTATTTCATGTTATATGCATTTTTAATTCACTTATTCTATCTCTTTTTAGTTATAAATATGCTAAACAATATCAAGTAGCAGTTAGATGTCATGTAGAACATCAAATTAATAAAAAATAAAAAATCAATTTACATCAAATACATATGATTTAAATAAAATAAATCAGATTTTTTTTATTTAAAAAAAAAACCCTGGTGCTAGCACTGTACCTTGGGGATCTGAGCTTTTGACATCAGAGATGTGACTTGATTTACTGCTACTGATTGCTCCCGGTGGTTCACCACGAGGAAGTTGTATATCCACCCTCCGAGATTACATGATATCCCTTTTACTTTAAGTTTGTGTATGATAATACCATGATCACATTTGTTAAATTCCTTAGCAAAATTGGTGTATAATTATGATATCCATGTCTTTCTTTTCTACTAAGGATTTAAGAATTTTGTTGTAATGTTCCAACAATTGTGAGAGACATGATCTTCCTGCTCAGAACACATGTTGTCTGGTGTTGTGTAGTTATGTTTCCATAAATGTTGAGATTTTGCCTTGCATGACTCATTCGAAAATGTTAATGATGTGGGAAGTCAGAGCTACCGGACGATAGTTTTTTGGTAGTGCTTTTACTCCTTCCTTTATGCAAAGTGGCAATTATTGCGTTTTTCAAGCTATCCAGTATTTCTCCAGTGTCTAGATTCCTTCTCCACATTATAGCCAGGGGTTTTGAGAGGTTTTCCTTACATTTCTTTATTAGGATCAACATTCGCGAGTCCGGGCTTGGTGCCAAGTGAGATGGCATGTTGGCAATGGCTTCTATGTTTTTGGGGGAACCGAAATTAATATCCAGAATCTGGAGGGTTTCCGTGGGAGCGTTATTTATGAACAATTCCTTTTGGTTTCTGATCGCATTTGTTTTGTCAGGCTCACTGGAGGCGGTTTCATACTGCAGATGTAAGAGTTCGCTCATTTTCTTTTTGTCCCCTGTGAATGACTCATCATCTTTACTTGGTGGGCTGATGTTTGATGTAGTTTTAGCCTTTTGTTTAGCATATGAAAAGAAGTATTTGGAATTTTCCTTTATACCTGCAATAGCTTTGCTCTCCTTTTCTATTTGTTATAGTTCATAAGATATTTTTATTCGTTGTTCAATTTCCACAATATCTTGATCTATTTTGAACTTTTGTCTGTTCTGTAGATTTTGTTGTGTGCGTCGTTGTGTTAGTAATTGTCTTCTTCTACAGGCCTACATTATTTCCTTCTTTCCCGTTTTTGTTTGCTTCTTCGTTTGTTTTGTTTTTTTGTTTTTTGTTTTCTAGTATGTGGTGGCTGGCTACATATTTGGGTAATGGATTATGTTAATAGGACTAGTCATTCTGATGGTGTCAGGTTATTTATTAAATATTCCCAGTCTATTTCCTCTATTTTTTGGTTTTCTTCTTCCCACCTTATAGTTTTGCTATTGAAGTTGAATTTGCTGAAGGGACCGGATTTTGGTATAGCTTCTGAGATTGTAAGTACAATTGCTAGAGTTGTTTTGATCTCAGTTAATTTATGATTTAAGTATATAGTGTCCAATATGTTAACATTATGTACTAGGGAGTCATTGTTAGTGAAAACAAGGTCTAAGATATTGTGTTCACGTGTGGGTTCGGCAATATTCTGGATAAGACTAAACAAGTCGCAAAGTTTAAATAGTTCTCTCGTATTTGCTTCTCCGGAGTTGTTCACCACTACTTGTTCTAGTTGCCTCCACTTGATGTTTGGTAGGTTAGTATCTCCTAACCACATAATATTTGGTGCAGGGTGTCCCAGGGCTTCCACTTACCAGGAAAAGAATCGACACCTAAATGGCACGAAAGGTCTTAACATTGACAAATAAATGGGGCGAAAAGCTTAAAAACCGCCAACCTACTGGGGTAAACGTTTTAAAATGTCAAAACTAATTAGACTAAACATGAGCAAGAAGGTGGTCAAGAAAAATCACCCTACTAGCAGATCTCACAATAAGCAATATTGTCTTAGGACTTCAGCCCGTTGTTGTTACTTGGGTTGTAAATCTGTTGATGGAGCTACTCTTAAATCTGTCAGACATATAACATACAACACAAACTAGTGAGCCGTAAGATAACCAAATAAATAAATAGGTACTGGGCGAACACTGCCTGTTGAACGATAGGCAACACAGGTATATATTATAGACCAAGGGAGCGAAACATTCTGGCATAAACCGGTCCTTTCGGCTCATTCAAAGTCCGGCAAACCTCCTCTTTTTGTTCAACAGGTAAATTGACGGTGATCATGTTTGTGTGTTTGTGTTTGTGTGTTTGTGAGTGTTTTGTAAGCGTGTGAGTTAATTGTGTGTGTGAGCATTTTGTAAGTGTGTGATGTGTTATATTGCTTTGTAAGTGTGGGATGTGTGTGTGTGTGTGTGTGTGTGTGAGTGTTTTGTAAGTATGTGTTGTGTGTGTTCGTGAGTGTTTTGTAAGTGTATGATATGTGAGAGTGTTTAGTTTTATCATTCCCTTAAGATGCTTACTAGGTGTATCTAGTGAAACGTTGGATTCTAATCATGAACTTTGCCACCCATCTCCACCTTCTTACTGAACCTCAAAGAAGGCTGATCAGAAATATTGAAAACCTTAACAGTAAAATACTGAATGCCGAAATAGCCTCTTCTTGTAACCTCGTCTGTCGTAAAGAATATATATATATCTATGCATGCGCTCGGCCACATGCCTATCTGCGTGTGAGTGTGTTTGTGTGTGTCCACTTTTTTACCCTGCAACTTAATGACCAGAGAACAAACCTGAACAGCCTTAAGGGGGGACGAGGAGGGGGGAGGGGAAGGGAGAGGGGGAGATGAATGGAGAAAGGCAATGTAAAATGGATGAGAGAGAGAGAGAGAGAGAGAGAGAGAGAGAGAGAGAGAGAGAGAGAGAGAGAGAGAGAAAGAGATAGCGCAGCAGCACATCATTAATCAGAACATAATGAATACAAGAATATAAAAGAGGTCTACTGAATCACAAGTTGACCAGTTCGATAGTCTGTGATGAAGAAAGAAAGGCATATGGTCGGAGTCCTAGTGAACAACAATATATTCCGAGGTATGAAAGGGGTATGGAAAGGTATATAAGACCACTATAGGTAGGGCCAGCGAACTTGACAATAATCTTGACCCCTTAACTTCTTATAACTCAAAATAAATGAAAGCAATCGGGGTGACGTTTCTATCATATGGGAATTAAGAGTCCATCAGGGAATAAGTGTGGATATTTTGCTCATGGTTCTTCTAAGTTACAAAGAGGTCAGGGATCGGGATTTTTGTCAAGTTCGTTGGCGCTACCTATAGTTATATTGCTAGTGATTTATATTTCTATCCTTTCACAGTACTAGATGGGTTTATTACCACCAATAAACCTTTAAAGATAGATAGATTATTATGGACACTTGTCATACCATTGTCATACCCATAATTTTGACAGTATGTATATTAATCTTTTGGTAGACCTGTGGATAGAGGCATGGTCGTGGACAGGATTATCTGGGCATTATTTGAAACAACAATTGGGATTCATGGCCATATTATTAAACCTCACTTACGAGAGGCCATAAACCTCCATAAACGAAATAAGCAGACACAAATAGTATTTGTTTTAATATTGAATGGGATTATTTTCCATATCACAAATTAACACTAACATATTTTATCTTCGTTCGACATAGGGTTGGTAGCACCCTCTTCTTATTTTTATATATATATATATATTTTTGTTTATAATACGGGGTTAGTGACAAAGTATTCAAAACAATATATTAGTCCACAATGAATGAACGATGGGTTTTGTTTTAATTGTAAGATGGTGTTCAAGTATTCCTGTTCACGATTATACTGTCAGTAATAATAATTCGTGGACCTTACCTATTTAGAATTATGGACGTATATCTCTGGAAATTATTTAATGAATATAATTTTCTATATATCAAATACAAAACTATTTATAATGTTTATTGAAAAGCATATTTCACCCAAAAATATATCCAAATAGTTATAGTTCAATACAGAATAATATATGGGATCCACGATATTTTAAGTGATTGTACATTACTCTGGTGCAAATCAAACCAGTAAGAGATTTAGGGAGATATATTTTTCAATTTTGTTAATCTGTCTTATTATTATTATTCTCCCTTTTTTATATTAATATGTTCTTGAGTCATTAACCGTACAACACTCAGTACTTTGTTTGGCAGGTTGTTTAATTAGCAAGTCAATAGGTTCATAAAAGGAAGATTTTGTTTTTGCCTCCTGCGAATGAAAGGAGTTCCCGATGATCTTATAACCAGTTACTCTGTCGTAATTTGTATTACCAATTGTGAAAAACCTATCAGCATCCATATTGTCGAATATAGTGTTTATATTACTAAAGCCTGGATCAGATCCTTTCTTATTATACGTCTAAGCAAACCAATTATATATATGCACACACAATACCATTCACATTATTTAATTTCAGTTTAAACTGATCTACTGCTCTTCAGCTGCACTTTCCCACTTATGTGCAACCCTGTTTCTAAACCAGGGCTTACCTATGTCTTTTAAAAATTGGAATTTATTTAAGTGGAACCAATATGATCAGGTTATCTTGTGGTTATTCAGTTCCAATGCTCTACAATGTTCTCTACAATACCCACGCAAGCTCTGCTGCTATTTTTGTAATTTCTCACTGGACTACTTCTACAGATCTAATATATGTTTTCACCATTTGGTGATGTACAGTCAAGAGCATGAATGGCAACGCAGCCATTTGCACCAGCATCAAACGCTAGCAAGACAATTCAACACATTATTTTAGCCCAGATGCTTCGGAACTGGGCTTTAAAATTTCAAATATTCGAATTGGTGTTAACTTACAGTATATATGCTGAGAAATGTACAGTACAGACAAATAGTCGTATGGAGTTCCAATATTTGTATAATGTTTGCATATTCCAATACCTAGAGAGTGAGAAGCTCAATAGGTGGCGTAAGTGAAGGTGTCATACCAGATTATGAGACGAGACGGCGAGACAATACCAATGCAATTTTGAGACTCCGAAACTGCACCGTACTATGGGGAGACAGTCAGGTGCAATTGGTCAATGAAGTCAAGACTATGAATGAGCTGGTTGCAAAAACTCGTCTGTCTCGTCGTCCCCCTCGTCATCTGGAATATCCATGAAAATGGTAGTCTCCATAACTGTATATTAACCTCTTCTGTACTGACCACGCCCTTTTAAGTTAAATCTGGCTACTATTAGGCGATTGTATTTAGTAAAAAAATGGCCTCCAGAAATGAACATGCTTCGAACTATCTTACTTAACCCTTTACTCGGCGGGAGCCCAACCCCGAAAAGGGTTGAAATAGGGGAGCTATCCCCCAGCCAAAGGCGGCTTTCTAGGGCCTTTCCTAGCTGATGCTGAGAGGATTGGGTTCTAGTCATGTGGTGATGGGCTGGTCTATCAGAGTGAGAACTGAGCAATCTCTGCCATACCCATAGCTTACTCTGACTGTTCCTTTTACTTATATATTTTCTAGATCTCAAGTGAAGGCGTCTCTAACGTGGATTGACCTCCCAATCTACCAAGATTGGAAGCCAAAGCGTCACATTTTTCCCTTGCCCCTCAACTTTCTCTTCATAATTGCTGAGGGACACAGGGCCCTGGGTGGGGCTTTGGTTTCCCGGGCATTTCCGCACCCTCCTCAGCTCCCCGCCATGGAGTGGCTTCGGTCACCCAGGCTTTATTGTGGTCGGCGGGGAGGGTTCTGTGGGGGCGCTCGGTTATGGCCTTGGCCTTGCTCAGGGCCTTGGGGCTGTTCGGCCAGGCAGCTTGGGGAACAACAACAACAACAACAACAACCCTTTTTACTACCACAGATCCTTCTTAAACTGCACAGAATCGTCTAAATATAACCAGAATAAAATTTTAAAGTAAAGAAAGAGTGCTACCACACCCCCAACCTGTGTCACAAACCATTCATTAACAACTATTGCAACATCACCATTAATCACTCAAATTAAATCATCTAACTACCCCCCGCCCCCCTCTCTCTCTCCTACCCCTAATGACCTTCTTCTTGTTCTTCTCCTTCTGCAGGTACGTGACTCACCTGGCCTCCACCTACCTGGCCTAGTTAGCTGACCGTGGGAGAGTGTGGGGGGGCTACTTGGGAGGAGGGGGGTACTACTAATTAACAGGTGAGTGGTGAAGTAACATGGGGGGTAGTGATTTGTGGGGAGGGGGAGAAGGGGGGTATAAAGGTGAGGAGAGAAGGAGGGAGGCAGTGTTGGGGAGGAAAGATAAAAAGAGGGCCAATGAGGTACTTGGTAAGGGGAAGGGAAAGAAGAGTAGAAGAAATCATTGTGTGCAATGATAACTATTTTTGGAACTACATGAGGAAAATGTCTTTTTAACGGTAAGACTTGGTGAGATGGGAGGGGTGAGAAGTGAAGAAGGGATATATATGGCAATAAGAGGCCATAAATGGAAATGTTTATGATTATGTAGGGCTAGGTCTTATTTGCCTTCTGAAGAGCAACGTAATACCTCCTTCACTTGGCAGGTGAGAGGGAGCAGACAGAGGTAGGGAGAGGCTAAGAGGGAAGAAAGGTAAGGTAGGGAGGGACGGGCGTGAGTTAGGGACAAGGAAATGACAGGTGGGGAGGGGAAGAGCGGGAGGGAGAGAATTAAAGCGAGGTGAGAAGTAAGGGAGGGGAGGAGAAGTATAGAGTAAAGAATGAAAGATAGGGAGAAAGGGAGTTAGAGGTGAAAAGTGAGGGAGGAATGAGAGGTAGGGATGGAGGAAATGAGAAGAAAGGATGAAGACGATGAGAGGTGAGGTGGGAAGGAGGGAGTACAGGGTAGGGAAAGAATCTGTGAGGGGAAGAAGTGGCAGATGGGGTGTAGGAAGGGAAGGAGAGATTATGGTAGGGAGGAATGGATGTAGCGTAATGGTGGGGAAAGGAGGAGAGAGTGCCTTGATGAGTGGGTGGGGAAGGGATATGGAAAGAATGGTGGAAGTATGGAGTCAGGGAAGAAAGAAGAGATCGATGACATATGGGCAACATGAGTGACTGATGTGGTAGGTGGTAGAAGAGAGATGTAGGAGGATAGGAGGGGGTATTTGGCCAGGAAAGGGACATATGGGGACCGATAGATGAATTGTGGGGGGAAGAAGCGACAGACAGGGTGGGGGAAGGAGAGGGGAAGAATATTGTAAGGGAGGAATGGTTGGAGTTTGGGGAATGGGGCAGGAGTACCAAGGGGTAGGGAAATGGTATGGTATCAAGGGGTGTTTTGTGGAGGGGAGAGAGGGATAACAAAAGATTGGGTGTGGCCCCTAAAGGCCGTGTCACACAGAACTCGAACGTTGGCCGACTGCCGCCCGAAGTCGATGACTTGCATATTTGAACCGAATTACCCGAAAGTTACTGGGAGTCGAATATAACCAGACACTGACCAAAATGAATTTCGAATATAACCCGATGGACCTAAATGAAAGTCGATGATGAGTCGATGAATCCCCGTACGTAACTCGAAGGAACCCCGATGTGGAACGAAGAAGCCTCGATCATGCGTCGAATATAACTCGAATATGCCCCGAAGACGGGAAATAACCAGAATTATTACCGAAGCTCAGCTGAAGCTCAGTCGATCAACAACCGAACTAGAAGAAGTTAGGTCGAACGTCAGTCGAATAGGTCGGTCGAAGATCATAGTAAGTTAAATAATCGCTTATATTATCTTTCGTTAACCCATTCTGTATCGGTGACGTCATATTTATTTGATTTCAGCAACATTTAGACGATTTTATGAAGCTTAGGATGGATTTATGGTAGCTAAAGGGATTAATTGATATTGTCTGAAGCATTTCAATGGGTAGACGCCCTTCCTGCGCTGAATAAAATCGTCTAATAGTTGCCAGAGTATAATGAGAGTATAATTAAGAAGGATCTGTGGTATTAAAAAGGATTAAGTAAAACAATTCGAAACCTGCTAATTGTTTTTTAACCTGAATAATATCGTTTAATGGTAACGATATTGATAAGCCTTGTGCTACACCCTATGGATAATGCAAAACTATTGAACACACTTAAAAGTGTATGTTATTTGGTCTCTATATAATCTGTGAATCATTTCCGATATGATGGAATTAAAGATTTGTTTTCCACCAACTCATAATCAGCAAAAACGAAACAAATGTCAATTAAAAACATGTTACAATATCAGTTTGTGTATACCGTGGGAAAACAAAATTAATAATCTATCAAACGTAAATCTTCTGTCTCCGAAGCTCGGCGGAGGAGCCTCGCACAGCAAGAGGGTTGAAATATTGTGTTGACTATCTTATTTATTGTTTATCTATGTGCTGGAAGGATATTATATTTTTCAATTCCATCGCATTAGAAATGATTCAAAGATTACAAAAAGTCCAAATAAGACATACTTATGTTAATGTATAAGGGAGTTAGGTAGATGCATTAGAGAGATAGATAGATAGGAAGAGAGTTGCAGAGGGGGAAGTGAGTGATAAACACACAACTATTATGAGACAGACTTAATTGGTTCTGAAAAGACAAAGGAGACATTTTTATTGACTCTTTTTTCATGTTATTATTTGTGTGCTAGAAGGATAATATTGTTTTCAATTCCATCGCATTAGAAATTATTTATAGATTACAAAAGTCCAAATAAGACATAGTTATGTAAATGTATAAGGGAGTTACGTAGATGCATTAGAGAGATAAATAGATAGAGAGAGAGAGTGGCTATATAGGGGCGAGCGAGCGATAAAATACTAACATATATGAGACGGTCTTATCTACTTATCTTTCTGTGTGTGTGTGTGTGTGTGTGAATCATGGTGGCGCTTGAAGGGGAGTTTGAGAGGCTGGTTTTTACTCGAAGGGGATCTAGGATGCAAGTTATAAAATATGCTTGAAAATGGCAATATACACAATGGGATTTGCAATTAAAATTTAAAACTTGCGAAATAGGCCTAAACACACCAACACAGGAACCACACAATATATAGACAACATAACTTATCAAAATCGCTATGTGGAAAAAAACGCATTGAAGATTTAGCAAAACCATGTTATGAAATGAAAAAAAGATGCACGAAACTCCAAACAAGGAAACATGTAACTGACCAACAGACGGTGAGATACTGGCAGTGAGATACCAGCCTAAAGCTGGTATCACACGAGAGCTTTTATAGTCAACATTCAGTGATCAAAAATTTTCTCTCATCATTTCTGGATTATTTTGCACTGGTATCGGAAACTAGACTGGTTATAGATAAATTTAAGTCACCGAAATATTCTAAATGTTAGCCTCATAAGCTGCCAGACCAGTGTTGAGAATAAATAATGAAGGAAAAAGCATTTGTGTGATACCAGCTTAAGGAAGTCAATAATTCTGATACACATTGGGTTATATTCGACCCAGGTTCGAGTATTTCGAGTCGTCATCGGCAATTCAAAATACAATCGAACACGACCCGAATGGGTCGAATGTAACCAGAATATGACTCGAATATAACTAGATCATGACTCAATATATTTTTTAAGTTTTTTTGACCCGATTCATCCCTAAAAGTTAACGCATACACTAACTTTGGGCCGATTCACCGGATGATTCCACTCAAGCCCAGAACATCCCAAGAACGTCCCGAAGATAACCGGAAATCACCCGAAGTGTTACCAGAATCGACCGGAACTGGCTGAAATTTGAATTTTTACATCGATTCGTCCGGTTTCGGGTGGGTTCGACTTCTGTGTGACACGGCCTTAAGGCATCAAGCTACGTGACCACGAGTCGGAGCGGGTAGTGGTGGATGGAATTAATTCCAAATGAAGCCATTACTTTTGAGCTCCTTGGCTGAGTCATGTCACAAAAATATTATACATTACTATTTTATCTGATTAAAATAACTAACACATAGAGATTTATAAATATTATACATTACTATTTTATCTGATTAAAATAACTAACACATAGAGATTTATAAATATTTATTACATTATCTCCAGTGGGTACCTATGCTTCAAGTCTTGAAAAGAAAGCCGAAATGTCCCTTACCTGCCTTCTTAGCCGATGAGATGATGGTGGCGTAGAAGGGATCCAGTTGAGGTCCTCGTCGCCTAAGCTCACAGTTGGTGGAGAATACAAAGGCAGAATTAAAAAAAAAAAAAAATCTGAACCCCCTTCTCCCTCATGTTTACCCCCATTAATTTTGAGAATTTTAGACATTCGACCCATTAGGCTAGCAATTTTAAGACCTTTCATCCCGTTTCTATAACAATTTAAAGATTTTTTGTGGAATTTAGGTGTCGATTTTTTTCCTGGCGATCAATAGCAGCTTGTGATTTAGAAGGAACCTGCGTTCAGCCGGGTCATTGTTCTACCAAACAATGCACACATTTATCTCGAAGAGGGGTCCTGGGGGTATTTTTGTTGTCTTGTGTTTAGCTTGATTGAGGTCTAGAAAGGAAACTAACAAGACAAATAAATAGTCTATCTATCTATCTATCTATATGCTCAGGCCCAATCCCCACTGTTCCTTTTTTTTATTTTATTTTCCTCTATTTTATTATATATATATTTTTTGTTGTATTTTCTTGGGGGTGGCCGACTCAAGACAGAGCAAGAACAGGAAAACACAAAACACAAGACAAAACAGCGAACAAACACAGACAAAACACAAAATTCACACACATCTAGGTCACCCAGGAGAATACCCAGAGACCAGGGTCACCAATTAGGTCGGTCCAGCACTCCCCCGGCCCCCGACCACCCGGAGAGGCTACGATCTCGGCAGGCAGACATGTAGTGGAGCCAAAGCCACAAGCCCGCCCACCACACTTCCAGGCGCACCCTTCATATTAATCGTCTCCCCGGGCCAGGCGCCCGTAATACAAATAAATATATATGCAAATTCACCCCTTGATGCACAGGCATTATAGGCTCCTTCTCGGTAGTGATGTGCAATTATACCGATGCTACTGCTGTACCAACTGATAATGAAGTATGGTGTCTGTTACCAGTTGATAACAAAGTATGGTGTCTGTTACCAGTTGATAACAAAGTATGGTGTCTGTTACCAGTAGATAACAAAGTGTGGTGTCTTACCAACTGATAATGAAGTATGGTGTCTGTTACCAGTAGATAACAAAGTATGGTGTCTGTTACCAGTTGATAACAAAGTATGGTGTGAGCTACCAGTAGATAACAAAGTATGGTGTGTGTTACCAGTTGATACCAAAGTATGGTGTCTGTTACCAGTAGATAACAAAGTATGGTGTGTTACCAGTTGATAACAAAGTATGGTGTCTGTTACCAGTAGATAACAAAGTATGGTGTATGTTACCAGTTGATAACAAAGTATGGTGTGTTACCAGTAGAAAACAAAGTATGGTGTGTTACCAGTAGATAACAAAGTGTGGTGTCTGTTACCAGTTAACAACAAAGGTCTCTGATACCAGTAGATAACAAAGTATGATGTTTGTTACCAGTAGATAACAAAGCATGGTGTGTGGTACCAGTTAATAACAAAATATGGTGTCTTTTACCAATTGATAACGATGTATTGTGTCTGTTATCAATTGATAATGAATTATGATGTATGTTACCAGCTGATAATTATGAATGGTAGAACATGCCGTTCTAGCCTTAACACTCTTTGGATTTTGCTTGTTTTGCCATTTTCGAGCAATGCATATTAGTTTGTCCCCTAGGCAAAGAAATCACCTGTTCAGACTTCCTGCAAACTAAATGTATGCCAAACGCATGCCCCTTCAAGCTAAATTTGTAAATTTTTTGATAGAAAAATGTCCTAGCCACAAGCCAATTTGTGTAAGTTACAAGCTCGCTGTCGCTCACCTAGTATAAATATCACCACCTGAACGGGAAGAAGTGTCTGATTATCACCAAACTTATGTAGTGAAACATA
This sequence comes from Paralithodes platypus, assembly GCA_032716605.1. NCBI lineage: Eukaryota > Metazoa > Arthropoda > Malacostraca > Decapoda > Lithodidae > Paralithodes > Paralithodes platypus. The sequence goes on along the minus strand of CM064483.1, from coordinate 29,876,358 downwards.
TTAGATTTTTAAAACTAAGGGAGCAAAACAGGGGAAGACCAAAACGACCTCCCTTAAACCAAATAGGGTTAAGCTTAACTTGCAAAGGTCGGATGAAGCCAAATGAGTCCCCTAAGAGATATTGGGGGAGGAACGATTTCTATGTCGTTTCTTCGTTCTCTATACCCTGTTCATTATAGGTAAGCCAGAGATCCAGATTTCAACCTCTTGTAACTCAATATAATGGCGGATTAATGTGCTTGACAAGAACGAAAGAATATTTCTGATTAGGGATATGAATGGTAAGGTGGGTGATAGGAAAGTTGAGGGAGTGGTGGGAGGGTGGGGGGTACCATCAGAGGTGAATGGGAATGGTAGTGCACTTGTGGACGTATGTGTGGGGTGGAGGCTGTGGATAGCCAACACCTTCTACCAACACAGAATGATACACAGGTACACGTGGAAACGGGTGTGGACGATGAAGGATAAGACAGTGGTGGAACGAAAGTCATTGATTGACTATGTATGTGTGGATGAACGAATGAAGAAACCTGTGATGGATGCTAGGGTGTATAGGGGTATTGGAGGGGGTCTGTCTGATCATTATGTAGTAGTAGCTAAGGTTAGGATACAAAAGAAGTGGGTGAGGAGAGCTGGAGGGAGGCGAGAGGAAGGTGGAATGGTGAGGAGGGTGGAGAGGTTACAGGAGGAGGAAATCAGGGAAGAGTACAGGAGAGCAGTAGAAAGACGACTAGGTGGGTTCGACCTGGAAGTTATGGAGTAAGTGGAGGAGATGAGCAAGGTGTTTAAGGAAGAGATCTGTGCAGCATGTGAGGAGGTGTGTGGAGTGAGGAGAAGAGGGAGGGGAGTGAAAGGTACAGCATGGTGGACAGAAGAGGTAAAAATAGCGTTGGAAGAAAAGAAGAAAGCATATAGAGAGTGGTTGGGTAGTAGAGGGAATGAAGATTTCGAGAGACAGAAATGAGCGAGGTACGTGGAGAGTAAGAGGGTGGTGAAGAGAGTAGTGAAGGAAAGTAAGAGAAGAGTAGATGAGGAATTTGGAAGGAATCTGAGTGTAAAATGGAGGGAGAGTAAGAAACTGTTCTGGAAAGAAGTCAAGAAAGTTAGGAAAGGTAGCAAGGGAAACAGTAAGGGTGTGAAAGATAAGAATGGGAGAATGCTAGCCGAGAAGCAAGAGAGAGTCGAAAGATGGAGGGAGTACTTCAATGAGTTGCTAAATGTAAGGAATGAAGAGCTAGCAAACATAGTTGGATATGGTATGGGAGGGAGAAGAAAAGAAGTAGTGGAGGAGGAGGTGGGAATCAGGAGGTCAGAAGTGTGGGAAGCCATGAAAAGAGTGAAGTTGGGGAAAGCACCAGAAACTGATGGAGTGTGTGGGGAAATGTTGAAGTATGGTGGTGAGATAGTGATCGAATGGGTATGGAAAATGTGCAAACTAGCATGGGAGAAGGGGAGTGCACCCAATGACTGGAAGACTGGCATAATAGTCCCCCTATATAAGGGCAAAGGGGAAAGAGGAGTGTGCGGTAACCACCGAGGAATGTGTCTTCTAAGCGTAGTAGGGAAGGTATACAGTAGGGTAGTGATTGAGAGAGTGAAAGTGAGAATGGAGAAATGGATAGGCGACGAGCAGGGAGGTTTTAGGAAGGGAAGAGGATGTGTAGATCAGATTTTGACCCTGAATTGTGTTGTGGACAAATATCTGGAGAAGAAACAAAAGGTGTATGTTGCCTTTATGGACATGGAGAAGGCCTATGACAGAGTGGATAGAGAAGGTTTGTGGAAAGTACTTAGAATATACGGAGTAGATGGCAAGTTGCTGAAAGCAGTGAAGAGTATGTATGAGGGTGCAAAGGTGGCAGTACGTGTGGAGAGTGAGTAGAGCGAGTACTTTGACCTGAATGTTGGTTTGAAACAGGGGTGTGTGGTGTCCCCGTGGTTGTTTACTGTATATATGGATGGAGTTATGAAAGAAATACTATCAAGAGCAGTGGATATTGGTGTATCGCTGAAAAGGGAGAGAAATTAGTGGAAGCTGCCTATACTGCTGTTTGCGGATGATACATTTCTGATGAGTGATAATGAATGGGAGGTGCAGGGTTTGGTAAATGAGTTTGGAACAGTGTGCGAAAAACGGAATTTGAAGGTAAATGCGAGGAAGAGCAAGGTTATGGTCTTCGAAAGGGGTGAAGTCACAGAGTGTGAGGTGAAGTTGAACGGTCAGGCTATGGAGATCGTCAACTCTTTTAAGTATCTGGGCAGTGTGTTGAGTAAAGATAGAACTATGGATGAAGAAGTGTGGGAGAGGGTACAACAGGGGAAGAGGGTTGTAGGAACGCTGAAAGCAGTAACAAGAAACAGGGTGGTCCGTATGGAAGTGAAGAAGTCCTTGCATGACAGTGTAGTAATCCCGACACTGACTTACGGAAGCGAAGCATGGACGTTGGTTGAGAGACTCAGACCAAGAGTGAGAGCAGTGGAAATGAATTACTTAAGAAGTGCGTGCGGAGTTACATGGAGGGATAGACAGACTAATGAAGAAGTAAGAAGGAGGTGTGGTGTGGAGGTAGTTGTGCTGGAAAGTGTGAAAAGGAACAACTTGAGATGGTTCGGCCATATGGAACGTATGGAAAGTGAGAGAATGACTAAGAGGGTGTACGAGAGCGAGGTGGAAGGATGGAGTGAGGAAGTATATGAACGAAGGCAGTGCTGGTTGGGGGGAGGGGCGTCGACTGACTGGGGACAGAGGTGCATGGGGCGGATCGTTCGTGGCCACACCTTCGGGGATCACGGTGTCAGGCAATAGATAGATAGTTAGATTAATCTGCTACATCCCGGTTCCTCTACATCCCGTTGTAGACATTCTGTTGTAGTGTGGAACGTTGTTAACGTTGTAAGCGAGTATAGCGAAAATTCGGCTGGTTCACATTGTTCATTTTGGCTCTGCGAACAACTTTGGATTGCGTGTCCAATGTCGTGGAGGCAACTGTTGAGGATGAGTAGTGCGTCAAAGGTTCCGAGGACGACAAACAAACTCACTCAATTCAGCATAACACGTGCTCTCTTCCTAGCAGAATTGGGTAAAATGGTTCGAGTAATCGAGCTAATATTTCGACCATTTGGGAAGAGTCTGTGAAGGAAAAGTTGTGAACAATTACAGCTCATTTGCTCTAGCTCTTTTTGAGATAGAGAAGTTAGGGTTTACGAACTCCGGCCTACTTATAATCAGTGAATTACAGTTGTGTTGGGAGACTCTTGTATTTGTAGAGACGCTAGATGGCGTTGTTTCTGAAACATTTTATAATTTCAGTATGTAACTATTTTAGTATATTATTATGTGTTAGCTTTTTCGGAATGAGTGAGAGGTGGGCAGCAAAGTAAGCAGTGAGAGGTGTAGTGAAACGTGGGAACAATTAAGTGGGAGGGAAGGAGGGAAAGGGAAAGATAACAAACAAATCCATGCACGATAAATTTTTTGCTGTACTATTCTTTCTTTGTTTATTCATTTGTTTTCAAATATTTATTTTTGTATGCATAGTCGGTTACAGACGGCTCTACTAGATCTTTTGTTTATAATGAAACAAAAAAATCGATCTACAAACTGTCCAACACAAGAAATGCCTGAATTCAAGTTCGTCGTTGTAATTTCTACAACGGAAAGCATATTTGAGAAAAATGGTCGAGAATGGACACGTTGAATACAAATTTAGACATTACGAAATTTGGATAACATATCTCCGGTGAAAGTCAGTGTGAGAGAGATAGATAGATAGATAGATAGATACTGTATATAGATAGATAGCTAGAGAGAGAGAGAGAGAGATAGAGAGAGAGAGAGAGAACGACTGAGAGGGAGAGTAAACGAGCCAAAGGTTAATTAAGCATGCACTTTCCCCATTACCTAAATCACCCGTGGGGCCCCTCATTAGCAACTAAGTAGCCACCTCTTAACGTATTAGCCAGGCTCCGGTAGTACTTGTTCGGTAGCTGAGAGAGAGAGAGAGATAATGAGAGTGAGAGAAAGAGAGAGATATAATAAGAGTGAGAGAGAGAGAGAGAGAGATAATGAGAGTGAGAGTAAGTGAGTTGAGTTATATACAGTACATACAGAGACCACACACAATTCCATAATGTGCAATTTGGCCTTAAATCTAAAACAAAAGTAGATGCAATTGAGTATACTACAAGGACAATGAAGAGAGAGAGAAAGAGAGCGACACACACAGAGAGTGGGAGTGAAAATAAGAGTCACAAGGAATAGTTAGTGTCCCAAAGGTCTTACGGTCCATTCCAAGGATTGTTTTTGTGATATGTCTTATAATCTCTAAACTAATGCAGGGTTCTCACATTCCCGAACGTAGTCAGAGATTAATGTAGATGCGACAAGTTATTATTTTAAAGTTCGGATAATGTTCGGAAGACTTCAGGAAAAGTTGGTTCTTATCACCAAATTATCGTCCAAGCATTCTGACATACTTTATTGCGTTCGGTGTTGTCGGCCGGCGTTTTGGAAAATTAAAAACTTTATCCAAATATCGGTTGCGTGAAAGAATGTCAGATTGGTCGGACGTGATGTCAGCGACAGTTTTCAGAGATCTCAAAAAATATCTGATATGAAAATTATTCTGAAATATCGGCGAGCACCTCTGAACACATCAAACTAACCCGAACGGTCAGATCGGTCAGGTCTCCAATGTCAGATTCGTTTAAATGACGTGTCCGAACTGTAACCGAACAATTCGGAACGGTCGGAAACCAGTTTACGAGCGCATCCGACATGTCGCCAAACTGTTTCCGACTGCATCCGAATGGTCTGAGAAGCCATCCGAATGAGCGGCAATCCGACCCAAGTTAATCTCCGCAAACAATGGAGACCTGACCGATCTGACCGTTCGGGTTAGTTTGATGTGTTCAGAGGTGCTCGCCGATATTTCAGAATAATTTTCATATTAGTAACCTAACTTCGGCTGGAATGGCCCAAATATCGGCCGGCCGGCCTGTCAGGTCATCAGTTTACCCGCATTTCTCCATGAGGCAGAATCACTCTAATCAGCTCCCCTCACACCTCTCCACGATGCCTGCCAAAAAAGGTTCTTCTGGGAAGGACAAGGCTTTGAAGTACACTGCCAAAATGCCAAAGGCCTCTACAAGTGCCCTGCAGGAGGAGGAGGAAAAAGTAATTAATGAAACTACATCATAGAGGAAAGCCAGGAAGATGCCAGCCGCGATGACAACTCAGACCGGCAGTCGGTAGCATCAAACCACCCCACGTCTGGCGATGGCGACACACAAATGAATGTCGTCCCCGACAGCGCGTCACCACCCTTGCTGCAGGCACCAAGCAGGTTCCTGCCATCGGCCCTACCTGACGGCATCGAGGCCGAGTTGGGGGAATTATTTGTCTTAAAACCAATTTTTTATAATTCATTATCTAATGATAAATGAAGTATAATCTAACTGTCTCACTTAGCGAAATACTTGGCATTACCTTCATATTTGTGACCCCGTTGATGGCATACCATTTTGGTACATATCTATTTGTGTATATATTTACGTGTATTGTGTATTGGTTTCCCATGGTCTTTTCGTATTTACATATCCTTCTCATATATCAGATCCTGGAGGCGATGTTGAAAACCGTCGAGCTATATCGACGGATAAACGCAGCCGCCAATACAAGCCGCAAAATCGATGGGATAGAGAGGAGATGGCTCCCATTTGCAGAGTCAATGTTACTGACATCGACCAAGGAGCAGGTGGAGCGCCTCCTTGCTCATTTTACCCAACAAATTGTTGCTGCTGCCGCTGAGCGTCAAACAATGTAGATACCCATGCATCCAGTTGTCGCGCCTGTTCCGCCTTGCACAGTGTCTGCCATCACCCCGCCAGCAAGCACATCCAACCAACCTGGTCCATCCCACACCCCAGGTGATCAACTTTTTGCTGCAGGGTACCACCAGCCCTCACCCTAGCTGCACCCTTCCACTATGGTGGGGTTGGCGGGTCAACATCGGGCATGTCTGTGACTGGGCCAAGCCACCCGACATACACCCAATCAATCATGTGGCCTGGCTTTCCCTACCCAAACCAGTTCCGGCAACACCGAGCATTTCTTTTCAAGAGGTAATGCAAGAGGTCTTGCAAACACATACACCGATAACACCACCAAGCACCACTTTGGGGGTTTACAAAGTAATAAATAACACATTGTATTGAATTAATATACAAAAAACGTTTACTATTTTACTTTCCATGAAATGTAATGTTATGTTTTACAAAATGCAACATGTTCACTTCTACCTCTACAAATTATGATATGAGCTTGGTGATTGCGTGCATAATAAAATAAAGTAATAAGGCAATTAATAAAAATCAACAAGAAGTTTGCATACAAATTGACAGCAATGCATAATAAACAATTAAACACGCAAATACCACCGACTCCACTTTCTTCGGTTTGAGAGGTATGGTTGTCAGCAAGCAGCGAAGTTTGCGAGAGAGAGAGTACAAATTGATATGATTACACCAGAAAACAATTAAAGATCAATTACACAATTAAACAATTAAACACTTGTAACAAAATGACAATGTAAAACATAACATATTTTGTTATAAAATAGATTCCATAACTTATTTGAATTGGTAAAAGTATGTGAGTTATTGTATACGTTTCTATGAATTCACAGAAATTTGAGAACATGAAAAGCATGTAAAACATGAGCAGACGAAAGTACTTTATATGTATACTGTGTATTTGTTTCACATGGTGTTTTCCAATTTATGATGGTAAAATTATATTCACAATGAACAGTCTGCTATTTATATATCACTGAGACTTTTACATTGTTATCTCAAATCTTTGGTGAGTGTGTAAAGTAAGGTTCTAAACAAATATTCATATTGGTGTGTATTTCAATCTATTTAAACTAATAAATAATAGGAATTATGGAATAACCATATACCGTACATGGGAAAACAAATGACACATAAACATAGTCCAAATTATATCAACAATCATGGATATCATATTGACTATGCATGAATTGCATTCCTATTTATAACCATTAAAGTTTAGTATTTAACGTGCCAATTGCGGTTGTTTATGTCCCACAAAGATATAAGACAGAGTACAAAAATATTACTTGCCTGTCTGTAGCATATTATATAATTATCAACTCTGCGTAAGCAGAGTTTGGTATCGCCCCCCCGTATAGTGGGTACCACACGAAAAAAATGTCTGTCGTCGGCGTTGTCGTCGTCGTTGTTGTCGTTGTCCGTCTGTCTCGGAACTCCTCCTAGACCGTTGGACGGATTTTCACCAAATTTCATACGAACATTTGTTGCGTGAATGGGAACGTCAGTCAACAAAGATTTTTTGAATTTATGCATTAGTTATGATTTTAGGTCCAAAATATGGTTTTACCCCTCCCAGACCCCCCCCCCCCCCCCACCCCCCAGCAATGATGGCGTTCTGGGGGCGAAAACATCTCGCTACGTATTTGCTAGGTTAAGTTAGTTTAGTTGGCATTAGAAGTGATGGTAGTAATAGTGGGATTAATGGTGATAGTAGTGATGATGGTGATAATAGTAGTGATGATGGTTGTAGTTGTATTGATGATGTTGACAGTAGTGATGATGATGACAGTAGTAGATATGATGGTGACAGTAGTAGATATGATGGTGACAGCACTAGTAGTAGTGATGATGGTCATAATAGTAGTGATGATGGTGACAAGTAATGATAGTTGTAGTGATAATAATGACAGTAGTGATGATGGAAGTGACGATGGTGTGAGTATTAGTGATTATGGTGAGTAGTAGTGATGATGGTGAAAGTTGTAGTGATGATGACAATAGTTGTGATGATGAAGATCATAGTAATGGTGATGATGGCAGTAGTATTTGTTGATATAGGTTAAGTGCACACACAACATATATACAGAGTGTACACATGCCTTAATCATATTGCAACATACACACATGTACTTTCAGGGCAATACTATCATTGTTTAATATCCCATGATAATATACCGTACTCTGTAGTATCGAAGCCAGGAGATACGAGCCAAGACCGGATTCTCAGCCAGCCATATTGCAAGACCTCACCTCTCCAGCCCTGGATATATTATTGTGCAGTGCTTTATAGTGCAGTGAAGTACTTAAGAGTGTAGTGCAGTGCCTTTATTATATGTCCCATGTCATTTGTGCCCATTCCCAACTTGCTGTGAGGGTTATAGCCGCCGAAACATTGCTGGACAAGAGCGAGGAGTAGCATACCCTCCCCCTCTAACATCTCCAGCAACAATGAAGCTCTCACCCCTCACTGGGCCCTCAGTGCCTTCCAGCTGTGCCGGTACATGCGCGCACGGACACACACGCACATCGCTGCCAAGTCAACACGGTGGTGCCAAGCCTACCGCACTCACTCACTCACTCACTCACTCACTCTAGCACAGATAATTTCTCGCACTATTAAATAAACTGTTCCAGTTGTACTGCATATTTTCATCGTTCCTGCAAGACTACAGTGTGTCAGCTATCAACCAATTATGGAGGGAGATGAGCAGATTCATGGGGAGCCCAGAGACACCCCACACGACCATACTGGGGAGGGAGATAATGGTGGAGCTACTGGTGGAGATAGTGGTGGAGATAATGATGGAGATACTGTTGGAGTTGCTGGTAAGGGGTACCAGTCAGTTCATTCCACTCCAACCTCTCCTCCTCTCACCACCCCTCATTTTACTCCACCTCCCCAACCTCCCCCCACTTTACCTCCCCTACACTATAGGCGGATGCCACCCCTGTCACCACACCCTGCAAGTCTACAACCTACTACAAGTGCAGACCTCCTTCAGCTCATACAGTATATGGAGCAATGCAGACAACGGGACGACTATACCAGAAGACAGGAGGAGGACCGCAGAAGACAGGAGGAGGACCGCAGAAGACAGGAGGAGGACCGCAGACAACAGGAGGAGGACCGCAGTAGATGGGAAGAGGAAAACCGACGACTGGAGGAGGAAACAAGACGACGCACGGAGGAGGACTACAGGAGACAGATGGACGATGCCAAGTTCTCCGCCCTTGTCCAGGCTCTGGCCCAAATTACCCCACCTGCCGCCACACCTACACCTACCTCACCGGGGACAGCACCCCATTCCACAACATCCTCCACCCCTACAGCTCCACCTCCACCACAGAAGGCTATCATCCAGAACCCGCCGCCCCTTCGTGCTGATGCCACCTTCCAGGTTTTCAGAGAATGGAGGCGTCGGTGGGATGATTACTCTATTATGGTAGACTTATCTAAATTACCGAGGGAGAAACAACTGATCCAGATGCGGATGTGCTTAACCCTGGAGACACAGCGGCTTTTGGAGCACACCTTAAGCATCCCCCTGACACCGACAAGACCGTTGATGCAGTCCTCGATGCACTTCAGGAGCACATCAAGAATTCTCGCAATGAAGCTCTCCGTCGCAGGGACCTGTTCAGTTGCAAGCAAAAACAGGGCGAGTCATTCAACAACTTCTACGTCCGCCTCTGCCACATCGCCGAAGAAATTGACGTCTGCCCAGGGAACTCTTCATCCTGCAAGGAGACCCAACTCAAGATGGTCATTCTGATGGGCATACATGACGAAGAACTTGTACAGAAGCTGCTTTCCCTCGACGCCACCCCTTCATTACAGGACATCGTCAACACTTGCCGTTCCTACGAGGCCACTCGAAGCGCTACGTCAGCCATACGTGCCCCACCGTCCCAGGTTAATGCCGTGTCAGCGTACAAGCAGAACAAGCAAGTTAAGCAACGCGACAAGTTCTCCACATCGCAACAGTCCTTGGCGTCGGCTGCCGCCTGCCAGCGTTGTGCTCGCCGGCACGACAAGAACAAGTGCCCGGCTGAAGACTACACCTGCACTAACTGCGGCCGTCGTGGTCATAAGCCTAGGACTCCTGCTTGCCCTGCAGCCCCCGCCCAGTGTCGTCGCTGCAACCATATGGGCCACTACGACAAATGCTGCAGATCTTCCAAGACGCCCGCCACACAGGACAACGCCGCTTCCTCCCACAACAAGTCTACAGCAAAGAAGACCACAAGTTGCCGACGTGTGGGATCACCTGTTCAGGCACCCACACTGACATCCGTGAGTCTCACCTACAGCGGCACCACTAGAAAACTCCACATGCTTCCTGACACAGGTGCAGACATCACAGTGATCGGCCGACGACACCTCGACATACTTCGGATTCCTCTCAGCAGCCTACGACCTCCGCCTCCGACAACAACGCTCAACGCGGATGGCTCTGCAATGGCTCCTGCTTTGGGGACGTTTCATGCACAACTCACCATCAGCAAACGCTCCTGTTCGGCCACAATCCAAGTCCGCGAGGGTGTTCAGACGCCGCTTCTGTCCAAACGCCACTGTCAAGCATTGGCCATCATCTCAGCAGAATTCCCCAAGCCAATTCTACAGGTTAAACACATCTACAGGTGTAAGGAGCTACCCTTCACAGCCACCACATCACCTGCACAAGCCAAGGAGTTCTTTCTTCGAGAGTTCAAGGACGTGTTGGTCTCCAAGGAGGATCTCCAGATAGCTCCACTCAAGCCTATGAAGGGTCCCCCAATGCGGATCCACCTCAAGGACGATGCCGTGCCTTTTGCCATCTACACCCCGCGGCAGATCCCCTTTGCTTTCAGGGAAAAAGTTAAGCAGGAGCTGGACTCGCTAGTGGCACAAGGTATCATCAAACCGGCCGGCGATGAACCTTCAGAGTGGTGCCACCCCCTCGTCGTCGTCGCCAAGCCCAACGCCGAAGTTCGCCTCACCGTAGACCTCACCAAGCTCAACTGCCAAGTTTCCCGCCCAGCCCACCCCTCACCGACGCCTTTCGAAGCGATCCGCAGTGTGGCCCCGCAGGCGAAATTCTTCACGACGGCAGACGCCCTGAGTGGATATTGGCAAGTGGAACTTGCGGAGGAGGACCAGCATCTCACTTCTTTCATCACTCCTTATGGCCGTTTCCAACACTGTAGAGGTCCAATGGGCTTCGCTGCGACAGGTGACGCCTTCTGCCTTCGCGGTGATAGGGCCCTCCAAGGGGTGCAAAATTGTGCCAAGGTTGTCGATGACGTGCTGCTCTACGACGAGGACTTCAACACACATCTTCAGCGTATCCATGAAGTGCTCATACGGTGCCGCGACAGTGGGATCACACTCAACAAGGACAAGTTCGTGGTCGCCGCACCCAGTGTGAACTTCTGTGGGTACACGCTCTCAGGTGAGGGCATCTCGGCTGACCCTGGCAAAGTCGGAGCGATCAAGGACTTCCCGACACCAGCCAACATCACCGACCTTCGCTCCTTCATGGGTTTGGTGAACCAGCTGGCGGAGTTCACCCCCGACATCGCCACTGCCGCTCAGCCCCTGCGCCCCCTGATGAGCCCGAAGAGGTCGTTTATGTGGACCGCTGACCATGATGAGGCTTTCCGCCGGGTCAAGGCTGCCCTGCTCAGTCCACTCGTCCTGGCCCCATTCGACCCTTCCCTACCAGTGATTCTACAAACTGATGCGTCCCACCTTAACGGTATTGGATACGCCCTCCTACAGGATCATGGCAACAACCGTCTCCGCTTAGTTCAGTGTGGCTCGAGGTTCCTAAGCGACCCCGAGTCCCGCTATGCCACCATTGAGCTGGAGATGCTAGCCGTGGTCTGGGCCATGTCCAAGTGCAAGTTCTACCTCATCGGACTGCAATACTTCACCCTCATGACGGACCATCGCCCCCTCATCCCCATCTTCAACAACTACACCCTTGATGCGGTTGAAAATCCCCGCCTCCAACGTCTGAAGGAGAAAGTCGCACCTTACCTCTTCACAGCCGTCTGGCGCGCTGGCAGGTTGCTCTGCATCCCTGATGCGTTGTCACGGGCCCCTGTCAGCCACCCGACGCCAGAGGATGAGTTAGCATGTGCCGACGCCACGGTTCACCTCAGGTCCCTCGTGACTGTCAATGCCGCCGCCACCGACGTCAACTCTCCTTCACAGGACGCAGACAGGATTCTCCAGGAACTCCGAGACGCAGCCAGAGCGGATACTGTGTACATCCGCCTGCGTGAGTGCGTTACTTCTGGTTTCCCCACCAACCGCTATGACCTGCACAACTCTCTACTCCCATTCTGGAAACTCCGAGACTACCTATCAGCAGATGGTGAACTCGTCCTGTACGGAGCGAGGGTTGTGGTTCCTGAAGCCCTCCGCCGCCGCACCTTGGCTCGCCTGCATGATAGTCACAGAGGGGTGGAGGCCACTAAGCGTAGGGCGCGACAGGCTGTCTTTTGGCCTGGCATCAACTCGAACATCGCCAATACAGTTCAAGCTTGTGAGCCGTGTCAGGTCTTACAGCCTAGTCAGCAGCAGGAACCCATGATCAACGACGACAACCCAACTAGGCCTTTCGAGTCTGTTTCAGCCGACTTCTTCGCTGTGGCGGGGAAATCCTTCCTCGTCGTAACAGACCGACTCTCAGGCTGGCCCGTTGTCGTACCCTGCAAAGGAGATACTACCGCTTCAAACACCATCAGGATCTTCTGCCGCTACTTCAGGGAAGTTGGTGTACCCCTCCGCCTACGTACAGATGGAGGCCCACAGTTTACTAGCCGTGAGTTCCGGGACTTCATGGAGCGTTGGGGAGTCAATCACTTGGTCTCTTCCCCACACTACCCACAATCCAACGGTCATGCCGAGTCTGCCGTCAAGTCCGTCAAACACCTCATACTGAAGACGGCTCCCTCAGGCAACATCGACTGTGAGGACTTTGATCGTGGACTGTTGGAGCTCCGCAACACCCCGAACTTCACAGGCCGCTCCCCGGCACAAATCCTGTATGGCCACCCACTACGGTCTTGTGTCCCTGCTCATCCCCAGTCCTTTGCAGCAGAGTGGCAAGCCAAGGCCGAGGACTGTGACCGCCGTGCAGCCGCCCACACTGCGCTGGTGCAGAGAAACTATGACCAGCACGCACGTCCCCTTCCCAGGTTGAGAGTTGGCACCACAGTGCGGATCCAAGACCCGACTTCTCACTGCTGGGACAAGGTTGGGGTCGTCATGGGCTGCGGCAGGTCCAGGGATTATGAGGTTCGTCTCCCCAGTGGTAAGATATATTGGCGGAACCGTCGCTTCCTCCGCCTAGTGAATTCCCCTGGTGTTGAACCCCTCCCCCATAACCCTGAGATCCCTGTGTCTTGCACGGACCCAGACAGAGAGTCCTTCACTTCCCCCATGGCTCCACGTAGGTCTGAAAGGCTCCTAGAAAAAGAGTCAGCTCGACGTCTTGCAAGCTTGAAGGGGGAGGGAGGTGTTGATATAGGTTAAGTGCACACACAACATATATACAGAGTATACACATGCCTTAATCATATTGCAACATACACACATGTACTTTCAGGGCAATACTATCATTGTTTAATATCCCATGATAATATACCGTACTCTGTAGTATCGGCAGCGTTGCACCAAATATATCCGGCACCGCTGCACATGTTTTCATCAGTAACATCCGGTCGGCACTCAGCATAGCAGTGCCATCCCAGCTCTGTATACCTTTGGCTAATAAGAACCTATAAACTTATCTCTGGACTTTTATTCTACATCCTTGTGCAAGAAAGGATTATCAAGGTTGTTGTACCTTCACATGACAACCATACAGTATTGATGATGGTGACAGTAGGATACATGATGGTAATACTTGTGACAGTAGTAATGAAGATGGTTATAGTAGTAGTGATGATGTTAACAGTAGTAATGATGAGTGTAAGATGGTGGTGATGATAGTAGTAATGCTGGTTGATAGTTGTAGTATCAATGCTAGTAGTGATTAAGATGGTAGTGACAATGGTGACAGTAGTAGTGATGATGGTGAGAGTAGTAGTGATGATTGTAATTGTAGTAGTGATGATGATCATAGTAATGGTGATGATGACTAGTCATGATGATTGTGGCAGTTGTAGTTATGAAGGAAGTAGTAGTGATGATGGTATTAATAGTGATGATGGTAACCCATCGCAGAGTTGGGTATGCCGTTTTGATTTTGGGCAAAACGGCACGTCTACTTTATTAATTAAAGTAGACGTGCCGTTTTGCCCAAAATCAAAACGGCATACCCAACTCTGCGATGGGTTACCATCATCACTACTAATACCATCATCAATCACAATCAACATAATCACTACTACTGTCATCATCACTACAACTGCCATCATCACTACAACTGCCACAATCATCACAAGTACTGTCAGCATCACCATTACTATGATCATCATCACTACTACAAGGACAATTATCACTACTACTCTCACCATCATCACTGTCCATTGTCACTAGCATCTTAATCACTACTATCATCATTGATACTACAACTATCAACCATCATCAACTCTGCATAAGCAGAGTTTGGTATCGCCCCTCCCCGTATAGTGGGTACCACGCAAACAAATGTCTGTCGTTGTCGTTGTCGTCCGTCTGTCTCGGAACTCCTCCTAGACCGTTGGACGGATTTTCACCAAATTTCACACAAACATTTGTTGCGTGAATGCGAACGTCAGTCAAAAAAGATTTTTTGAATTTATGCAATAGTTATGATTTTAGGTCCAAAATATGGTTTTACCTCCCCCCCCGGACCCCCCCCCCCCTCCTCCCAGACACCCCCCCCCCCCAGCAATGATGGCGTTCTTAGTGTGTGAGCCACACACTAAGAACGCATTTGTTCTGGGGGCGAAAACATCTCGCTATGCATTTGCTAGGTTAAGTTAGTTTAGTTCGCATTAGAAGTGATGGTAGTAATAGTGGGATTGATGGTGATAGTAGTGATGATGGTGATAATAATAGTGATGATGGTTGTAGTTGTATTGATGATGTTGACAGTAGTGATGATGATGACAGTAGTAGATATGATGGTGACAGTAGTAGTAGTGATGATGGTCATAATAGTAGTGATGATGGTGACAAGTAATGATAGTTGTAGTGATAATAATGACAGTAGTGATGATGGAAGTGACAATGGTGTGAGTATTAGTGATGATGGTGAGTAGTAGTGATGATGGTGAAAGTTGTAATGATGATGACAATAGATGTGATTATGAAGATCATAGTAATGGTGATGATGGCAGTAGTAGTGATGATGGTGACAGTAGGATACATGATGGTAATACTTGTGACAGTAGTAATGATGATGGTTATAGTAGTAATGATGATGTTAACAGTAGTAATGATGAGTGTAAGATGGTGGTGATGATAGTAGTAATGCTGGTTGATAGTTGTAGTATCAATGCTAGTAGTGATTAAGATGGTAGTGACAATGGTGACAGTAGTAGTGATGATGGTGAGAGTAGTAGTGATGATTGTAATTGTAGTAGTGATGATGATCATAGTAATGGTGATGATGACAGTAGTCGTGATGATTGTGGCGGTTGTAGTTATGAAGGAAGTAGTAGCGATGATGGTATTAATAGTGATGATGGTAACCCAATGCAGAGTTGGGTATGCCGTTTTGATTTTGGGCAAAATGGCACGTCTACTTTATTATCACTACAACTATCATCATTACTTGTCACCATCATCACTACTATTATGACCATCATTACTACTACTGTCACCATCATATCTACTACTGTCATCATCATCACTACTGTCATCATCATCAATACAACTACAACCATCATCACTACAATTATCACCATTATCACTACTATCACCATAAATCCAAATATTACTACCATCACTTCTAATGCCAACTAAACTAACTTAACCTAGAAAATGCGTAGCGAGATGTTTTCGCTCCCAGAACGCCATCATTGCTGGGGGGGGGGGGGTTAAAACCATATTATGGCCCTAAAATCATAACTATTGCATAAATTCAAAAAATCTTTTTTGACTGACGTTTGCATTCACGCAACAAATGTTTGTGTGAAATTTGGTGAAAATCCGTCCAACGGTCTAGGAGGAGTTCCGAGACAGAAGGACGACGACGACGACGACAGATTTTTTTTTTTGTGGTACCCACTATACGGGGGGGGGGGGGCAATACCAAACTCTAATCGTAACTTCATGAAAGAAATTCTGGTGGTCAGAAATATATGTTTGCATATGTCAAGCTGAAGTTCGTGGACAACATAACTGTATGGGGATTAACCTTGTCTAGCGGGGGGTTTTGGGCTTATTTGGGCATATTCAGGCCCTCCTGAATGATAACTCAAGTATCTGCATGAAAGGAAATTTATTCAGCAAAAAACTAGGCGCTAATAGCTTCAAAATGAGACCAGAACGAGCTAAGTAGCACTCTTCGTTCTCAGGCAGTGTTACCACTAACATGGGAGTTTAGCGTATAGCGGCATATTTTTCCCACTACGCTCACTACTGGCAATGCTGCCGGCCTCTCAAGAACAGTGGGAACATGAGTTAGTGGGCGGCGGTAAGCCCTGGGAGTCGGCTGTCTGGTCCGCTGCGCTCCCGGCCATTTGCACTCAATTTTAACCCTTTAAAAGCCTTAATAATGCTCCTAACTTGCTGCAAATTGGAGGCGGACTTAAGTCCGCCCCCGATCTTTAAGGGTTAAACTATTATAGATAAAAACCGTTGCCTGTACAAGCTATCTGGCAATATTATGGTTGTATGATCAATGACTTGTCCATACAAATGTGGTTATAAAACTCATAAAGAGAAATATAAGCGGCAAATAGATGTTAAAATATGAGCAATTGTTCAGGTTTCAAGGAAGGGAGCTTGAAAATAATTCCCCAAAGCAGGAAAATATAATTAGAACATACACAAATAATATTTAATTTGTTATATACACTGGGCACATGAATAATACGCTGATCATCGAGTCCTGCCAGGCAACGCTACCTGCGGGAGAGTTGTAATATTCCCGCAGGTTATCGTGCTGTCCCTTTGCTTCTCCGGCTGCTGTGTTCTGAGGGAGTAGTTGGAGGGGTACCAGGTTGTTCAGGTGTGCTCCTGCATCAGACACGAGCATTTCCTCATTCTCCTTGTCACCGTGTGTGACGTTGTAGGTTGGATGTCAGAGCCATTGGAGGTTGTGAAGTGTCCAGTAAGGAAATACCACCGACTCCACTTTCTTCGGTTTGAGAGGTATGGTTGTCAGCAAGCAGCGAAGTTTGCGAGAGAGAGAGAGTACATATAGATATGATTACACAAGCAAACAATTAAAGATCATTATTAGCGTAAATCCAGGCATACCTGACTTTAACAAATGTGCAAGGCCATGTTTGAACGGTCACATAATTATAAACTATGAACATTTATCATTAGCCCATCACTATGGTCAAGGTGAGTGGCTACAAGACATAGGGAAAATAACATTCATACATATCTAGGTTTAAAACGTTGCACACAAGTATTATATGAGGAAGCCGAAGAAAACATATTGAGGATTAAATTAACATGAACTACTCACCCACTTGCGAAAATACCAAAAGCGCTTTCAACCACGCAACTTGCTCGGAACAAACGATAGTTAAATATTCTTGGTTCCTTCATAAGGGCTCTGCTGGGGTATAGCTTCATCATCCAGCTCCGTAGAGTGAAGGCGTCATCCCCTACCAGTTCTTTGCATTTGGTAGTGGTTCTGGTGCTTGCAATCCCATTGTGTTGTCTTCCAGAAAATCTCGAAGGGCAGTGTGTTGAAATAAGCCTCCGTTTAACGCAGATCCGTGTGCCTCAACATCGCAATGCATGAATTTGTAATTTGCATCCACCACTGCCATCAAAAAATGGAATGGAATCCTTTGTAGTTTTAGTAGAGGGATCCTCCACCATAGGGTTTCTTTATAGGAACAGGTTTACCATCGATAGCACTGACGGCATGATGGAAATTACACCTTTTTACGAAGAGGTCGGCCACATTCTTCCACTCCTCCGGTGTGCTTGGGCAGAAGAGGAACTCCTCTTGAAACTCCTCAATGCATGCCTCTCACATTTCAGGCACAATCTTGTGTTGTGGGCAATCTGAAAATGTAAGCCAGACTGGCGTAATTGTCGCCTATGGCAAGGTAGCGGAGTGTGACTGCCAGTCTGAACCCTGCAGGTATGGCTTTCCTCCAAAAAAGTGTCTTGCGTCTCGATATGACGGCCAACCTTCTCCAATTGCTCCTTAAGCATTACAGGCTCCATTTGTATGAACATTTTTAAACTCTGTGGGTCCTCCGCTTCCAGTTCATGCATGAGGTTATCAAACACACCAAACTGTGTTCTCCGTAACAACCACTTCTTCGTCCACACTGAACATTGCTTCCTCTCTTCTTCCTCTGTGGGCTCAAGCGCCAGCAACAAGGCCAAGTTCAATTGAAGTTGACGCCTATTAACATCCAAGCGTAACTTTGTGAGTTCCGTATTATAGCCAGCCATCTAAAGAAAGGGGTAAGATCCAAAATAGCTAACGTGATGTAGGTTGTGATAATACTTTTTTATCCCGATTGCGGCCCTTTTATATATTTCCCAGGTGGGATTATTGCCTGATTACCTGGTGATTAGCAAGTTGGTGTCAAATGTTTGCATCAGTGAGCGCCGATTGTTTGTTCGGCAATGGTTCGGCGACTGTATGCCAATGTGTTTCCGAATTGGCGGAGAGTGGTTTCAGACATTCGGACGGATGTCTATGATGTCGCTGAACGTTCAGATCCATATCAAACCGATGTCGGAGGAAGTCGGGCGAACGATTGCCAATTCATCGGCGAGCGGTTGCCGACATTCAGACTTGTTCGTTTCGGTCGGCATGAACTTTGACAGATCTTGACGGTTGTCGGTAGAACAGTCGATAAAATGTCTATGATTGGTCGCCAATATGTCATTGACAAACCAGCGCCCATTCCGACGTGGTGCAAACATTCAAGAGAAATAACGTTTTTTCGAGCATGATTCGGCCGAATTGCGGCTTGTCGGCAATTAAATTCGGGAATGTGGGAATGAAACAGAAAGAATCCAAAAGACCCGCCTCATTCCATATAAGTTTAAATGGCAGGTTGATAAGTAGGAAAAATGGAGTGTTGTTACTGTACTGGTAATCTTAAATTCTTGGGTTCATATCCCGATGTGTCAATAGGAAGATAATATTGGAATGGAATTTATGGTGTACTTAGTTCCAGTGCATCACTACAAAGCCCACCGACACAACATAAATATACCATCACTGTTTCCACTAAATTAGCTTATATGAACATTTCCTTATTCAAAGTATGCTATTGGTCCACTGGCTAGTGAGTACACAGCTAAATAGGTGGTTTTTGAGAAACAAGTGTCCAAGATTGTAAAATGAGACAGCGAGACAGTGATGATGCAGCTTCGAGAAGTCAGAATTGCAAAGGACCATGAGGAGACAACCAGGTTTACGAAGACAAGACCACGAACGAGCTGGTTAAAACACTCGATGTCTCAATGTCTCATTGTAAACAAGGAAAAGTCCTGAAGGGGAGAAAAATCGTCTAAAGTTAGCCAGAGAAGGAGAAAGAGCGGCAAAATATTGAGAGAGCTAAATTTTTTTTCTGGACCCATATATACTTAGCCTCATCAGTTCTGAGATTTTAAGAGGGATGTCCCATTAATTTTCAATTCTAAGACTACCGCCCCATTTCTTTCTCAATTTTAGAGACCTTTCGTGCCATTGTATATAGCCTGTGTTATAGGAAAAACTGGCCTTGATCTGTAACATTTTATACCTACCTCCTACACCTGTCACCTATGTGGAGTTCGCCAATCTGCTAGTGGCACCGAGGAGCGCACCTCCCTTCGTTGTTGTTTGAAAATTGGTGCAGCAGACTTTTCGAAGGGGCGGAGCACTACAAATTTATCTGGGAAGGGGGTCTTGAGGGTCTTATATTAAGCATGAGGGAGATATAGGAAGCAACGTAAAAAAATATCTAAAACAAAAATAAACAAATTAACAAAATATAAAATTTAACACCTTCAGTACATTGCCGATCTTGTTCACTATATTTTGGCTAACTTTAAATGTTCTTTCTCCGCTTTCGAACATCCTCTAGGTACTTATGGTGTAATACTGATCTTAATTAACCCTCTAGCTGTCTGAATCCCTTCATTAACTAGTTTAATTCACCATTGATTACCATAATGCAAAATAGGATATATATATATATATATATATATATATAATAGAATAACAATAATGCAAACTATACTCTGTCGCACAATATATACCTCAACATATTAATCATTGAAGTAAATATATAAATGTATAAATAATTAAACCGACACACACACACACACACAAACACACACACACACAAACACACACACATACACACACACACTACATGACCAATAAATAACCCGACAGACAGACATACAAGCAGAAAGATAAACAGCCAGGACAGACAAAAACAATAGGGTATTTAGCAGTAAATCAGGGATTCATAATAACTCATACGTGTGGCTTCATTTTAGCCTGCACACACACACACACACACACACACACACACACACACACACACACACACACTAAATTACCAATAAATAACCCGACAGACAGACATACAAGCAGAAAGATAAACAGCCAGGACAGACAACAACAATAGGGTATTTAGCAGTAAATCAGGGATTCATAATAACTCATACGTGTGGCCTCATTTTAGCCTGCGCGCGCACACACACACACACACACACACACACACACACACACACACACACACACACACACACACACACAAACACACACACACACATACATAGACTCTCATACATACACACATTTAAATCACACACACACAGTACAAACATATTGTATATAGACACACTTAGAACACACATACATAAACACACTTATAACTCACTCGTATACAAACTTATAACACTCATGCATATATACACACTTATGACACACACACACACACACACACACACACACACACACATATACACACACGCACATAAATACATACTTATTACACATACGCGTATATATATATATATATATATATATATATATATATATATATATATATATATATATATATATATATATTTATATATATATGTATATATATACTATATATATATATATATATATATATATATATATACTGTATATATATATATATATATACACACTTATAACACACACTCACGTATAATACACAAATAATGTATATACAGACTTATAACACACACACACACACACACACACGTACACACACGCATACACACGCATAC
Organism: Paralithodes platypus; assembly: GCA_032716605.1. Taxonomy (NCBI): domain Eukaryota; kingdom Metazoa; phylum Arthropoda; class Malacostraca; order Decapoda; family Lithodidae; genus Paralithodes; species Paralithodes platypus. The sequence goes on along the minus strand of CM064483.1, from coordinate 29,855,111 downwards.
ACACACACACACACACATATACACACTTATAACACACACACATATACACACTTATAAAATACTCTCGCATATACACACTTATGACACACACATATACGCACATATAGAACACATTCACATATACCCACATATAGAGCACATACACAGAGACACATTGATAACACATACACAAAGCCACATTTATAACACATACACAGAGACACATTCATAACACATATACATAGCCACATTTATAACACATACACAGAGACACATTTATAACACATACACATAGCCACATTTATAACACATACACAGAGACACATTTATAACACATATACAGAGACACATTTATAACACATACACAGAGACACATTTATAACACATACACAGAGACACATTTATAACACATACACAGAGACACATTTATAACACATACACAGAGACACATTTATAACACATACACAGAGACACATTTATAACACATACACAGAGACAAATTTATAACACATACACAGAGACACATTTATAACACATACACAGAGACACATTTATAACACATACACAGAGACACATTTATAACACATACACAGAGACACATTTATAACACATACACAGAGACACATTTATAACACATACACAGAGACACATTTATAACACATACACAGAGACACATTTATAACACATACACAGACACATTTATAACACATACACATAGCCACATTTATAACACATACACAGAGACACATTTATAACACATACACATTGACACATTTGGTAAACTTACACATATACACATTTAGAACACTTACACATACCCATACTTAGAACACTTACACATAGACACATTTAGAACACATATACACATTTAAAACCCTTACACATAGACACATTTAGAACACATACACATAGACACATTTAGAACACATAAACACATTTAAAACACTTACACATAGACACATTTAGAACACATACACATAGACACATTTAAAACACTTACACATAGACACATTTAAAACACTTACACATAGACACATTTAGAACACATACACATAGACACATTTAGAACACTTACACAGAGACACATTTAGAACACATACACATAGACACATTTAGAACACTTACACAGAGACACATTTAGAACACTTACACATAGACACATTTAGAACACTTACACATGACACATTTAAGAACGTAATAGAACATAGACCTACAGCAAATACAGATAGACACACTTACGGCACATAATTATATAGATTAGACACTCTTAAAATACACACATAAACACATTTACAACACACACTCATAGACATACACAAAATAGACACGATTAATAATACACACAGTTAATCATATTTACAAAACATACAAATAGTCGCACAAATATAAGACACGATTAACACGCACACACATAGACACAGTTAGAACACAACCACATCGCCACCAATAGAAAGCACATAATATACACAAACACGCAGGCACACTATTGGAACACATACACGTGCACACTCAGAATACGCACATGTGTGTATACACACACCTACATAGAATACACACACACACACACTTTCACCCCCACCAACCAACCCCTTGTCCCCAAGCTTAACCAATCACAGGCTAGGGAAGGGGAGGTCAAGGGCAAGGAGGACCAATCAGAGCCCAGGAAAGTGTAAGGGGGCGGACGGAGGGGGGAGGTGAAGGGGGGGGGGGGGGGAGTTGATGTGGGGGTAGGGGGTATCCATTCATGAGTCATGCAAGGTGGGTGGGGGTAGAATGAATGGGGAGAGAGAGAGAGAGAGAGAGACTGACGAAGACCTATCGCTTTATTCTAAAAATCTAAAGATTACTAAATACATGATCCAACTACAAGAAAGATACTTCAAATGTATGCCTGAGAACTCTGTCAATACTTCTGAGTACTAACACTTGCAATATTGCCAAATCTTGTGTTCTCAACTCATAAATGGGTTTGCTGAAGAACATTATATACTATCAAAGGGGCACAGTCACTCATACAACATTGTGGACTTAATGTGTATCTCTGGATCTGAATTTATAAACAATAATGTTCTATTCATTAAAAACACAATTATTTATACTATTTATTAAAAAGAAACTCCCACCCACAAATCAATCCATATAGTTATAATTGCATTAGCAAACACATAGGGGTCCCATAATATATGACATGGACGAGTGTGATAATAATTATATCTGCGTATACTACAGCAGTATTGAATCTATTAGCTCCAACTGCTGAACATACACGGTACACATTGCGTCTACAGTATATAATACATACATCATAATGTGTTCAGGTTAATTTTCTAGCAATGTGTTTTATTGCAGTGTACTGTATGTCTTTTATTACACACACACACACACACACACACACAGAAATACATTATTTTCAGTGTACCGGTATGTGCTTTATTACACACACATTATTTCTAGTGTACAGTATGTCTTATATTATACACAGTATTTGCAGTGTATGTCTTTTATTACACACAATATTTGCATTGTATGTCTTTTATTACACACAATATTTGCAGACTAATTGCAGTGTATGTCTTTTATTACACACACTATTTGAAGTGTATGTCTTTCATTACACACAATATTTGCAGTGTATGTCTTTTATTACACACAATATTTGCAGTGTATGTCTTTTATTACACACAATATTTGCAGTGGATGTCTGTTATTACACACAATATTTTCAGTGAATTTCTTTTATTACACACAATATTTGCAGTGTGTCTTTTATTACACAATATTTGCAGTGTGTCTTTTATTACACAATATTTGCAGTGTATGTCTTTTATTACACACAATATTTGCAGTGTACAGTATGTCTTTTATTACACAATATTTGAAGTGTCTTTCATTACACAATATTTGCAGTGTATGTCTTTTATTACACAATATTTGCAGTGCATGTCTTTTATTACACACAATATTTGCAGTGTCTTTTATTACACAATATTTGCAGTGTATGTCTTTTATTACACACAATATTTGCAGTGTACGTCTTTTATTACACAATATTTGCAGTGTATGTCTTTTATTACACACAATATTTGCAGTGTATGTCTTTTATCACACAATATTTGCAGTGTATGTCTTTTATTACACACAATATTTGCAGTGTATGTCTTTTATTACACAATATTTGCAGTGTATGTCTTTCATTATACACAATATTTGCAGTGTATGTCTTTCATTACACACAATATTTGCAGTGCATGGGGATCACATGCTTGCTTGTATTCATTTCTTTGGGAGGTGTTTGGTGTTGGAGTGAAATTAATAAAAAATATATTATTACACACACAATGTTTGCAGTGTGGTTGTGTGATGAATTTATGCTAAGCTAATGCATTTTGATGTGTTCTATAGGATTTAGTAACTTGCAAGTTATCAACAAAAAGATGCCAAAAATTCAAATAATCTTGTTACACTACTTATTTCTTCTTGTCAATGGAACCCATTTTGTAACCAGAGCTTGAACTCCTTCCGATCCCTCCATATCATTGTCTGGTGAAGGAAAACGTTATTACGCAGCACCGTATTAGTGAGTGTGTGTGTGTGTTCCAGAGAGAGAGAGAGAGAGAGAGAGAGAGAGAGTGATATTACATAGCTTTACATATATACACAAACATTACGATCCTGGCGAAGTGATCAAGACTCAATCCTATTAGAGGTAGCAACCCTAAGAGTAAAGGCAAGTGGAAGGAAAGGATAGCAAATATGAAGGTTCATTCCCAACCCTCCGCTTCCTCTGGCAATTTCCCATACATGAAAACAGTAAGAAGTGAATAACCTTACAGAGCTTGGAAATCGACTGAAGGAATTTACAGGATAGTTAGGAATCGAGAGGGATGTCATGCATACCTTTAGATTTGTTCTTCTTCTGCTTTCTTCAACTGAAAACAGTGCTCATTTCTGCCAGATCCTCTTATCAGTAATCATTATCAACTCCAGACCAACTTCTCTATGGAATGAGTCTTACTTTTTTATATGTGTCTATTGAGCCACTACATATAACTTCATTAGGGAGCTTATTCCACTCACTAATTATACTGTGGGTGAAGGATTTTTTAGTTGTGTCTAGGTTCGCTTTCCTGCCTATTAGTTTTAATATGTTTCCTCTTGTGGGTCTCTCTTTGGCTATAATAAATAGATCATTGGTATTTACGTTACTAAATCTTTTTAGAATCTTAAAACGCTCTATCAGTTGCCCCCTCATTCTAAGTTTCTTAGGCAAAAACAGACAGAGTTCTCTTAATCTCTCATTATATGGTTTATTTTTAAGGGATGAGTTTAGTTATGTTGCTCTCTGCTGAACAGATTTTCTGTCTTCCATTAAGTAAGACCAGATCTGCACAGCATACTCCAGATACGGCCTCAGATTGCTTTTCTATAATGGTATAACTATAATTATCTTTGCTATGATAATGATTTTTTGTTCTAATGAATCCTACTGCTCTGTTTGTTTTGTTAGGTGCTGCTGTGCACTGGATTGTACATTTTAGATCTTCCTTTCTTTGCAAACTTAGGTATTATCTGTGATACGCTCTTTACTTTTTCTCCCACTCATATAGTATTCAAATATATTGTTTTGTGAGCCTATTTGTAGAAGTATCTGGCATTTGCTTACATTAAAGGGCATCTACCAATTTTCTGACCACTTCATGATTTTGTTTAGATTTGATTGAAGGCTAATTCTATTGCTTTCCAACATTTTGCGTTTTTTGTCATCGGCAAAGTTATATATTATAATATTTACATCGTTGCCTATATCATTAATATATATTGTGAACAATATTTGACTCAGTACTGAGCCTTGGGGGAATCCACTAGTCACTAGTCCAAGCTGATACTGCTATATTTATAATTACTCTCTACTTTCTTTCATATAACCAAATACTTATCCAATTGTGTGTTTTGCCCTGTATTCCTAAACTCTCGATTTTTTGAAGCAATTTGTTATGAGGGACCTTGTCAAAGGCCTTTTGCATGTCCAAGTACACCATGTGAAGACTTTTGGTAAAATCATAATTTGAAATACAGTAGTTATAGCATTCGACAAGATTCGTTAGGCATGATCTGTTTGCTCTGAAGCCGTGTTGACTAGTATTGAAATTATTATTATGCTCTATGAAAAGTATTATTTCGTCTCTTATGATTGATTCTAATAGTTTTACAATTACGGAAGTTAAGCTAATAGGCCTATAATTGCCTGGTATTTTTGTCTTCCTTTTTATATATGGCTGTCATATTTTCTGTCTTCCAGTCAATGGCTAAATGTCCATGTTGGAGTGATATATTACAAATTATGATTAGTGCCTAAGCAACTTTCGTCTTTGACTATTTTTATAATTTTTGGGATGAACATGACTGGGCTAGGAGTTATATTTATTTTTAGTAAATCATTCCTTCTCGTTACATTTGGTTGACTGATTTTTTAAGTCACTAAGTACAGTTTGAATATTTTATTAGCAGATAATGGAGTGTCCATGTTGATAGCAGTGGTAAAAAACAGATTAAATACTCGTTAAGATTAGAGACTATGTCTCTGCTATCTGTTCATAGAATGCCTTGAGTGTTAAGTATGGGCCCTATGCCACTTTTAATTAGGTACTTTTTTATAATTCTGTAAAATTGCTTTGGATTTCTCTTACTGTCTTTAGTTATGCTGATTTAATATTTCCTCTTTGCCGTTTTTTTAGCGATTTTACTTATCTTCTGGCGGCCAAGTATTGTTTACAAATGGTATTATTATTTGTTTTCTGTTTAGTTTATGTATTTGGTTTCTTTCCCTAATTGCTCTACTGGTATTACTATCGTACCAAAGGGGTTTGTATATATTTGTACTGTCTTTTGCGATATATATAGTGATATATCCTCTTCAATGGTATGTATAGGGTGCTGATATACGAAAACCATATGAATATCCATGTCCTTGTTATTAATTTGTATACAACAGTTCCGAGTTATTAGAATGAATTGGAACCTCAAGTGAACAAATATTTTCTTTGATGTAGAGTACCACACCTCCGAGAGAGAGAGAGAGAGAGAGCGAGAGCGAGAGCGAGAGAGAGAGAGAGAGAGAGAGAGAGAGAGAGAGAGAGAGAGAGAGATGTGTAGTTTATGATCAATTTCATGTTTTCTCTGCACATATTCTTTCAGATTAGCTTCTCACCTCCAGAGCATTACAAGTGTTTACAAAGAATATATATATATATATATATATATATATATATATATATATATATATATATATATATATATATATATATACTGTATTATAGTAACACGTAGATCTTGTGGACAATAACAAGGAGATAATATAAATTCTTGAAAACATAATGAGACGTTTCATATCGCAGAACACCCATTCCAAAGTTTCCAAAATACTATTTACACATTTATTTAACTGCTTTAGTGATAAACTATTTACAATTTTTGAGGGAAGTTTGCTTCAGGTGAAGCATATCTTATACGTCAAAGTTTCCATATACACTAGTTTTAAAGTTATGCACTTCTAATGTTCCTGCCAAAGGTAACACACACACACACACACACACAAACACACACACGTGCACTGTATAGTGTATACTAGCACTATGAATGAAAATACTTGTCTATCCCCCCCCCCCCCTCCCCCACACACGCACCTAAGGCCATGGTAATTAGCCTGTAGCACCTATTTAATGAGTCACTCACCTGTCTTGCTCCAACCTGTCCATCTGCCACACCTGGGAGAGAGAGTTACAAGGAGTTACTAGGAACAATTGGTATCTCAAAGACCATGGAGTCTATTTCGGGGAGATACTCGAAGTGGAAGGAGAGAGATTGTTCAGCGCACTAAACTCATTACAGAGTGTGCAAAATACGATCTACTCTCTTCTTGAACAGCTCTACTGAAGAACTGTATACAACTTCGGGGGGAAGTTTGTTCCAGGTAGAACATATCTTATATGTGAAAATGTTTCTAGCAATGGTTGCGTGTTGTATTCACATTGAGGCTAAACAATTTGCTATAATATTATTTCACATTGTAAAACCCAATAAGTATTTTACAAACTTCAATGGGCTGACCTCGTGGTCTGTGTATTTCCAATGGAATAAGCTCAAAAGTTCTCAACCGGAAGAGAGAAAGAGAGAGAGTGAGAGTGAGTTACACGGAGTTACAACTAATAGTTAGTATCTCAGAGACCTTGCAGTTCATTCTGGAGAGATACTTGAAGTGGAAGGAGAGATATTGTTTAGTGTACTACATGCAATACACAGTGAGCAAAATACTGTCTATTCTCTATTTGAACGGCTCTTATGAAGAACGGTTTACAATTTCTGAGGGAAGTTTGTTCCGGGTTGAACAGATCTTATATGTGAAAACATATTCCCCAAATACTAGTGCTGAACCTTTGCAGTTCTAACTTCCAGCCATGGATGTGTGATGTATTCATATTTAGGATAAACATTTTGCTATAACATACATTGTTAAGCCCATTAAGTATTTTAAAGACTTCAAAGAGGTGACCTTGTACTCTGTGTGTTTCCAACGGAAAGAGATAAAGAGCTCTCAACCAGTCCTCAATGCTCAGTCTTCTAATCGATCAAATAAGCTTTGTAGCTCTAGTTTGTGCTCTTTCAAGTCGCTCTATATATTTCCTGAGTGCTGGAGACCAGAATTGAACAGCATACTCCAGGAGAGGCCGTATCAGAGTGTAGTAAATTGGGAGGACCATTTCCTTATTTCTATACTTAAATTGCCTCTTAATATTCTATCCCACTATTTTCTGAGCTCTCTTCTCTACTTCAATGCACTACTTGGAAAACTGTAGGTCACTGATAATCAGAACACCCAAATCTTATTCCAAGTCAGTCATTACCAGAGGCATCCCCAATAGCGACTTGGGGTTTGCTTTACCGATATGCATCAATTTGCACTTTTCCAAGTTAAGAGGCATCTACCATGTCTCCGACCATTCACCCAGTCTGAAAGGTATATCCTGAGCTGTTCAACCCCTTTGGGATCTTTCACATTCATTCCAAACTTTAGGTTATATGCAAACTTGGAAATCACACTCAACAGACCAATATCTATGTCATTGACATATATGATAAGCAGAAATGGGCCAAGGACAGATCCCTGTGGAACTCCAGAAGTGATTGGAGTCCACTCAGAAGAAACGTCATTAATTATCACTCGTTGCTGTCTACTTGTTAGCCAAATTTCTATTTAATTGGTGACCTCTGTATTGATATCTAGTGATTCCCTTTTGACATTAGCCTGCAATGAGGCACTTTGTAAAACGCTCATTGGAAAAATAAGTAAAGGATGTTTATGGCTCTACTTTTGTCATACTCACTCTGCATTTCATGGAGAAATTCCGCCAAATTGGTAAGACATGATCGGTGTTGCCTAAATCCATGTTTGGATTTCTAAGAGAGAGAGAGAGAGAGAGAGAGATCCTGCAAGAAATAGTTATGTATATCACAAACCTTGGTATCAGTTCCAGGAAGATCTACTGCATGACAACAGTAGATAATTTCATTGTTGTAAAATCGTTGCCTTGTGAACTAACCTCTGTCTGTCCACTTTTTATGCGGATTTAAAAATAGAACATAATATAATATCTGAAGGAACTTAGTTCCAGGTAGTACAGATCTTGTGAAATACTTCCACATTAGCTAGTGGTGTTCTATTTTACCTCTTATCCCTGTATAGTTTATTCGTGTTGAGGCTAACCTATATGGTATTTGCTATTTTGTTTTCAAATTAATTTAGCAATCTGAATATCATACGTAGATGACCTCGCAATCTGTGAGTTTCTAACGAAAGGAAACCTTGAGCTCTCAACTCATCCTTGTAGCGGAATTTCTCAATCAGTTCAGTAAGACTGGCATTTTTTTCTTGAACTGTTATAAAATTATTTACATTTTCCCAGATATCTGCATACCTATGTCATATATTCTAAATAGTGTCATGCAACGTAAGAACTATCATATTCTTCCTAAAATAGATAAAAAAAAAATTGTTTACGTCAGTAAACTACTTTATAAATTTTGATTGTTGTTGAGTGGCTGAGTGGCCATAGCTCTAGTCTATTCACAATCATTAGACCAGCAATCCTGTTAATTCAGCTTTTATGTTTTTAACTAAAAAAGCGCTAGGCCAAAACATTTAATAGCCTGTAAAGTTCTAGACATATTTACTAATCGACTCTTCCCAAATGTTAGAAACTATTCCAGTCCCTTTTTAGTTACACGAGATTGTTGGTAAAGATATTTGGTTTAATATATTACATAGACTACATATTTGGGTTTGATTCTCGACACATGTAGGGGAGATAATATTTACAGTCAATTAATATATTGTACTTGGATTTAGCACTTTATCAAAACCCACCAACATGCCGTACAATGCAGCTCCCCCCCCCCCCTCTCTCGCGCGCGCGCTCTCTCTCTCTGTCTCTCTCTCTCTCTCTCTCTCTCTCTCTCTCTCTCTCTCTCTGTCTCTGTCTCTGTCTCTGTCTCTCTCTCTCTCTTCTTTTGCTACGGTCTGAAAAAGTGCACTTACATTTTTTACCTGTTCTCGAGGTAAAGTTTAAAGCCAAAGAAAAACCTACTATTTACCCATAACCCAAAACAATTTCGCTCATATCACTTTATTCTGGATAACCTTAGACGATTATAATTATGAACCATTGGAAATATCTCTCATAACCTTAGTAATTTCCATTCGGTGGTTGAACATTTGGTTATTATTGCCTATACTGGTTAACCTTCAGATATATTAATACATCTTACGTAGTCTTTCGTAGTCAAGATTAATACCAAATAATCAATTATTCAATTGATATTTCTTCTTGACGTTAATATTTTAATTTATTACGCTTTTAAGTATGTGTCTGTGTATGTGTGTGTGTGTGTGTGTGTGTGTTTATTTGAATAATACAAATATGTGTAAGAAGGAGACAAAAAGCAGGTTGCCTGTAACGAGTGTCTCACCAATGCCAACATAGTGACAGAGCCAAATTCAAGGGAACTTGGGGTCAAAATGCCTGGAAACACACAGTTTAAAGTAGTTTAAGTCATAGGATGAAGGAAAGATTGATTGAGGGGGAGAGTTCCAGATTTCACTTGTTGAGTAGAAGAAAGACTGAGAAAATTTGCCAATTCTTGGGTTAGGGAGCTGGACAGAATAGGAGTGGGACTGTGTTGAAAGGCGGGTGCCTCGCACTCGCACTCGCACTCTCGGGGTATGCACCGAGAGAGCTATGAAGAACACTGATTGTTGTAATAACAATAGAAAAGTGAAAGAGATGCAACATTGCAGCATGTAGAAAGAGAATGTAGGGAACTAGTAAGAGGAAGTGGGTTGATGAAGCGAAATGATTTTGACTCTACTCGATATGTATGTATGGAGCCTCCCCACACATGCGAACAATACTCTATACAGGGGCGAACTGTGCCTCGATACAGAGCAAGAAGCTGTGCGGGGGTGAAGAACCCACGGAGACGGTTGAGTACACCCAACTTTTAGAAAGCCGTATTAGCAAATGTGGTAATATGATCTTTTCAAGAAAGGTTGAATAAAAAGATACACCTAGAATATTGAGAGAAGATGAAGGGTTTATTTATGTATTGTTGAAGAGTAATTGATAGTCTTGCGGAAGATTGCGATGGAGAGATAGAGAGAGAAATTGGGTCTTCGAGGTGTTGAAAGTAACAAGATTTTCTCTGCCCCAATCATAAATAACTGATAGATCAGAAGATAGGCGCTCTATGGCTTTGACACGTGAGTTTTGGAGTGTTTGCTGGCTGGGTTGTGAAAAACTAGTTGAATAGTGTAAGGTAGAGTCACCAGCGTATGAGTGGATAGAACTAGAGGTACAATTAAGGAGATCATAAATAAATATTAGCAAGAGAATTGGAGACAGGGCAGAAACCTGAGGAACATAAGAGTTAATAGGTTGAGGAAGTGTGCGATGACCGTCCACAATTGCAGTTATGGAGCGATCTGAAGGGAAATTAGAGACGAAAATTGCACCAGATAGACTCTATTAGAGGGATAGAAACCGGAGGAAGATAATTTGGAAATTAGAGATTTGTACCAGACTCTATAGAAGGCTTTCGACATGTTTAGGCAATCATGAGCGCAATAGAGAAAAGTCTCACCGAAGTCCCGAAAGGAGGATGACCAAGAGTTAGTAAGATAAGCAAGAAGATCACCAGTATAGTGGCCCATGAGAAAACCGTACTGGCGATCTGAAAGTAGATTTTGGGAAGATAAATGCTTAAGAAATGGGTAAACACACATAAGCAGATATGGTCCCAGGTTTATTCAACGTTTCGCCTTTTACGGCTTCTTCAGGAATACAACATATATGGAAGTACAGTCAACTTATATACAGTCCAAGCTATGAGAAAACAACTACACAAAATGAAATAACTGGTGGAGCAATATGAAATGAAATAAAATAAAATACAGCATGAACAATATGGGAAAGAGTCACCTGCCTGGTTTTATGTTTGTCAACATTATAACTAAGGGTTTGGCTAAAGAAAAGAAGTCATTAGTCAAGTTCATGGTATCGTTTAAAACAATATGAGCCGATTCAAAACATCTTCGTTTACGTGTGTCAGTTTCGTATTTTACTAGCTTAGCTTCATCATAGTTTATACCATGCCCAGTGTCTAACCTATGTATTACCATAGCATTGCTCAATTTAAATTTCTCCATATCCTTTTTGTGTTCTTTAACACCTTAAGAGCGGCCTATGCGGTTTATTTATATGTACCGCCCAGCAGGGTGTTTTTAGCCAAAATAGGGCTGTTTACGTGATCATTTTCATGCCTAAATAAGACCCAGAACGTAAAACAAGTATCTATCCCTGAAAGGGCATAAACAGAGCTTTCGAATGACACCATAATGATCCTTTTATGATGGCTAGTTTTCTTGCAATAACCGTGCAACGCGAGTGCAAAAAGCATGTAATTAGGCACTTTCCCCATACAATTCCTTATATAGCGAGTGAGAGAGGTAGGAGGGAGGTGAGATTCGTGTCAGTAGGTTCGCCGCGGTGGTCTGGAGCAGTCATACGCTCGCTACTCTCCTGCCACCACTTGTCTCTCTCTCTCAGCAACATTACGTGCTGAAATTGCCACTCGAGTTATGTCGAGCGCCGCCACATAGTCCAGCTTTATTTAACTCGACTTATGTGGTGAGCCGCTAATTAAGGGTTAAACGTTGAATAAACCTGGGACCATGGGACCATATCTGCACATGTGTTTTTACCTATAAATGTTGCAGCCTACGCTGATTCTTCCTTATGCTTAAGAAATGTTGAGTTTAGAATAGTATAACAAACTTTAGAGATACAATATGTGAGAGTAATTGGACGATGTAGGGGACGTGTGGCAGAGTGGTCTTGCCACTGGACTGGTAATCCAATGGACCCGGGTTCGAATCCCAATATGTCAATGGGAAGATATTATTGGGATGGAATTTGTGCTGTACCTAGTTTCAGTACATTACCGCAGCACACCGAAATGCCAAAACAAAATACCCTCATTGTTCCCTGATTAAATAGCACTGTATGAATATTCCCATATTCAAATTCAAAATATGCTACAGGGGGACAATAACTAGTGAGTTCATTGCTCAATAGGTGGCATTCTGAGAGTGAGGGTCCGAGCCTGGGGAGTGAGACTGTGAAGCGCGGGGGCGAGGCAGCTTCAGAGATGGAGTTGGGTTCGAGCCGTGAGTAGGTGCTTCGCATGTCTCACTCCCTAGACTGGAACAAGACCTCACGGGCCTCACCGTGTTCAGCGGTAGAGTGTAAAGGCTATCAGCCTATGCCCGAGAGGGAGTAGTTGGAATATAGAAAAAAAAAAAAAAAAAAATGGAGGGTTGAAAACGGTCACCCTTCTTTGAGACAGGTTGAATGAGAGCAAGCTTCCAGCAAGAAGGAAAGACGTTACAGGAAAGACAGTGGCAGAAGAGTTTGCCTAGGCAGGGAGTCAGCACAGAAGAACAGGAGGAACACCATCCGGTCCGTACGCCTTCTTAAATTTAAGCCTAGAGAGTGCAGAAAGTACATCCTTAGAAGAGATTATGATATTGGGTATAAGTAAATGAAAGGTGGGTGGAGAGGGAGAGGTGTCACCGGAATCATCCAAGGTGGAGTAATTAACGAAAGTTTGAGCAAAGAGTTCAGCTTTGTTCGAGAAAGAGGTGATGGTGGTACCATCAGAGTGGAAAAGAGGAGGGAAAGACGAGGAAATTACATTGTTGGAGTGGATTATGGCTAGATGCCGAAGAGCTTGGGAAGAGCTAGAGTTGCAAAGTTTGGAGCATTTGATATTAATGACAGAGTTTTTTGGTGAGTCGACGAACAGATTTGGCTTGATTCTGGGCAAGAACATATGAAGTATGGGATTATTGAGTTAGAAGGCGACGGTACTGTTTGAATGTTTTATCCTTATTGCGGACAGCAGTAGAACAAGCGTGGATATGGGATGGGATGTATGCTTCCATGATCGAAAGGATTACCTCAGTAATGCGCTCGGCACTCTCTGAGGGTCCCCGGACGCGGAAGCAAAAATAATTCCATCGGAAATCAAAGAAGTATTGCCGTAGAGCCTCACAGTCGGCAGTGAAAAATGCTGCAAGCGCCGCCGGCTGGTGGGGTCAGAAGGCTGTACTGGAGAGACATGACAAGTGACAGAGATAACGTCTATGATCAGAGGAGCCCAACGGAGGGAGAAGATTTACTGTGTAAGTAGAAGGATTAGAAGTTAGAAATATGTCAAAAATGTTGGGCCGATCTCCAGAGCGGTTCAGGATACAGGTCGGGTGCTGAACTAACTGCTGTAGGTAATTTAGGATAGAAAAGATGTAGGCTTGTTCATCAGGTTGGTTAGTGAAATGAGGGGAGACCCATTTATGGTGGTGAACATTGAAATCTCCTAAGATAGAGATTTCAGAGAAGAGAGAGATGGATAGAATGTGTTCCACTTTAGAAGTAAGATAGTCAAAGAATTTTAGATAGTCAGTAGAATTAGGGGAGAGATAAACAGCACAGATATATTTAGTGAGAGTGACAAAATATCTTAAACCAGAGAGTTGAAAATTCAAGAGAGTCCAAGTTGGGAACACGAGAGCAAGTAAGATTGTTATCCATCTGGCTTTGAATTGAGGATAGAGTTAGTAGGAGGATATACAGAAGGGTTTGCTGTCTGTTATCTTAGACAACTGAGTTTCGGCGAGGAAAAATAAGTCAGGTTTGGTAGAAGAGAGATGGTGTTCTACAGAGGGAAAGTTAGAGAAAAGGCCGATAATGTTACATAAACTGATAGATAGAGTAGAAGGTATAGGTCCAGGACATTTAGAGGAGGCCACACCAGGGGTCAATATGATGGGGGTATTTTTGGTACCCCCCCCTGGGAACTCCGAGGCTGGGAGTATCGTCGTCGTTATAACGGTTTTGCAAGCATGTGTAGTATGTAATGTGTTTGTAGTATAATGCATTGATTGAAAGATAAGTTTTTACGGAGGGCAATCTGGGATTGCCCTCGATATTGAGGAGGCACAGAAAGATAAGCCAGGGAGGCCAGGTGGTGAAATAGGAGTTACAGCTATCCTTATCAGTCACCTAGCACTCCCCGGGAATACCGCCCTGTTCAGCTGGTGCCTATAGCCTCTTCCTACTACTACTATAACGTATAATAAGAGAAATAGCATATATTTACATCTTCCTACATATCGTGTACTATCGAGATATCTAAATCTATCTATCTATTTATGCATCCATAGATTGATAGATAGACAGATAGATAGATATATGAACAGATAAAATGATAGGTAAATATAGCACATAACACGATACACATGAGACTCCTTGTAGCTCAATAATTAAATTACCTATCTCTGTAACTCACACTAAATGCGAAAATTGCAGATGCTTGTAATGAAAATGTTCAGTCCATTGGGTATATTTCACAGTGGAATTATACTTTCAACGACAGGGCCAGATATTAACCTGTCTGTACCGCTTTCGTTAATCTTACAGGCGATACTTGGAAATAACTTGTGAGGTGGGAGAATGAGTTTGGTTTGAGTATATTTTGTTCTAATTGTTTGGGCCCACTGTTATTATTATTATTATTATTATTATAATAATTATTATTAATATTATTATTATTATTATTATTATTATTATTATTATTATTATTATACATAATACTATTATTATTATTTTAGTAGTAGTAGTAGTTGTAGTAGTAGTAGTAGGAGTAGACGTAGTAGTTGTTAATAGTAGTATTGTTCGTAAATCTTCAAGGAGATACTCGGAAATAACTTGTGGGATGGGAAAATAATATATGTTCAATTATATTTGTTATTAATTATGTGGATGTACTATCTTCATCATCATTAGCAGCAGCATTATCATTATAATTATCTCTATCGTTATGATCATGATTATTATTTGTATTGTTATTATTATTATTATTATTATTATTATTATTATTAGTAGTAGTAGTAGTAGTAGTAGTATAGTAGTATAGTAGTAGTAGTAGTAGTATAGACATTATTACTATTATTGTTATTATAATTACTGTAATTATTGTTGCCACCCTAAATATTTGTTCAATTACGTCATCCTAACTCTGGGTTAATCTCTTGGCCCTGTTTAAATGTATCCTGTGCAGTATATTAGTGGAGATATTTCAACATACGGGACAACTTTCTACCATGCCGACATGTTGATGACAAGCAATACAGTCGTCGAAATCAGTTCTGTACCACCCCATAAATTTATGTATTAAAATATAAATGGTATAATTAAATTTCGAATACAATTTCGGTTTGCATATAAACTGTTGAGTGAATTACTTTTCAACGATAATTTATAAACTGTTCCCAGATATAGGTAATAATTGCATAATGATAAAGAACTTATTCCGACGACTGCACATAGAATATAATTCGATATACTTGTTTTTTGTTTGTTTTTGTTTTTGTTTTTCCACCAGGATGAAACTGATTGGTGTCGTGTCCGTATATAGGTTTTCAATTGACCACTTGCGAGTTTCGGGTTGTAAGGAAGTTAGGGTTGTATACATCGATATTCAGTAGAATTTCCAGCACAAATATTGCTTTACTACATACATAAACAAATAAAATAAAATTCAACATAAATTATATCAATCAGAAACCTACATTATCATTGTATTTCTGCTTAATATCGATGCATGCGGCTCCAACTTCCTTACAGCCTGAAACTCGCAAGTGGTCAATTACAGGACGTCAAAATACAGTAGGTTGTCTTTTACCTAACTTTAGACTATTCCATTTAGTTTAACCCTATTTGGTCCGAAGAGGAGCCTTTTTGGCCCTCCCTGTTTCGCTTCATTACTCTGGAGATCTAAAGTTGTGTAACCCAATTAATTTGGCGATTATAAGACGTTTCACTCAATTCAGCTGTTGACATGATTCTGGGCAAGTGATAGCGAGCCTGTAGTATAAAAGTAATTTGCTTTTTGCTTGGCTTTTTTTCTCTATCAAAAAATGTACACATTTAGCTTGAGAATATTCTGTCAGTGCATTTTTTTTTTTTTAATTTGAAGGAAGTCTGGGAAGGTGTTGTTGTTAGTCTAAGAAACGAAGTAGATACTATTTGTATTTAAATGTATAAAGGAAAGAAAAGGCAGGTCACCTAGAACGAGTGTCTCCCCCAAAGCCCAAAGAGTGACAGAGCCAAATTCAAGGGACGTTGGAGTCAAAATGCCAGGTCACATGCAGTGTAAGGTATAGAATGAAGGAAAGATTGATTGAGGGAGAGAGTTCCAGATTTCACTTGTTAAGCAGAAGAAAGACTGAACAACTTTGTTAATTCTTGGGTTGGAAAGCTGGACAGAATAGGAATGGGACTGTGTTGAAATAGGGTATCCACTGAGAGAGCTCTGAAGAACACTGATTGTTGTAATAACGATAGAAGAGTGAAAGAGATGCAACATTGAGGCATGTAGAAAGAACCAGTAGGGAGCTAGTAATTAAGAGGCGAAATGTTTTTGACTACTTTTTCGAGAAGTGCGGAATGGGTGGAACCTCCCCACACACGCGAACAATACTTGGTACATGGGCACACTGTGCCCCGATGCAGAGCAAGGAGTTGTGCAGGGATGAAGAACCTATGGTGACGGTTGAGCACACCTAACTCTCGGGAAGCTGTTTTTAGCAAGAGTGGTAATATGATCTTTCCAAGAAAGGTTAGATGGAAAAGATACACCTAGAATATTGAGAGAAGATGAATGAATTAATTTGTGTATTATTGACGAGTAATTGATAGTCTTGCAGACCATTGAGATAGGTAGATAGAGGGAGAACTTGGGCCTTGGAAGCGTTGAAATTAACAAGATTTTCTCTACCCCAATCAGAAATAATTGATAGATCAGAAAATAGGCATGCCATGGCCCTGACATGTGTGTTTTGGAGTGATTACATGCTAGGTTGTTGTGAAAAAGCTAGTTGAATAGTGTAAGATAGAGTCATCAGCATATGAGTGGATAGGACTAGATGTAGGGTTGAGGAGATCATTAAATACTACTGTACCAGCAACATATTTTCTATTGTTTGTTTCAGCTACATTTAGACGATTTTATGAAATTTAGGAAGGATATATGGTAGCTATAAGGGATGAATTGAGATAGTCTGTAGCCCTTTTATGGGTAGACGTCCTTCCTAAGCTAAATAAAATTGTCTAATCATTGCCATAATATATTGAAAAGGACCTCACTGGTACTGATGAGTTAATGAATATTAGAAAGAAAATAGGAGACAGGACAGAACCCTGAAGAACACCGGAGTTGATAGGTTGAGGAAGTGAGCGATGGCCATCCACAACTGCAATTATGGAGCAGTCAGACAGGAAATTAGAGACAAAGACAGATAGAGAGATAGAAACCGAAGGTGGGTAGTTTGGGAATTTAAGATTAATGCCAGACTATCGAAGGCTTTCGATATACCTAGCGCACTAGAATAAGTCACCGTAGTCCCGAAAGGAGGATGACCAAGAGTTAGTAAGGTAAGCAAGAAGATCACCAATAGAGCAGTCCTTAACCTCTGAAGTGCTCATGGGGGTAATTAGACACCTCTCCCTGTGCGCATGTATTTGAGGTGTTTCCGTCACTAAAATATTCATTGTACCATTAATAGCATTAATACTTATCCATATGTGCCTATTATGGGTTGATTATAAAGGTATTAACCTGAAACAACAATAAAACGAGTGAAAACAGCGTTTGGATTTTCAAAATCGGAGATATAGCCCGCGAGTTGTATAATGTATGGGTGAGGCAAGCTGCTTTCCCGCCAATTTCCCCCAAGGCCACTGAGACACAGTCGATCGATACTCTCTCTCTCTCTCTCTTGCATTCGCTTGCTATCAGTGATGACCACACCCTGCAACCGGATTTCTAATGTTAGCACGAAAATATACCTCAGAATAAGGGAATAACAGGGAAAATAGGTGATAACTGAAGGAGAGGAGGAAAGTGGGGAAGGAGGGGAGGTAGAGGACTGAGATTTTGCATGGTCCAGGGGCCATTTTTTTTTTTTTTTTTTTTTTTTCGATGTCAAAAGTTAATTTTTTTTCTTTCTCTGACTCTTAAGAGTCTCCCCGAAGTCCGCCGGGGGAACTCTTAAGAGTCTCCCCGCAGTTCCCGGGTTAAGGAAACCATACTGACGATCTGAAAGTAGATTATGGGAAGATAAATGTGTAATAAGTTATGTATTTGGAATAATTTCAAAAACTTTAGAGATGCAAGATATGAGAGCAATTGGACAATAGGCGGAGGGTTGAGAGAGCGGTCACATTTCTCCGGGACAGGTTGATCGAGAGCAAACTTCCAGCAAGTAGGAAAGATGTTAGAGGAAAGACAGAGGCGGAAGAGTTTGCCTAGGCAGGGAGTCAGCACGGAAGAACAGTTTTTGAGTACACCAGGAGGAACACCATCCGGTCCGTACGACTTCGTAGTATTAAGCTCAGAGAGGGCAGAAAGTACATCCTTGGAAGAGAGTATGAAATTGGGCATAAGTAAGTGAGAGGGGGTGGAGAGGGAAAAGTAGCGCCGGAATCATCCAAGGTGGAGATTTTAGCGAAAGTTTGAGTGAAGAGTTCAGCTTTGTCAGAGGATGAGGTGATAGTGGTACTGCCAGAGAGGAAAAGAGGAGGGAATGTTGAGGATGTGAAATTGTTGGAGAGGTTTTTTGCTAGATGCCAAAAAGCTTGGGCAGAGCTAAAGTTAGAGAGTTCAGAGCATTTTCTATTGATGAAAGAGTTTTTGGTGAATCGAAGAACAGATTTGGCTTGATTCTGGGCAGAAACATATATAGTATGGGATTATTGAGTTAGAAGGCGACGGTACTGTTTGAATGTTTTATCCTTATTGCGGACAGCAGTAGAACAAGCGTGGATAAACCAAGATTTTTTGAGTTAGTTTGAGAGAAAGAGAATGGGATATATATGTTTCCATGCTCAAAAGGATTACCTCAGTAATGTGCTCGGCACTCTCTAAGTGTCCCCGGCCACGGAAACAAAAATAATTCCATGGGAAAACCTGAATAATGTATTTTGGGTGTATACCCTGTTCATTATAGGTAGGCCAAAAATCCCGGTTCCAATCTCTCATAACTAAAACATGACTATAGTAATCAAGCTAATATTCCTACCATTTGGGAAGAGTCAGCCAAGGAATTTGTGTGGAAATGTTAAGTTAATTTGCTCTAGCCCCTTTTGAGTTTTGAGAGAATTAATCTAGTTCACGATTTTTGGCCTACCTATAATGAATGGGCAATAGTATTATATAGCAAATGTAATGTTAGTGAACAAGTTAAATATTACTCCCTTATTCTATTTTCCAAAATTACTTTCATTCATATCAATTTCATGCGTATTAACCCTTAGAAGATTATAACGTATTATGACAGTATATTTTGGCTATCATTAGACGACTTTATGCTGCTTAGGAAGGATCTGTGGGAATTATGAGGGTAAAAACTATTTCAATTAACCCTTTGACTCCCTTATACCGTTTCTAATATTTACAAAATCGTTTAATAATAGCCAGTAAACAATATAAATGTGTCATCGTTTGTTCTAACGGTTAAGTCCTTGGCATTCATGTTAGTCTATATCGTAATTTGTCTTCATTTATGCAAGTTTCTACTAATATGCTTAACGTTCTTTCCTCCACAACAAAGTTGGACGGAGGTTATGTTTTCGCCTCCATTTTATTATTTGTTTTTCTGCAAACAAGATATCTCACAAAATTATACACCGCTGTTCACAAAATTTAGTGGGCAGGTAGGATATGCGACAAGGAATAAGTGATTCAGTTTAGAAGGTGAACCGGAGTTCTTCATGACATTTGGTGGACAGGTAGGATATACGCTATGAACCCAAGGTAACCGATTTTCAGGACATTTGATGGGCACATAGAGTATAGATGAGTCAAGAAAGATGTGATTCAATTTAGGATGCCATCCGAAGATTTGCAAGAAATTTGGTGGGCAGATAGGATATACGCCAAGGAAAAGGTTATTCAATTTAGGAGACGATGCGGATCATATCCTGGAACCCAGATCAAGAAGAAAATGTATACTTATATGACAAGAAGCGATAGGATAAGCCAACGTAGGCGGAGGTACGCGCTCTACCGATTGCCTCTCTATTTCATATTAATATCTTCATTTACTTCATTCATATCTCCTCATGTTGTTTTCCTGATTGCACTTTCTTTCTCTGATTTACTTATCGATTCGTGTTCATCTCAATACACATTAATTTACATTGACATTAATGTTCTCTGTCATTCATAAAATGCATTTCTACCTGCATCATCATTGGCATTCATATATATATTAATTAATACCCATACTCATTCACATCCATACTCATTCATCTCAATTGCCATTCATGTTTCATTACTCATTCCTCTCCATATTCAATTTTCTCCATACTCATTCATCTCCATGCTTATTCATCGACATACTCATTCATCTCCATATTTGCGCATCTCCATACTCATTCATCTCCATGCTCATTCATCTCCTTACTTATTCTTTTCCATACTCATTCATCTCTATATAATTCATCTCCATACTCATTCATCTCTATACTCATTCATATACATACTCATTCATATACATACTCATTCATATACATACTCATTCATATACATACTCATTCATCTCCATGCTCATTCAGCTTCATGCTCATTCATCTCCATACTCATTAATTTCCATACTCATTCATCTCCATAATCATTCATCTCCATACTCATTCATCTCCATACTCATTCATCTCCATACTTATTCATCTCCATGCTCATTCATCTCCATACCCATTCATCTCCATACTCATTCATCTCCATACTCATTCATCTCCATACTCATTCATCTCCATGCTCATTCATCTCCATACTCATTAATTTCCATACTCATTCATCTCCATACTCGTTCATCTTCATGCTCATTTATCTCCATACTCAGTCATCTCCCTGCTCATTCATCTCCATACTCATTCATCTCCATACTCATTCATATCGTTACTCATTTATCTCCATACTCATTCATCTCCATTGGCATTCAGGTTGCATTCTCATTTATCTTCATACAATTCAAAGCAATGCTTCCCTTCACCTTCTCTCAGTATTATCGGTGTCTCTGTTTCGTCTGATCTCTCTTGGATAGATCATATTACCACTCTTGCCAAAACAGCTTCCCAGAAGCTGGGTGTGCTCAACCGCCTCCTAGGGTCCTTTACCCCTGCACAGCTTCTTGCTCTGTACTGGGGCACAGTGCGTCCATGTATTGAACATTGTTCGCATGTGTAGGGAGAATCCTCTCACACAGCACTTCTAGACAAGGTAGAAGAAAAAGCCTTTGTCTCATTAACTCACATCCACTCACCGATTCTCTGCAATCTCTCTCTCTCTTCGCCTCAATGCTGCATCTCTCTCGCTATTCTACCGCTATTACAATACCCCGTGTTCCTCAGAGCTCTCTCGGAGTATACCACCTCCTCTACGTAGAGCAAGTAGCACTCGAATATTAACACAATCCCACCCCTACTCTGTGCAACTCTCTAACTCAAGAGTGAAACGATAATCCCAGTCTTCCTTCTATTCAACAGTTGAGCTCTGGAACGCTCTCCCTGAGTTCATTTTCCCCTCATCCTATGACATAATTTGCTTCAAACTCCGCGTGTCCAGACATTTTGAGCCTGTCACTATTTCACTCTGGGGGAGGCACTCATCACAGGCAATTTTTCCTTTTGTATCCCTCATCCACATTGAAAACAAAATAAATAAATACAAATCCGTTCTCATTCACTTCACGTACCGGTATGCATTCCCAGACGCATAGTTTCTCTCCCCTAGAATGTTCAGTTGGCCAACCCCATTCCTTCTCCACCTTCACAACCTCCCCCCCCCCCATTATTCACCCATCCAACCCTTCTTCCTTCTTTCCTTGCAATCCTTATTTACACACCCTACTCTTACCAACTCACCTCAACTTGTATGCCTCTCTCTTTCTCTCTACAGTTGAAAACACTTTCATGAAGAAGATTCATACGTCTAGAACACGATGTTTTCAAAACTCTTGTAAGTTTGTTATTTTCCGAAATATCGAACATGATAATATGTCTTATTCAGTTGGTGCGTGATATCAATTAAATATGATTTCATGTCACGCGCTACCAAAGAAGTCTATATTAATAGGTTAGAATATCAGGAAATATGAAACTTACAACAATTT
>CM064483.1:29699792-29829792 GCA_032716605.1 Paralithodes platypus | reverse complement strand
TGCTCGCCAGAAAATATCGACATTTAAATGGCACGAAAGGTCTTAATATTGGCAAAGAAATGGGGTGAAAGTTCATGAAATCGCCAAACTGAGTTTGTTTTCTTTCTATGTGAATGAGGGAGACAAAAGGCATAACTGCCTGCAGCGAGTGCCTCCACCAGAGTTCAAAGAGTAACAGGGCCAAAATCAAGGGACGTTCGAGCTAAAATGCCTGGACACACGGAGTTTGAAGCAATTTAAGTCATAGGAAGAGGGAAAGACTGATTCTGGGAGAAAGTTCCAGAGCTCAGCAGTTGAATAAAATAAAGTCTGAGAATAGCGTTTCACTCTTGGGTTGGAGAGATGCACAGAATAGGGGTGGGATTGTGTTGCTGGGGGGAATGTCTGATAATATCAATACTAATAGGAAAGGGGGTCTAGAAAAGCCAAAAGCCTCCCCTTCATCCTTCCTAGTGTTCGTTCATCTAACTCATCCCTACTCCCTCCCCTCCCCTCCCTCTACACTCTCTACTCTATCTAATCCATCATACCCTATTCGCACCTATTCGCCCTATCCCTTCTCCTCCTCCTCCTCCTCAGAGAGAGAAGTATTGAATTGTTTAGATAAACTCAAGGTAAATAAATCGCCTGGACCTGATACAATCTCGCCTAGAGTTCTAAAGGAAGCTAATGATGAGCTCTCCAAACCACTGACATTGCTATTCAATGAATCCTTGCAGTCTGGGACTATGCCTGATCAGTGGAAGCTAGCCAACGTAACACCGATATTAAAAAAAGGCAGCAAATCCCTACCCAGTATCTATCGCCCAATTAGCTTAACCTCAATTGTATGTAAAATGCTAGAAACGGTCGTAAGAGACAGACTCGTAAATCACTTAGAGGCAAATAACTTACTTAAAGATACTCAACAGGCTTTCGTAAAAAAACGTTCCTGTTTAACAAACCTCTTAGACTTCTTCCACGATATCCTCAACCTCTACGATGAGAGTAAAGCTGTAGATATTATATACCTTGATTTTCAAATGGCCTTCGACAAAGTTCCCCACAAACGTTTACTTCTAAAACTAAAAGCGCATGGAATACAAGACGGTGTGTTGAAATGGATAGAAAATTGGCTCAGCGACAAAAGCAAAGAGTAGTCATAAACGGTAAGGCATCTAAATGGACTAAGTAGTAGGACTATGTAAGTAGAGGGGTACCCCTGGGATCGGTACTAGGACCAATTATCTTTCTAATTTACATCAACGACATAGATAAGGGTCTCACCTGTACAATCTCAAAATTTGCTGACGATACAAACATTGCAAATAGCGTACTCTCAAAAGAACAAGTTGACGATATGAAACACAATCTAGATAAATTGTCATGTTGGGCCCAAATTTGGCAAATGAGTTTCAATGTGGATAAATGTAAAGTACTACATATCGGATACCTAAATGAGAAAGCAAACTATTCGATGAATGGCACTCAGCTTAAGAATGTAAACAGAGAAACCGATCTGGGAGTAACAATATCGAGAAACCTAAAACCGAGTCAACAATGTTCAGAAGTTGTTAAGAAGGCAAACAAAATAATTGGCTTTATAGGCATGTCATTTGAGCATATATCCAAAGAAGTTATCCTAACCCTTTACAATTCCTTAGTCCGCCCTCTTCTGGAATACTGCGTTCAATCCTGGTGCCCTTGTTACCAAAAAGATATAAACAAGCTAGAACGAGTTCAACGTAGAGTTACCAAAATGATACCTAGCCTAAAGAACAAACCATACGAAGAGCGTCTTAGAGAATTAAATCTATTTCCTTTAACCCAGCGCAGATTAAGAGGTGACTTAATTCAAGTGTTCAAAATCATCAAAGGCATTGACAATATGAACTGTAGTAAGTACTTCACTATCGACCAATCTAATTACACGCAGGGAAACGGTTGCAAAATTATTGGTAAATATTTTAACTCACACGAATCTAAGAATTTCTTCTTCAATCGAGTTGTCAACTTGTGGAATGGGCTTCCCCGAGACGTTATAGACTGCAGCACCGTTGATTCATTTAAACTTCGCCTAGACAAATATCTCGCATCAAACCCGCGACTGACTGCGTTTGTAAATGAATAACTTTATTTTATCCCCCCCTCAGTTACTAACCCATCTGTCCCCTACTAACTTCCTAATCCTGCCACGGACATTAGTTCCCGGGCAGTAGTTCCCTTTCCAATGTTCCTTTACCCACTCTATACCACTGTTTGGACACTTGGTCCTCAGTGTTTTGGAGGGCAAGCAGCCTAGAAGGGTCACTAGATCTGTTGCTTGATTTCCTTTGTACTCCTTTGTACTCCTCCATCAATCCCCCGCCAATCTCTCTCTCCCCCCCCCCCCATCCTTTTGCCCCACCTTCGTTTCCCGCTTCCATTCCCCCCCTCTCCCCCCCCCCCCCCCCCGCCCACTTACACCTACCCTTTGGCCCTCCTCCATCCCATTGGTAGTAGAGGCAGCTGAGGTCTGTTGTTGCTTTTTTTCCTCCCTCACATCCCACCCCCACCCCCCTTACACCTACCCTCTGGCCCTCCTCCATCTATTTATCTCATTAGTATCTAACTTTTCATTTATTTATCTATATATTTTTATGTTTATATACCTATCTTTATCGATCTATCTAATTACATATCCTTCTATCTATCCATTTAACTGTTGCCCTATGTCTACCTATCTATCTATATATGTATCTAATTATGAATCTATCTATCTACTTATCCTTATATCTATCATATCTACTGTATCTATTTATCTGGTTATCCATCTATCAATGTTTATTCAATACATTACAATTTAACACAAGAAAAACTAAATTAAATTAAATTGTTTACATTATTTGCTTATCTTTTTTTGTTCAACAATCGATAAAAAAAAACGCTGTATATAATTATGATTATTATGTAAGAGTATGAACACAATCAATGCCAGAAGTAAATACAGATTGAAGAATGACTAAAATGAGAAGGTAAAATGGTAAATTTTTGCATAATATATATATTTCAAAACTTGTGTTGGGCAATAAAATGCTTAGCCTCAACTTCAATCTAACACGCAACCATGATTAGAAGTCGGTGCTAGCTAGATGTTTATTATGTTGTTCTATGTGTATGAAGGAGACAAAAGGCAAAGCTGTCTGTGACAAGTGTTTTCCTCAAAGTTGAAGGAGTGAAAGAGGGCCAAATTCAAGGTACATTAGAGTCATAATGTCTGGACAGACCGATCATGTTTCAGTCATAAGATGAGGCAGAAACATATTGAGGGAGAAAATTCCAAAGCTTACTTGTTGAGTAGAAGAAAGACTGGGGAAATTGGTTCACTCTTTGGTTAGAGAGTTGGACAGAATACGGGTGGGAATATATTGCAAGGCGGGTGCCCGCTACTCTTCGCAAGGAAGGAGGTATACACTAATAAAGCTCTGAAGAACATTGATTATTGTAACAGCGGTAAGAGTGTGAGAGAGATGCAACATTGTGGCGTTTAGAGAGAGAATTTAGGGAATAAATAGTAGATAAATTGATGAGACAAAATGCTTTTGACTCGACCCTTTCGAGAAGTGTGGTATGGGATGTGACCTCCCCACATATGCTAATTACAATACTCGATACATGACCGCACTGAGCTCCTGTAGACAGCTAGTAGCTGCACGGGTGTAAGGAACCCATGGAGACGGTTGAGCACACCTGTTTTGGCAAGTGTGGTAAAATAATCTTTCCAAGAAAGGTCAGAAGAATAAGAAACACCAATGGAACGGTTTTTTGGACCTCCCCTGCTTCGCTCCATTAGATTGAAGATTTTAACACGTTTCACCCGATTAGTTTGGCGATATTAAGACGCTTCATCACAATCAGGCGTCAACATTTTTCTAAGCGAGCGATAGCGGGCCTGTAGCTTATTGGAAATCGGCTTTCGACCGGGACATTTATATATACATAAATGTACAAACTTAGCTTGAATGAGGGTCTGGGTGAGCATTTTTGTAGTTGAAGGAAGTCTGGGAAGGCGTTTAAGTTATCCTAGAGGACAAACTAAAACTAAACTGGCTGGATCAATCAAAATCCTTCATACTATTTAAAGAGGGTTAAATAATATGTGATACTAACCCACAAGATGTCGAACCAGCTAGTGCTGAAGCCAGAATAATTTGAAGAAAAATCAGGGATAGGATTTGGTAGAGTTTAAAATATTAGACCTAGATAGGATTGGGTTGAGTGTAACATAGTAAATAGGATTTGCTAGAGTCTAAAATATGAGATAATTATTTTCCAGGAGCAGCCCGCAACGTGTCTGGTATAAATATATTTTCCTTGCAATCGTTTTAACACTCACTCACACACTCACTCACTCTCCTCAAATTAAACAGAATCCCCACCTTCTCTTCCATTCTCATCCTGTCGCATTTAAAGCCAAGGTTGCTCTCTTATAATGTGTGTGTGTGTGTGTGTGTGTGTGTGTGTGTGTGTGTGTGTGTGTGTGTGTGTGTGTGAGGGGGGGGGGGGGGGTGGAGGAAGTGTGAAGTAAAGAGGGGGGAAGCGAAGGGTGTGGGTGGGGAAGGGAAGCAAAGAAAAGGTAATCACTGAAGATATGGAAAGTGGGGGAAGTTAATAGGAAATGGGTGCCAAGTATAGATGATGAACAAAGAGAGAGAGAGAGAGAGAGAGAGAGAGAGAGAGAGAGAGAGAGAGAGAGAGAGAGAGAGAGAGAGAGAGAGAGAGAGCTAAGAGAGAGAGAGAGAGAGAGAGAGAGAGAGAGAGAGAGAGAGAGGCCCCAAAGGCTACTAGTCGTCCTACCTGTGTGTCACTATTACACAACCTGACCTACCTCCTTTCCGTACTGCCTACCTACCTACCTACATACCTACATACCTACCTACCTACAAACCTGTGTTTTTATTACACAACCTGACCTACCTCCCTTCCGTCCTGCCTACCTACCTACCTACATACCTACCTACCTACATACCTACCAACCTGTGTTTTTATTACACAACCTGAACGACCTCTTTTCCGTCCTGCCCAACTACCTACCTACCTACCTACCTACCTACCAACCTACCAACCTGTGTCACTATTACACAATCTGACCGACATCTCGTACCTACCTACCAACCTAGCTGCCTACTTACTTGCTTACCAACCTGCTTTCCTACCTACCAACCTACCTGGCTGCCTGCTACCAACCTGCATGCCTGCCTACCTACCTACCTGCCAGCTTACCTACCTTCCTACATTTCTTCCTACCATTCTACCTAGCTACCTACCAAAATGGCTACCTACTGTACCTACCTTCCTCTTCACCTGCCTACTTACCTATTAGCCTTATTGCCTGCCAGCCTCTACATGCATGCCTTCCTACCTGTCTGCCTCTTAGTCTGCCTACCTATCTCAACAAATATAGCTTAAGAAGAAGCTAAGGGGAGATTATTTCTTTGTCATTTGTTTATATATGTATTATGTTTTTGTTTTGTTTTTTTCCTCCCTCAACCTCCATCAAGCTATAATAATACCCTAAGACGCTCCCTCCGAGATAAATTTGTGCATTTTTAGGCAGAAAAACTTCTGGCCGAAGGCCGGTTCCTCCATAATCGCAGGCTCGCTTACGTTCGCCAGGAATAAATGTATTCACCGAAATGACACAAAAGGTCTTAAAAACTAATGAAGCGATTGTTTTAAAATCTCCTCAAAACTAATGGGGCTAAACATGAGGGAGAATAAGTTCCAGACCCCCCCCCCCCCCCCCTCCTTAGTACAGAATTGATCCTCATAAATCACAACGCCTACCTAGTACGGCGACGCCTTTAGTAATTGTAGGTTGGGTAGTTTCGGGCTATAAGAAAGTTGGACCTGTTGACCACCATGATTATTAGGTTTACCAGCCACAAAATTGCTGTAGATCATATATTAATACATACATCTAGATTACATACACTTTATCTCCATTATATTTTCTCATTATTGCTGTATTTCAGGAAAGCTTCGAAATATACGGCTCCAACTTCCTTATAGCCCGTAACTCGTAATTGGTCAATTCGTTATTGAATAATATCATCTGATGTTATCCAGAACAACATTATAATTGATGCCAGCGAAATAAGCATGTTAAGATTCTCTACAATATGGATGTTAATAAAGTACTTCAATAGATCTTTGGTATGGTATCTAAATAAATAGGTAGTTGCAGGGTGTACTGGCTAAGCCTTTCATTCTAAGGAGAAACATCAGCACCGATGAACACTAGCTGGCCCGACCTCTTTTGGGATATTATGATATTTTGTTTAATCCTTTATAATTATTATTGAGGATTTTGGTTGATCCAGCTATTTTTCGAGCAATGTATTTTAGTTTGTTCCCTATGCTAATAATAACGGTTTCCCATACTTCCTTCAAACTAAAAAATGCCAATCTAGGCCCCCTTCAAGTTAATCTGTACACATTGAGATAGACAAATGTCTTGGCCGAAGGCCGATTTTGGTGGAGGAAGACACTAAAAATACGCTGGGAAAATGAAAACATTGATCTCCACTGATTCAAAATGGCCTTTTTGTTTTCCTTCTACCCTTATTTAACCCACAAAGTGTAATGACAAATTATATAATTTCCGACGGTAATGAAATATATAGGAATGATGAATGGGTAATAAAGATTGTACATATGACATAATTATCAAGGTGTCTGAATTGATGACACACTATAACCTTGTCCCCGATTTTGTCTAAGTAACAAGCTCGCTATAGGTCGCTCAGACAACAGTCAACACCTGAATTGGGTGAACCTTCCTATCATCGCCAAAATGATAAGGCGAAACGTCTTAAAATCTGCAAGCTAATGGAGCAAAACAGGGGAGGTACAACAAAGACCTTCCCCAGACCAAATAGGGTTAAGATAGTTAGAGGGTGGATAGACAGATGATGCAGTGTGTTATCAAATTGTAGAGAGTGCAGATTAGGGAACAGCATATTTAATAATCTTGTAGCCGGCTGCACAGTCCAAACTTTGTTTAGTCCCTTAAAGCATATTCGTACACCCCTTATGGTTTTCTACATGCAGATATAACAACCTGGATTGATTTTTCAATGGAACTTGCTTTTCAATAAGTAGTATTTTTCGGAGTTGAAATCTTATGTTTAATTTTCGTAGAATTATTCTTTTACTTTTACACAATGGAGGTCAAGCAACATCAGATCTTTAGTTTGGGGGAGCCCAGTGAGATTAAAACAATCAATTATTAGTATATTTGCATGACACATTGGCTATCTATCTATCTATCTATATGTTCAGGCCCAATCCCCATTTTGGGGGTAGCCGACTCAAGACAGAGCAAGAACAGGGAAAACACAAAAACAACATAAAACAACAAATAAACACAGATAAAAAGCACAAACTCACACACATCCAGGTCACCCAGAAGACCCAGAGACCAGGGTCACCAAGGTCGCTCCAGTACTCCCCCGGCCCCCGACCACCCGGAGAGGTTCCGATCTCGACAGGCAGACATGCAGCGGAGCCAAAGCCACAAGCCCTCCCACCACACTTCCAGGCGCACCCTTCATATTAATCGTCTCCCCGGGCCAGGCGCCTGATGGACTATTATCTAGTCCAACTTGCGCCCGACCCCTTACTCCAAATGACCACGTGTTCACTCAACTATTCACATTGGCTATAGTTTTTCTAATATAGATGTTTGATTTCATTGTTTTGGCTTTGTCTTATTTTGGAAATTATTTGTTTTTAGAGAGTGCCTTGGAAATCTGACAGAAAATTCTCAGAGTATATTGAAAATATATTTTTTTTTTCGTGGTCTTCGAGGAGAACGGCCATATGGAGAAGGAAAATATTAGTATATTCTGTTATGAGTTTATGATGAAATAAAATGCTAGGAGTTAATTTATTAATATCTATACGGTCTATGGTATTTAATATGACTTCTGTGTAATGTTATGGGGAGATACATTTTCTTGGTGAATTAAGTTTGTACCTGTATGATTTATTAATATCTGTATATTGTAAGGTATTATATATAACTCGACATGATTTTATTTAAAGATAACATTTCTTGGAGGGGTTCGAGTGTGAATCCTTAGGATTTTATTGGGGTTTAGGAATTTATTTTAGAATTGATTTGCACTACCTTTTAATAATTTTATTTGCAACGTTGCGTGTGTGAATTTATTCTATATTTTCCTAAGATTGGCCATAGGAAATACATTATTTTGAAGAACGGGTAGCTCCCGGTTGAAAAGATTTATTACAATTTTAGTTGAATATTCTATGTGATGTTATTTGCGAAATGATTTTTGTTTTTTTCAGAATAGGAAGGTACTCATATTACATACCACAGGATGTGGATGGCTTTGTTACATAATAATGTGTCTATTTCATTGAGTTTACATTGATTTTTTTTTTTTTGAGGGTTTGTGTTTTTGTTTATATATAAACTAGATAGTATTAAGACACATATCACGGGTTTGTGGAGTTGTGTTTATTGCTATTTGGTGGTTTTTGCTATGGGTAGGAATTGTATTTTATTTTATTTTTCTACAATTGTGTATGTGTGATTTTTCCCTAGGATATTTTTTTTGCAGCTGTATATATATATTCTGTTCACCTTGTTTTATGTCAATATTACTTTGATTAATTGTATTAATCCAAACTTCATTGCATAATGGGCTTTTGTTCTTTTTAAGTTTCTTATTGGAAGTTTGTTTGAAGATAATACCTATAGTATTTTTCTTTTTACAATTGTGTTTTTGTTCATTGTCTTTGCATTTGTATTTGCTTTGTTCAATTTGTAATCCGTTCTTTATAATTTTACTATAACCTTTTATTTTATTAACAAAATACTTAGAAAATTTCCATTCCACTTTCGATTTTTGTCATCAACTTGAAATTTATTTACTTACAGTAGGTGACTATTCATCTTTTATTTTCATTGTAGCTTCATGTACTTCCGCCTGCCTCGCTATTAGGCCTACCTTTGTATTCTGTAGTCACCCAGACATTGTTCATTTGCCAATAATGAATCGTGTTGCAGGGGGCTACGAGGGGACCATAGGAGAGCCGAGAGGTAATGTGCGAGGGATGGAGTTAGTTAGATTCATACCTTACTCATTTTAACTGTAATTTGCCTAACTCTCATTATCATTTTAAGTGCTACCTTGCTGTGGGAAGCAAGAATTTTAGTGGGGGCGTATTACATCTCAAGATTATACTCTTTATTATGAATTCATTATATCCAACTATCATATCATTTTAAGACGTTTTAGTTACTGTGTCTGTATTTGTGTGAAGAACTGTACATTTCAGAGGCCAACAAGATCATCCATTGTAACTCCTTGTCAGATTTGTCATGATTCAGATTCTGTACACTGGCTAACATTCCGCTAATTCGTGCATTCTCAACCACCATCTTGTAACTCAACACGGGTAGCCATCTTGTATCCAGAAGGTGTGGCCCAGGGTGGTGATAGGTGAGAAGGTATTGCGAGACGGCAGATAGATTTTAACCACAGGCCAGACAAGACGCCTTTTAGAGTTCCCTCTCAATATAGGGAAGGCTATCTCACTTACTTAAGTTTTAGTACTCTGTATATTATTTCAGTTTGTACTTGAATATATATCAAAGTGGTTTTGGACCAGAGATCTTTAATAATATTCACTTTACCTATATCTATCAATATAACATATATATATGGTAATCGGTGGTGGCAGCATTATAACTACTTATATATATCAATCGATTAATCTATCATCAACGAGCAGAGAGAGCTGAGATCAACTTATCTTCAATCAACCTATAACTAAAACATATATCTACATCTCTTAAGGCCATCGACACCTTCAGTCAGCCTTATATAGAGAGTCAACAGTTAACCCTAGGAATACATTTGACTACCCATAAAAGTCTTATGTAACATATATAGTTTTGTAATTGGTGTATAGAAAACTACGTTTGCTAAGATATACATCCATATTAGAAATGGGCGAGGTCCATAACATTTTATGAGTGACTATACAATCACACTCATGCAATTTGAACTCATATAGGCCTACCTGGCTTACTTCAGTATTTATTATGCAAATGTACTTTACAATTCACGCAAGCGAGAATTACAAAGTTGTCTGGTAGAGTAATACATAAATAAATACTCTCATTGTTTCCTGATTAAATAGCACAGTATGAATATTTCCATATTTAAAAATATGCTATAGGGGGGCAATGCCTAGTGAGTTCATTGCTCAATACGTGGCGTTCAGAGAGTGAGGGTCCGAGTCTAGGGGGTCAGACAGTGAAGCACTGAAGCGAGGCAGCTGTAGAGACTGCTTCGAGCTGTAAGTGAGCAACTAAGCCCCATGCATCTTGCGATGGCTACATGGCAGGGGCTGGTTGCAGCTAAAAGTGCTTCACATGTCTCACTTCCTAGACTGGAATGAGACCTCACAGGTTTCACCGTTCAATAACGGTTGAATGTACAGGTTATCAGCCTATGCCCGAGAGGGAGTAGATGGAATAAAAAAATAAAATAAAATAAACATATCCAAAAACGCCATTCCTTCCCATGTCATACAAGATTTCATAACTTTCCCTCTTGGTAGTTGAAACCTTCACGACTTCCTTTTTGGTGATAAGGTTGACTGTGTATAAGGATGATGTACCTATACCTTGTTCATTATAAGTAGGCAAGAAACTCCAAACTCCAGCCTTTCATAATTAATAAAGGCTCTAGTTAATGGAGCTGTTATTTCTACCATTTGGAGAGAGTCAATTAGTATTTATCTATTTTCAAATTTCCGGCTAACCTCTCGCAGCCATCACCGGGAATAAAACCCCACCACGATCCCTATTAAATATAACATACCTATCAAAATTCAACAAGAACGGGACCAGGAAAGATAAAACAAATATTTAATTTCTTTTAATTACACATACCCGGTACATTTATATGTAATGATATTTCAAATGTATTCTTAAAATACTACACAATCTTTTAACCGAAAGCCTACAGCAGTTACACAACTACATCAGAAAGAACTGAGATACATTTTGTATGACTTTCATATAAAATTAGTGTTGCTTACTTAGTATTTTAAGCATATTTTTATTAATTTTGGATTTAAAGCGTTTTTGTAAAAATTTAGGATATAAATATAACATTGGAGCTTATAGGTTATGTACAGAGTCAATCTAGAGTGATTGATTACAGTCCGCCATATTTCTAGTTTACGGTATGTAAGATATTTAGCACAAATAGGGTTGCTCCGTTATTAATTATAGTGATTGTATATTGATATAGAGTATTCATATGAAATTATATATTGTGTGTACTTATTTAGTCAATGTGGAGAATTATATATTTTGTGTACTTATTTAGTCAATGTGGAGAATTATATATTGTGTGTACTTATTTAGTCAATGTGGAGAATTATATATTGTGTGTACTTATTTAGTCAATGTGGAGAATTATATATTGTGTGTACTTATTTAGTCAATGTGGAGAATTCGAATCAGTCATTAAATTATTTAGTTTGTGATATGAGAGAAGTTTGGCACAACATTGTAATTTGTGTTCTTTTTGCTGTAATTGTGTAACTGTGTAAAGTATTTTGTAAAAATGTAGGAATTACATATCAATTTATGAGCAATTAATTAAATATAAATTGAATGCTTAACCTTCCTGGTCCCATTTTTGTTGAATTTCTATAGGTATGTTTTTATTTCATAGGGATATTGGTGTTATTTGCTGATGATGTCTGCGAGAAGCTAGCCGAAAATTTGAAACAAATATAAATAAGATGTTCCCAAACGTCCTTTTCCTCCGGTGTCAAACACACACTTTTTGGGGGGCAATAATTTGGAGAAATCCTCGTCTGGTAACTTCAGAATTTAATTTGCATTAGTCTTAATTAAGCCACCAAACTACTTTCAGTAGAAGTCGCGATTCCAATGTTCCATTCCATTATTATTTTATATAAATAACGTGTTTTATTATTATTACTATTTGTTTTTCGTTTTGCATCAATATAATCTTTATGCTTTTTCTTGTTATATTTCCTTTGAAAGCCTATAACTATTTGTATCAAATGTGGATATACAGCATGTATTGCATATTTTATTTTACGCTTTATAACTCTGACTTTTTTTGTTTGCATTAAACTAACTAGAAGTATATGATAAAGTGTGACTATAATCATAATCTTATTATTTCTTGAATTATTATTTTTGTTATGTTAAGTCAACAACAGTACTTGATCACAGTGTTGCTTTTATTATGTTCTTATCTATTTAATTTTCGAAAGTTCATTTTGTTTTGGAACATATTAGAGAATCAACACCTGAATGGGATGAAGCGTCGTATTATAGCCAACATAATTGGGTGCAACATCTCAAGATCTCCAAGCTAATGTTGCGCAACAGGGGAGTCATAAAGAGGCCAGCTCCCTCGGACCAAATAGGGTTAATGTTTTTTGTATATTATTATTTATTTCTGTATTTCATTATTTGTTATTTATATATTTATTTTTGCTTTTGGTTGTTTTGCATTGCACATAGTTAAAGTAATTTATAATGTTATCCATATTTATATACAAACATACATAGCTGTAAAATAATGTAAAGTGTATAATTAATATTTTCTCACTTATATATTTTTCTTATACTTGTATAGCAAATACTATATTGATAAAGATACTTTAATTCTCGCTTTTCTTACTAGTAGTTGTTTTTGCGTTGATCGTATCGAAAGTATTGTTAATATATTATTATTATTATTATTATCTATTATCTTTCTAACCCTTGACTTTTCCTTTTGCGCTGAACATATTATAAATATTTGATGAAAGGTGGCGTGTACTATATCGAGTTGCATTGGTTGTTTTTCCTTTAATTTTGCATTGGGCGTATCATACATTTCCGATAAAGTGAGGCTATTACTCTCGTCTTTATAAGCTGTGAATACATCCGGAAATTTTACTCATTCAATCCTTAATACAATCACACGTTCATTAAATAATATATACATGGATTAAGTTACTCTCTTCTCTCTCTCTCTCTCTCTCTCTCTCTCTCTCTCTCTCTCTCTCTCTCTCTCTCTCTCTCTCTCTCTCTCTCTCTCTCTCTCTCTATATATATATATATATATATATCTCTCTATATATATATATATATATATATATATATATATATATATATATATATATATATATATATATAATATTAGTAAATTCATTCACCCAGTTATCAATTCATTCACCAATTGGTTCGTTCATTCATTCATCCACCCATCCATTCATTCATTCATTCATCAATTAATTAATTGACTCATTTATCAATTAATTAATTAAATAAATAATTAACTCATCAATTCATTCACTTATTCATTAATTTGTTGTCATTCATCCATGCACTCACTTGCTTCTTTATAATAATTATTACTTTATATATACAATGATACTGTATTCGTGTTAAAATTTGTACATCAACTACTTTATATACAGTATACAATGATACTGTATTCGTGTTATCGTTCATTAATTTGTACATCAATTACTTTATACTGTATATACAATGATACTGTATTCGTGTTATCGTTCATTAATTTGTACATCAATTACTTTATATACACAATGATACTGTATTCGTGTTATCGTTCATTAATTTGTATATCAATTACTTTATATATACAATGATACTGTATTCGTGTTATCGTTCATTAATTTGTACATCAATTACTTTATATATACAATGATACTGTATTCGTGTTATTGTTCATTAATTTGTACATCAATTACTTTATATATACAATGATACTGTATTCGTGTTATCGTTCATTAATTTGTATATCAATTACTTTATATATACAATGATACTGTATTCGTGTTATCGTTCATTAATTTGTACATCAATTACTTTATATATACAATGATACTGTATTCGTGTTATTGTTCATTAATTTGTACATCAATTACTTTATATATACAATGATACTGTATTCGTGTTATCGTTCATTAATTTGTACATCAATTACTTTATATATACAATGATACTGTATTCGTGTTATCGTTCATTAATTTGTACATCAATTACTTTATATATACAATGATACTGTATTCGTGTTATCGTTCATTAATTTGTACATCAATTACTTTATATACAATGATACTGTATTCGTGTTATCGTTCATTAATTTGTACATCAACTACTTTATATATACAATGATACTGTATTCGTGTTATCGTTCATTCGTTTCATCTTCCTTCAATCGTATATCCTGCTCTTCCTTTCTGCTTTCCTTTCCTTATCTGTATTCGTTCACCTATCCATTAACTCAATCTTTAATATAATTATTTCATCTTTTCATTTATGTATTCATTCATAGATTTATTCATAAATTTGTTCATGAGTTTTGTCATTCAAATATTTACTGATTAATATACCCATTGGTATATTAACTCAAGTGTTAATTGATATTAATATACCCATTGGTATATTAACTCAAGTGTTAATTGATATTAATATACCCATTGGTATATTAACTCAAGTGTTAATTGATATTAATATACCCATTGGTATATTAACTCAAGTGTTAATTGATATTTCTCATCTATATATTAATATACCCATTGGTATATTAACTCAAGTGTTAATTGATATTAATATACCCATTGGTATATTAACTCAAGTGTTAATTGATATTAATATACCCATTGGTATATTAACTCAAGTGTTAATTGATATTAATATACCCATTGGTATATTAACTCAAGTGTTAATTGATATTAATATACCCATTGGTATATTAACTCAAGTGTTAATTGATATTTCTCATCTATATATTAATATACCAATTGGTATATTAACTCAAGTGTTAATTGATATTAATATACCCATTGGTATATTAACTCAAGTGTTAATTGATATTAATATACCCATTGGTATATTAACTCAAGTGTTAATTGATATTTCTCATCTATATATTTACTTATCAATATATTCAATCATAATATTAGAGTATTTGTTCATTAAATGCTTGTCAATTCATATATTCACTGATAAATATGTTCATTCATAAATTAATTAATTTGTTCCTCTAAATGTTTCCTGCCTCTCTCTCTCCGTGTCCCTCACGATTGCAGTCTCTTCCTGTCTGAAGCTGTTTGGAAGCTGGCCAATCTCTCTCTCTATCTCTCTCTCTTTCTCTCTCTATATATATATATATATCCCTTTGCTTTGCTATCTTTACCTTCTACCGGACTGCTTAGTAGGGACTGTAAGGTCTATGCAGTCTGTGTATCTATATGTAACTCTACTGTATGTGTTACTCTCTCTCCCTCTCTCTTCACGTTCTGTGAGTTACGATGTACTAACAATGTATTTTTAGTCGGTCCCCTTGGCTAACAATAACGGCTTCTCAAACTTCCTTCAAGCTAAAATTATCATAACATAAAATAATAAATAAATAATTACATTATTGCGCACCCAGACACCAATTAAGCTAATTATGTATATTTTTTGATAGACAATGTTCCAGCCGTAGGCCGATTACTTCTAAGTTACAAGCTCGCTATCGCTCGCCCAGAAAATAATCGACTCCTGAATGGGGTGAAGCGTTTAATTATCGCCAAACTAAATGGATGAAACCCCATAAGATATCTAAAATAAGGGAGGGAAACAGGGGAGATCCAAAAAGACCTTCCTCAGACAAAATATGGTTAAAGTTCACCAAATATGATATCCTCACCTCCTGATTTAACTTGACTTAACTTGATTTAGGGGCTTTTGGTCTATTATTTAATTTATGTTTTAGTTTCCTTGCTAGACCTCCCCCAAACCTTGAAAATCAACCTCTAGACTTCCCTCAAAATAGGTTTGTACATATTTATGGTAGAAACATTTCTCGGCCGAAGGCCGGTACTTCTTATTATTACAGGCTCACTATGGCTCGCCAGAAAAAAAATCGACATCTAAATGGTACGATTGGCCTTAAATTTGACAACGAAATGGAGCTATAGGTGTTAAAGGCGCCAAACAAATGGGCCGAACATCTTAAAATATGAAAACCAATGAGGCTAAACATGAGGGAGAAAGGGGTACAGAAGAACGTCCCATCTCCCCTTAAAACTTCATTCAAAAGAGG
This sequence comes from Paralithodes platypus, assembly GCA_032716605.1. Classification (NCBI taxonomy): domain Eukaryota; kingdom Metazoa; phylum Arthropoda; class Malacostraca; order Decapoda; family Lithodidae; genus Paralithodes; species Paralithodes platypus. The sequence continues at coordinate 29,813,638 of CM064483.1, read as the reverse complement.
CAATCTGTACAACGACCAATTGGATTGGGCTTCTGTGTTTTGCGGCCGTATTAATCTCCGGCCCAACCTACCTTCCACCTCCCTATCACCTAGTATATATAGTTTTATTTGTCCAGGCATATCCCCATCTTGATTATTCTTCGTTTACGACGATTTTCTTGCTTAATGTATTGGTAATTATGAACACTTTTTTTTGTTTTATATAATTATATATAATTGCCCTCTCGGGCATAGGCTGAGAGCCTGTACATTCAACCATCTTACATTGGACGGTGAAGCCAGTGAGGTCTCGTCCCAGTCTAGGGGGTGAGACATGTGAAGCACTTTTTAGCTGCAACCAGCTCCTGCCATCTTACCTTCGCAGGATGCATGGGGCTTAGTTGCTCACTTACGGCTCAAAGCAGCCCCATCTCTGAAGCTGCCTCGCTCCAGTGCTTTACTGTCTCATCTTCTAGACTAGGACCCTCACTCTCAGAACGCCACCTATTGAGCAATTAACTCACTAGGCATTGCCCCCTTGTAGCATATTTTGAATATGGGAATATGCATACAGTGCTTTTTAAACAGGGAACAATGGGAGTATATTTGTTTGGCGTTTCGGTGGGCTTTGTGTTAATGTACTGATACTAGGTACAGCACAAATTCCATCCCAATAATATCTTTCCATTGACATATCGGGATTTGAACCCAGGTCCATTGGATTACCAGTCCAATGGCAAGACCATTCCACCACACCTCCCCTTGCTTTTAATGTTACATACAAACAGATTAGTTTCACAGTTATTCAATAAGTATCAACAAATTTGAAAAGAAGAGCTTGAATAACGTCAGCTGAATAAACTACTAAACAAAAACAATGAAAGGAAGAAACAAACAAATTATACCTACCAACCAGATATCCACGTACCTTACATTATCTCTCAGTTACTCATTTACCATCTACCCACCTACCACCTGCATCTATTACTTACAACTTGGTACCTACCCGCCACGTACCACACACCATCTCAGTTACACTACCATCTACCCACCTACCACTTGCCACTTACGATGCACCAACCATACACCCGCCACATACCATCTCACTTACTCATCTACCCACCTACCATCACCTACCGCCTAATAACCTGACCACTCCTCACCTAACTACAATACTACATCCCAATCTACTTATCGTTCACCTGCCATATACCATCTTGCAGTTACCCATTATCTACCTCAACCAGCCACCCATCTACCACTCATCACCTACAACCCACCTACCATTCACAACCTACAACTCACTATCTACCATCTACCACTAACCACCTTCCACCCACCCAATACTCACCACCTACCACTCACCCACCACCCATCTAACTGTAGCTACCATATGACTAAAACAAGTGAATGTGAGGATAAAAAGTGGTTGAGTGGGATGGTTTTGATTCCCTCAGAGAGAGAGAGAGAGAGAGAGAGAGAGAGAGAGAGAGAGAGAGAGAGAGAGAGAGAGAGAGAGAGAGAGAGAGAGAGAGAGAGAGAGAGAGAGAGAGAGAGAGAGAGAGAGAGAGAGAAAGAGAAAGAGAGAGAGAGAGAGAGTTACAAGGAACAGTTAGTATCTCGGAGACCTTGCGTCCATTCCGAGGAGATAATCGAAGTGGAAGGAGAGAGACTGTTTCGTACATTACACTCATTACAGAATGTGCAAAATACTAACTATATTCTCTTCTTGAACTGCTCTATATAAACTGTTTGCAACTTCGGAGGGAAGTTTTTTCCAGGTAGAATAGATCATATATGTGAAAAAGTTTCCACAAATACTAGTGCTGAACCTTTTCAATTCTAATTTCCTGCCATGGTTGCCTGTTGTATTCATATTTAGGCTAAACAAAAAATCAAACCCATTAAGTATTTTAAAACCTTCAATGAGCTGACCTCGTAGTCTGTGTTTCTTCAACGGAAAGAGATCAAGAGCTTTCAACTGGTCTTCATAGTTCAGTATTCTAAGTGATGGAATAAGCTTTGTAGCCCTAGCTTGAACTCTTTCCAGTCACTCTATATCTTTCCTAAGTGCTGGAGACCATAATTGAACAGCATACTGCAGGAGAGGTCGCATCAGAGCGTTGTAAAGTGTGAGGACTATTTCTATATTTCTATACCGGTACTTAAATTGCCTCTTAATTTTGCACAATCATTTCTGAGCTTTCTTCTCTTCTTCAATGCACTGCTTGGAAAATGTTAGGTCACTGCTAATCAGAACACCCGAATCCTTTTCCAGGTCAGTCACTTTCAGAGACATTCCCAATAGCGAATAGCCTGACTTGGGGTTTGTTTGGCCGATATGATTCACCTTGCACATTTCTAAGCTTAGAGGCATCTGCCATGTCTCCGACCATTCACCTAGTCTGTTGAGCCCCTAAGCTGTTCAACCCCTTTGGGGTCTTTCACATTCATTCCAAGCTATATGTCATCTGAAAACTTTTGGATTACACTTAACAGACCAATATCTATGTCATTGACATGATAATCAGAAGTGGGCCAAGGACAGATCCCTGTGGAACTCCAGAAGTAACTTGAGTCCATTCAGAAGAAATACCATTGATTACCACTCGATGTTGTCTACCTGTTAGCCAACTTTCTATCCAATTTGTTACATCTGTATTGATACCTAGTGCACTCATTTTTGACATCAGCCTGCAATGAGGCACTTTGTCAAAAGCTTTTTGAAAATCTAAGTAAAAGATGTCTGTGGTTCTACTTTTGTCATACTCACTCAGCATTTCATGGAGAAATTCCAGCAAATTGGTAAGACATGATTGGTGTTGCCTGAATCCATGTTGGTAATCTGTAATTACATTGTGGATTCTAGGTAGTCAAATAGTATTCCTTCTATGAGATTTACTGAAAGAAGTCAAGCTGATTGGCCGATAATTCTTGGGATACTCTTGATCCCCTTTCTTAGATATTGGGGTTTGATTGGCCAGTTTCCAGTCTTCAGGGACCTCTTCATTTTCTAGTGATTTATTGAAGATTTCTGCCAAGAAAGGTGCAATTTCATCTCGTACTTCTCATACAACTCGGGGGAGAACGCTATCTGGGCAAGATGCCTTGAACTTAATTAACTTATCTATTCTTTTTGCTAACTGATCTGGGGCACATCTAATTCTGCTAAGAACTTCACCCTCATGCACTAATCCTTGACTTGGCATGTTACTGGTATTTTCTCTTGTATATACCGAGGCAACATAGTTGCTCAGCGATTTAGCTATATCAGTGTCAGAGGTTTGTAGTGGGCCCGTTGGATCCTTTAGAGGTCTAATACTACTTTTGAATGGCTGCTTCCTGCTGTTCAATAGCTGAAGAACTTCTTAGGGCTCTCTTTACAGAGGGCTGCAACCCTGAGTTCATCATTCCACTTTGTTTCCTTTATATGGGATTTCACTCTCCTACACATGTTTTTGAAGGAATCTAAATCTCTTGGTCTTGACTTCTTGCTGAAGCTATGTCACTTTAGAACCATTTTGTTTGGGTTGAGCCTGATTTTGGTAAGTTTAGTAGGAGCAAATGCAGCTTGTCAATCCATAAACTGGTCTTTGAATGAGCACCAAATCGCATTAACATTCTCACCTTCAAGCCTGATCTGGGATAAGATTCCCCGAAGGCTTTCAAAATTTGCACAACGGAAATCTAGTTTTGCACTCTGAGGACTGGTGGGTCTGCTGCTAAAGGTACAAAGAGAGAACCTAACTACATTGTGGTCACTACCTGCGAGTGATTCCCCAACAGATATGCTGGTCACACTTTCATCTTCAGTGGTGAACACAAGATCTAGTATATTGTTGCCTCGATAGTAGTTGGCTCGTTCACCCACTGGGTCAAAAAGTTACCATTAGCAAAGTACATAAGATGTTTACCTTCAGCATCGGCAGTTCTTGCTTCCCAGTTTACTAGGCAATAGAATTCACCTAAGATCAAGCTGGTTTTACCCTCGATAACAACACTCAGTCTTGTGTACAGAAGTTCATCCTTTTCAACATTCTGATGTGGACACCTGTACACCAGAACAATCCTATGGATAGAGTTACCGAGATTGAGGTCTACTCCAAGCAGTTCACGTTCTGACCTGATATTACAGTCAATTGGATTTAGAAAATCTCTGATGTACAAAAGAATTCCGCCACCTTCCTGTATGGTTCGGTCTTAGTGGAACATTCTATATCCAGGTATTTCAAATTCCCCAACATAATCTCTGGTATGGCTGAATCCAAGATTCAGTGATAGGCACTACATTGAAGTAATCTGTAGACAATAATGCCCAAAGTTCATAAAATGTATTCCGAATTGACCTGGCATAAAGTAATACTGTACACTATCAGAGGTGTTGCAATTTCCTACATGTGGTGAATCCTCACCTGAGGTAGAAGAACCTCTATCTTGTGGTGTAGAAATTGGCAACTGAGGTGTAGAGTGTAGAGGGAGTTGCGGGTCATGTCTTAATCAACTCTGCCATTTGTTGAGAGGTATACTTGCTCTCAGAAGGACTAACTCCTTCTTTTGTGGGACCTCTTTTTGGAAGTTTGAGATCAACTGCTGGTGAGGGTATGAATTTTTTGCTGCTGGGAAGCGCTTTCTACGTTTTTTGCTTGCCCTCAGAAAGCTGTAAAGATGGTGATTTAGGAAATCCCGAAGTTTGATTTTACCGCTAATGGTTAAGTGCACACCGTCATGGAGGTAAAGGTTGCGTTTCCCATAGAACTCATCAAATGGGTCCACAAATTACACCCCTTTCTGGATACACAGGTCAGCTAACCTACCATTTAAGCCTATTGCTTTGGTGGCAGCACAATCCCCTCTATACATTTTGGGCAAAATACCAAGTATCATGCCTCTGTCTGTCTTGAGTCGGAGCTCATCAGCCAGAATCATGACCTCTCTTATTATTGACTCTGTGGCACCGACTTTACTTCCTTTGAAGAACACGTCATTACCATTGACCAAGGCTATTATTGCCGACCCCATATTCTTTGGCCAGACATGTTTTGCTTCCTTTGTGATCTGGGAAGTCCTTGCACATGAGAGGCTCTTCACCTTTCTCACATTTCGGCGAAACTTAATAAAGTGAAACTCTTGTCCTTTGACCTGGGAATCTCCAATGAAAATTGTTTTCGTCTCTTTGTCACTAACAAGACCAAACCTGCTTGACATGTTAAGTTTGGTCCCTTTGTTGTCTGAAGGATGCATAGTAGGCTTAGCAATTTGCTGCCCACTCTACATTTGACTCCTTTTTCCCCACTTTTCTGTGAGGACTTAGGGATGTCATACTGACTTTTAGCACTGTCTAGAGTGATGAATCTATTTTAAGTGTCAACCTCTTATTCCTGTTTGTCCTTTTTCTTCTATTTGTGTTTGACCTCTCTCCAAGCATAGCGAGGGTCATTAGCAATAGCTGTGGCAGGAACTGCAGCCTCTTCTGTAGTTGTTAATTCAATTGTTGCCTCCTTGGCTGGCATTGCATTCTTCTTTTGCTTATTTCCACCTGCATGACTTGGACTAGTCTTTGAAGAAACAGCTAAAACTCTCACATTAGTTTCCCTTTTAAGGTTACTCGTTTCCTTTTTCAACTCTTCTATATATTTTCTTCCTTTAGAAGCTTTGTTTTTTCAGGATTGTATTTTCAGTGTCTCTTTGCTTTAATTGTTTCTTAATTTCTCCTTCACTAGTTTGCATTCTATCTCACAAAAGAGACAGACTATCATGGTGGATACTGGCCTATGCACCTTCTTTGAATGAAATACACCATTTTAGATTCTTGTACATAGCGCAAGTTGCTTTAAGTATTGAAGTACCACTAACTGAAATGTTTTTTAATTTCTTCTAATTTTTCAAATACTTTGTAAAGGCTTCTAAGTTCAAGGAAAACTAATGACCAATACAATGCTATAAAAAGGGGGGTTGGTGGTGAATTTTACTCACCTATTCGTCAATGGTGTTCATTCTGTTCTAGATTCTGACTACGTTTACCTGCCACACTAAACCAAAGGTCTTCCTGAAGTCAGACAGTCCCAACGTGCCGCAGCTCCCGACTGAGCAGCACTTGTGTCCTAAAGACACTGATTTTCCGAAAGGAGTAACAGAGATCGCCTGAATCCTTACTAAGTACTACTAACCACCTTCAAATGGCCAGACTCTAGAATTAAGTTATCAGGGGATATCACACTTATTCCAGTAGACAACCCCGGGTACTTCAATTGGCCTGGCAACCAACATGGCAGTAAAACTGTCTCACCTAAGAGCAATCCAGCCAGATACACCATAGAATGATCACAGGGACTGGTCAAGCATTGCACATTAGGAGTGGGCTTATCGGGGCACTGCAGCCACACTCCATTTATCGGTCCACTGCTTGATATTCCTCCAATTCCAGTTACTCACAACCTCTAAGCGTTAAATGGTGTTGTTTATAGAGGTGTCCAAAGCCTCTCTTTCCACGCATGAGGTAGCAGTAGGGTCCTTAATATTTAGTTAATTGTGTGTGTGTAAAGAATAGGGAAGACGTCTTATAACTAGACCTATAGGAATAGTCGGAGTAGATGTGGATTCGTAGGGACGCTACTACCTAAAAGCCGGACTAACCCCGTCTCTCCTATGAGAGAAAGAGAGAGAGAGAGAGAGAGAGAGAGGTAGAGAGAGAGAAAGAGGGGGGGGGGGTGGAGTAGAGTGATAGTGATAGTTGAATAAGACAAAAATTGATTGGAAGACAAAGGTTGTTCCGTTAAGAGAAATGGAAAAAATTATCATCCGAGACGGTGTTAAGATTTTTTTTTTTTTAATTTGCTCCTTAGTATTAATATATGAATGGGTATATTTACAAGTGAATGCATGTGTGAATACTAATAATTAACATTTGGATAAATATACGAATGGGTATATTATAATCAGTGAATATTTGAATGAAAAAATAATGAACATAATTAATTAATAATTGTATGGCTTAATAAATGAATGAATTAATAAAGGACAGAAGAAATGCAGGGAATAAGTAACATACCCATACCTCTCTCTCTCTCTCTCTCTCTCTCTCTCTCTCTCTCTATATATATATATATATATATATATATATATATATATATATATATATATATATATATATATATATATACACACAAGGTGTCTTGCGAGTTATGACAAGTAATTTCAGAAATGATAGATTATGCAATTCTAAGTAAGAAATGTTCTATATAGGCCTACATATGTATTTTTTCTGCATCAGTGTTTGGTAATCAATAATTTAAATTTGACAGTTAGAGAGTGAGTGAAGTTGTGTTGGGTGGTAGGAAGGGAGTCAGTACGCTTCTGTCCCTATGAGGAAGGTTACTCTTTATGTTTTTGTTATGCCATGATATTTTTGAAAAAAGGAATATTTCTAAACTGCAATTGCATGTATTTGTCAATTAGTGTAATATGAAGCCTTGTAGTATTGTAATTAGCTGCTACACCTTATCTACTGTAATGAGACATGGCACTAATGTATGAACTGTCCAGTCCTGTGTCACTCAGTTCGCACTAAAAGTTTTACGAGTAAGGACCGTCACACTCGAGTCTTGTTATTTTCCACCATATGTGATATTAAAGCTGCAAGAAAATGTAATTTACTTACTTCAATGCAAAATATGAAAACATGATACCTATTTACGAGCTCTACAATGGAAGTTCTAGTGCTGCTGTTGCCGAATACAAGAGGAGATACCCAAACATTTGTATACATTTTAAAGAGTTTTTCAGTGTTTTCCAGCATCTGCGTGACAGAGAAAGTTTTTTGGAGTTTGTGGTACAGCTGAACGAATAACGAGTCAATATTCAAGGCAGATTATTAACATAGTCAAACAGAGTCCAAACATCAGCACAAACAGTTTTGAGGAAGGCTATATATTAAAGCTGACGGCGGTCACTTTGAGAATTTAATGTAATCTGAACAGTGGTGTGCATTTAAAACTTAATGAAAGGGTCTTCAAATATTCTTTCCTATTACCCAAGCAATGATAAATACATCATGCGACCATGTTTTTTCCTGTGTTCAAGTTTTAAACTTTGCGCGAACTGATGCCTTTGTGCCACATTTAATTACAGAAGCTAGAGAAGGTGTAACAGCTAATTACAATACCGTACTACAAGGTTTCATATTATCCTAATCGACAAATCCAAACAATAGCAGTTTGGAAATATTCCCTTTTTCAAAGATATGATGGCATATACAGTATATATATATATATATATATATATATATATATATATATATATATACAGAGCGAACCTTAAATCATTGCCCATAGGGATTCCCCATGCATTTATAGGGATGTGGAAGAGCCAGTACTACTATCACAATCATCACTCCAACCCATTATACCCCTATAAATAATACATGGGAAATCCCTATGGGCAATGATTTAAGGTTCGCTCTGTATATACAGTATATATATATATATATATATATATATATATATATATATATATATATATATATATATATATATATATATATATATATATATATATATATAAAACTCTTTTGTACTTACTGGTTGTTCTAAGACTTGATATGCATAGTTTTGGTGATGATTGCTAGCATTTCTAACCCCGCACCACCGCCCCCAAGGCCAGCAGGGTTCAAATATTGGTATCTACAGAGCAACTCATATTGTAATATTGTCTTTCTACTGCCTGAAAATGTTATTCAGATTAAAAGAAAGTATTTACTAAGAATGGTTTTATTTAACCCTCTGAGTGGGGTAAATAATTCCGAAGCTAACAAAATAATTCCAAAAACAGCCTAACATTAAGTTGTCTTATAACTGAATGGCTGAATATTGAATTATTAACAAAATTCATAAGCCCTATATAATGTGTTTGGACCTGCCTCAGTTCAATACAATCGTATAATGTTAGCCAGAGTAAATTGAAAAAAACATCATTTACAGAATGTCATATTACGATGTAAGTATGGAGAGAAAAAGTGCAAGTTGATTAGAAATGTAATTTAAAGAGAGATGAGGTAGAAGAATGCCATTGAATGTATCGCGCAAACACACTCACACAATTTTTTTTCATTTTGGCAATTTTGACATTTGGGCAAGTCTCCTAACGGTGTAGCCTCTGTTCACCTAGCAGTATAAATAGGAACCTGTAATAAGTGGACGAAGTTGTGACGTCCCATCTGGGGTTGGTGATCGGTTAAAAGGTGAGATGGGTATCGTACTGGTCAACCTAAGCTACTGGTCAACCTAAGCCTTCGGGTGAGACTGGTACCGTAGTGAGAATGGTACCGTACAGATTAACCCTAAGCCTTCGTATCCAGATGTCGCCAATTGGCTAAAATACAGACTACACACACATCCACAGCCATTCCAACGATACATAAAACACTTAACATGCATTTTACGCAATACATTCCCAGTTAAGGAGGCGCGATAATAATGAGCTTAGCTCACATGCATTGCGTGGATTCCCCTTGACGAACAAGTAACTGAGAGTAACACACACACACACATGAAGAAATAAGAGATAGTGTAAAATGTGAGTATTGAAATATATAGTTTAATATCATGGCGATAATCTAACTTGACCTCGCTCTCACCGCTTTCCTCTCTCTCTCTCTCTCTCTCTCTCTCTCTCTCTCTCTCTCTCTCTCTCTCTCTCTCTCTCTCTCTCTCTCTCTCTCTCTCTCTCTTTCTCTCTCTCTCTCTCTCTCTCTCTCTCTCTCTCTCTCTCTCTCTCTCTCATATAACAAAAGTATTTGAAAGAATTGCCAAGAAAAATTGTTATGTCCATAATACAAATAGCTGCCATCAGCACCACCAACAACACCGGGCCAGAAGGACACCAAAACATCAGTACCAGAGGACTAGCAAACCCTTCATCTGCGGAGATACCCCCACATTACCTGATCATTTCCCGGAGTGCTGTTGAGGGCCCAAAAACACAAACCACCATCTGCCATGCCCCTCTAGCCTCCACAGGAAAGGACTAGGTCTATCCAGAGGAAGGAGAGACTATTCCAGCTGAATGGACCAAGATGAGCCAGCTATGTATGACAACACTAACCAATCTTGGTCTAAAGACAGGATTGTTTCCAAGTTCGACACTGGGGCCTTGGTCCAAAGACAAGGCAGGCTTCCCTCGGTTCAAAGACGAGAAAGTGAGAAGTGTTTTAGTCAAGCCGCTACATTCAAAACTAGCATTTCTGATAGGTGTTTTCAAAACTAGCCATTCGGATCCTAGGACAGAACCGCTGAGTACGACACCAGCAAGTGGAAATGCCAGGAGTTTGAGGCTCGATGCTCATCCCTCTGGTCAACGTCAATTTGCGTGTGAGCCATTACCTGGAGTTGCTAGTGCTACGATACCTAACTTCCAAGCTGAACACCACCACAGAAAGAAGAAATTGCTCACGGTACGATACCTAGCCTCCAAGCTGTCCCATAATACATGAAGAAAAGGAGCCCCCACAAACAAAAATCAAGATCCAGGCAGGAACGAGGGAGAACAGAAAGAAGGAAAAGTCGAAAAGAAAAGCCATGAGACAAGTCCTCAACTCCCCCTCCGACGCCAGGGAAATCATTAAAATAGAATATCTAATTGGTGGAGGTAACATAATAATCTGTCTCTATCTGAGAGACCTTTCTGCCTCCAAGTAATCTTCCCCTTCTGGGAAAACAAAATACACACCCTCTAGCCTTGTATTCTTGCTAAATGTATTTTAGAGTATTATAGTGGGGAATTCTAGTTTGATATAATATAGAAGATTAGACTGCAATATTTAATTTACCATCACTCCAACACCCATTGCAAATAATTTCATATTTTAGTGATTGTCCTAGATAAATATATATTGTTCTAAAGTAAAACTTGAAGGAGAAAATATCATCAATAAGAAACATAAACTTGTGAGCAACAGCAACTAGACTTACTTCGCTAGAAATCCGACTTTATGATATAATTAGCCTAGACAGCCTATTTTACCTTTTCCAAGTGTATGAATTAATTAGGTACATCCCATCTTGATTTAATGTTATAATTTGCTGAACCTAAGAATTCACAGATTCATATAATTACATGAATACCTTTGACCACGTGTTTCTCACAAGTTATTGTGTTAGCAATTTCAGTTTATAATGAAAGTATAGTTTCAGAAGTACTACAATATCAAATATGGTTTGCCTTATTAAAAAAGTATTCCTTACCGAGACTAAGAACCCATACTAAATAGTAATTGTATAAATACATAAACTGCGTGTAGTAACCATCTACTGTATTTAAGAAAACAAACTCTTTAGAGAATGTGTGACTGTACCTTTCAGCTCAGACTCAACTATATTGTATTTTCAGTAACTTTGTGATTGTTTTATATATTCAGCTGTAACCCAACTAAACACAAATCCCTTTTCGATTGTGAATGTATATTGTATTTGTACCTATGTATTGTTGTAGTATTATTGTGTTATCCATTATTAGTTTGTGTATAAATAAACCTGTCATACTGTACCTTTCGTATATCTTTCCTTGTGTTTGATCATATATATATATATACAGTATATATATATATATATATATATATATATATATATATATATATATATATATATATATATATATATGGTTTTGTATTCTTCCTGTTAGAGAACTCACTCAATTGCAAGATTTGCAGTAGCAAATCAAAATTCTTATGTTACACCTGGTTGCAAATAGCCTAAATATCAAAGGCCAACGTGGAACTGTACCAGGAAGGAGTACACAAACATAGCTGCTTGAACACCAAAATTAAATATGGCACAGTATTCCAGGGGAAAATAATGGACACTATGCTTTTAGATTTTTCAAAAGCGTTCAAAAAAGTTAATCACAAAATTCTTCTGAACAAAATGTCAAAACATAACATTTCTGGAAAAGTGGGTAGGCCTATATGGATCAAAGAATTCCATTCCAACAGAAATTTTTAGATAGTAGCTAATGGGGAACAATCGCAAAAAGAAATAGTAGCATCAGGGGTCCCACAAGGAGCCGTACTTGTATCAGTCTTGTTCATCATTATGATATCCGACATCGACAACAAGGTAAGAGAAAGCATGGTGAGATGTTTTGCAGATGACACGAGGATAAGCAAGACCATTGAATATAAAAGTGGAAGGGAGCAGCTACAATATGACCTCAACATGAAGAAAATCATATGGAATTCAACGAGGACAAGAGAGATAACCATGATGTTAAAATTGTTCAATACCTACGTGAGACGTAAGGCTGTATATGGTTGTACAATTAGGAGCCCTACCAAGCAGGGGAAAATAGAAAAGATTGAAGGATTGCTGAAAGCTTTTGCTGCAAACATTGATGGAATGAACAATTTAGACTCTCATGAGAGACTCAAGGAACTTAACATATGCAGCTTAGAGAGAACACGAGAAAGGTTCATGCCTGGCAACAGCTTGAAGGAATCAGATAAAGTATAATGAACCCGAGAGTCTCAAAACATAGACGAAACAAGCTAGTAAAATCAAGAAGTTTACCATGGAATATTTCCAAGAAAAAAAGATCAATGGCTCAAGACCGTCCCAGATCAACCAAGATTGATGAACTACAGCCAACAACAAACAGGGATTGATGAACTACAGCCAACAACAAACAGGGATTTTTACAATTAGCCCCACGCAATTCGGGTTTAAGTGATTTAATTCTCGCCCAGCTAAACACGAGAGTCATTATACCTCTACTTGTAAAAATCCTTGTATGGTATCCTGGAACATGAAACCTACGACATGTGTATGAAATTAAATACTTTTTCCATGTAGGACTTCCCTTTTCCAAGCCGTGGTGTATTGAATTAAAGCTTAGACACTTGTCCTGACTGTCGGTATATATATATAAATATATATATATATATATATATATATATATATATATATATATATATATATATATATATATATATATATATATATATATATATATATATATATATATATATATATATATATATATACTGTACATATGGGGTATGTGCCTGAGTATATAGATACATAGAAAAATAGTGCTAAATATTCTGTAAGACGAAGCCACTTACAAAAGTGAATACTCTGTATCATGTGTCAACGTGTTTACAATAAGTGGTTTCAGGCACTTAAGATTCCACATGTTTTCAATACCGAACACAAACGAGACACATCTTTAACTTGTACTACATTTGCTTATGCGTATACAATTTGTGTGTTCAGTAGTAACTAGTATGTATTTATATACGCCGATAAGTATTTGATTGTTAAACTTCTTTCGTATTGGTGTTGTTATTTTGGGAGAAGACGATTTGTATAAGTCGATATATAATCAGAGAGGTCGATTTTATGCTTAGTACTAAAGTAACATTAACATGATTGAATTACAAGAATTGTTTATTATAAAACCGTTAATTTATCATGTGTAATAACTACTGCATAACACGGTACACTCGTATTTCAATCATACTAGGTTTTCCTGACATACATAAAATCAAGGAATGGGTTCGAATATAAGTGTGCCATTGTACAGTTGTAGACAAATGAAGCAGCTACATGTATTGTGGATGTGAGAATGATGTGTGTGACCTTGTGAAATGTTGTTATCAATAGTTATATTATGCTTTAGCTAATAGAACGCCCCAGAACGCCCCAGCCAGCAATCCCTCAACGACAAACGTAATGAAGCCATAGAACTCTTAAATTCTGATCTAAATACTATCTCCAATTGGGGCAGAGAAAACCTTGTTTCCTTTAATGCTTCCAAAACCCAATTTCTCCATCTATCTACCTATAAGGAGCTCCCAGCGGACTATCCCTTATTCTTCAACAATACAAAAATCAATCCTTCATCTTCTCTCAATATTCTTGGTGTCTCTTTTTCTTCTGCTCTCAGTTGGAAGGACCATATTGCCAGTCTTCCTAAGGCAGCCTCCCAGAAGCTGGGTATGCTCAACCGCCTTAGGGGGTTCTTTTCCCCTGCACAGCTTCTTGCTCTGTACAGGGGCATAGTGCGTCCTTGTATTGAGTATTGTTCACATGTGTGGGGAAGTTCCTCTCACACCGCTCTCCTAGACAAAGTTGAAAGGATGGCCTTTCGTATCATTAAATTAACTCCTGTCCACTCACCAACTCTCTGCAATCTCTCTCTCTCCGCCGCAATGTTGCATCTCTCTCGCTATTCTATCGCTACTATAATAATCAGTGTTCCTCAGAGCTTTCCCAGTGTATACCACCTCCTTTACATAGGGCACGTGGTACCCGTCTTGCAACTCAATCCCACCCCTATTCTGTGCAACTCTCCAACCCAAGAGTGAAACATTACTCTCAAACTTTCTTCTACTCAACAGCTGAGCTCTGGAACTCTCTCCCAGAATCAGTCTTTCCCTCTTCCTATGACTTAAATTGCTTCAAACTCCGTGTGTCCAGGCATTTTGGCCCGAACGTCCCTTGATTTCGGCCCTGTCACTCTTTCAACTATGGGGGGGGGGGGGGGGCACTCGCTATAGGAAGTTCTGCCTTTTGCCTCCCTCAATCATATAGAAAAAATAAAATAAAAAACAAAAATATGATTGTCTTTAGTCACAGTTTCCTGGGTAAGAACACTACATACCCAACCCTGTAAACCTACAGACAGAGAGACATTGTTTTCTGTCATATTTTCTGCTTGCTCCTTGAAAACAAATGCGGTTGTCCCATATACAGCAACTATAATTGTAGTATAAATATATATGAAAACAAAAAACTTATATACATAATATTTACCAAACACCTACCACTCACCACCCACCCACCTACCAATCACCACCCACCCACCAACCACTCACCACCCACCCACCTACCACCTACCACCCACCCACCTACCAATCACCACCCACCCACCTACCACTCACCACCCACCCACCTACCATTTACCACCCACCAACCTACCACCTCCTACCACTCACCACCCACCCACCTACCAATCACCACCCACCCACCTACCACTCACCACCCACCCACCTACCACTCACCACCCACCCACCTACCAATTACCACCCACCCACCTACCACTTACCACCCACCCACCTACCACTCACCACCCTACCACTTACCACTTACCACCCATCCACCTACCACTAGCCTGTAAATTAGTACAGATCTGCCTCAGGGCAGGACATTTGTCTATCAAAAATGTACAAATTTAACTACCTACCACTTACCACCCACCACTTACCACCACCCATGTACCACTTACCACCCTCCCACCTACCACTTACCACCCTCCCATCTACCACTTACCACCCACCCATCTACCCCTTACCACCTACCCACCTACCACTTACCACCCACCCACCTACCACTCACCACCCACCCATCTACCAGTTACCACCCACCCACCCATCTACCACTTACCACCCACCCACCTACCACTTACCACCACCCACCAACCTACCACTTAACACCCACCCCTCTACCACTTACCACCCACCCACCCACCTACCACTTACCACCACCCACTTAGCACCAACGACCCACCCACCCACCTACCACCCACCATTTACCGAAAACAAATGTAGGTGTCCCATATACTCCCAATATTTTTGAAGCTCTATTACTAAACATCTTGATTATGGGTGACTAATCAAAACAATTAAACCTGTCTCTAAGCTCTAGTCAAAACAAGTCAACCTGTATATAAGCTCTTATCAAAACAAGTTAACCTGTCTATAAGCTCTAATAAAAACAATTACACCTGTTTATAAGCTCAAATCAAATCAATTTAACCTATTTATAAACTCTAATCAAAACAATTCAATTTGTCTATATGCTCTAATATAAACAATTACACCTGTATATAAGTTGTAATCAACTCTCTTCAACCTATCTATTAACTCTAATCAAAACAATTAAACATATCTAAACAAAATTATCAAAACAGTTCAACATGTCTATAAGCTCTAATCAAACCAATTCAACCTGTCTATAAGCTCTAATCAAAACAATGCAACCTGTTTGTAAGCTATAATGAAAGCAATTAATTTGTTATAAGCTCTAATTAAGCTAATTAAATCTGTCTATAAACTCTAATCAAAACAATTCAATTTGTCTATATGCTCTAATATAAACAATTACACCTGTATATAAGTTGTAATCAACACTCGTCAACCTATCTATTAACTCTAATCAAAACAATTAAACATATCTAAAAAAAATGATCAAAACAGTTCAACATGTCTATAAGCTCTAATCAAACCAATTCAACCTGTCTATAAGCTCTAATCAAAACAATGCAACCTGTTTGTAAGCTCTAATGAAAGCAATTAATTTGTTATAAGCTCTAATTAAACCAATTAAATCTGTCTATAAGCTCTAATCAAAACTCTTCAACCTGTCTATAAGCTCTTATCAAAATAATTCAATATATCTAAAAGCTTTGATCAACACAATTCAACATGCTTATGAGCTATAATCAAAACAATTCAGGTTTTCTAAGATCTATACAAATCAAGATTTGTTTTGGCTTAACACTACTTATCTAGTCTGACGTCTTTGGGGTTATTATGATATTCTTAATGATTATTGAGGATATTGCTAACTTTTGTGATTTTCGAGAAATGTATTCTATTTTGTTTTTTTGTTTTTTTTTTCTATGTGATTGAGGGAGGCAAAAGGCATAACTGCCTATAGCGAGTGCCCCCCCCCCCCCCCCATAGTTGAAAGAGTGACAGGGCCAAAATCAAGGGACGTTCGAGCCAAAATGCCTGGACACACGGAGTTTGAAGCAATTTAAGTCATAGGAAGAGGGAAAGACTGATTCTGGGAGAGAGTTCCAGAGCTCAGCTGTTGAGTAGAAGAAAGTTTGAGAGTAACGTTTCACTCTTGGGTTGGAGAGTTGCACAGAGTAGGGGTGGGATTGAGTTGCAAGACGGGTACCACGTGCCCTACGTAAAGGAGGTGGTATGCACTGGGATAGCTCTGAGGAACACTGATTATTATAGTAGCGATAGAAAAGCGAGAGAGATGCAACATTGCGGCGGAGAGAGAGAGATTGCAGAGAGTTGGTGAGTGGACGGGAGTTAATGATACGAAAGGCCTTCCTTTCAACTTTGTCTAGGAGAGCGGTGTGAGAGGAACCTCCCCATACATGTGAACAATACTCAATACAAGGCCGCACTATGCCCCTGTACAGAGCAAGAAGCTGTGCAGGGGAAAAGAACCCCCTAAGGCGGTTGAGCACACCCAGCTTCTGGGAGGCTGCCTTAGCAAGACTGGTAATATGGTCCTTCCAAATGAGAGCAGAAGAAAAAGAGACACCAAGAATATTGAGAGAAGATGAAGGGTTGATTTTTGTATTGTTGAAGAATAAGGGATAGTCCGCTGGGAGATCCTGACGGGTAGATAGATGGAGAAATTGGGTTTTGGAAGCATTAAAGTTAACAAGGTTTTCTCTGCCCCAATTGGAAATAGTATTTAGATCAGAATTTAAGAGTTCTATGGCTTCATTACGTTTGTCGTTGAGGGATTGCTGGCTGGGGCGTTCTGAAAAACTAATGGAGTAGTGTAAGGTTGAGTCGTCTGCGTATGAATGGATGGGAATTAAGGTACAGTTAAGGAGATCATTTATAAAAATTAGAAAGAGAATAGGAGATAGGACAGAGCCCTGAGGAACACCGGAGTTTATAGGGTGAGGAAGTGAACAATGGCCGTCCACAACCGCAGCTATGGAACGGCCGGAAAGGAAATTAGAGACAAAGGCACAGATGGAGGGATAGAAACCGAAGGATGGTAGTTTAGAAATTAAAGATTTATGCCAGACTCTATCGAAGGCTTTCGATATGTCTAGTGCAATAGAAAAAGTCTCACCGAAGTCCCGAAAGGAGGATGACCAAGAGTTAGTAAGATATGAAAGAAGATCACCAGTAGAGCGACCCTTAAGGAAGCCATACTGGCGATCTGAGAGCAGATTATGAGAAGAGAAATGCTTAAGAAATTTGGAAGCAAGAATAGTTTCAAAAACTTTAGAAAGACAAGAGATAAGAGCAATTGGACGATAGTTGGAGGGTTGAGAGCGGTCACCCTTCTTTGGGACAGGTTGAATGTGAGCAAACTTCCAGCATGAAGGGAAGACGTTAGAGGATAGACAGAGACGAAAGAGTTTGCCTAGGCAGGGAGTCAGCACGGAAGCACAGTTTTTGAGAACAACAGGAGGAACACCGTCCGGACCGTACGCCTTATTAGTGTTAAGCCCAGAGAGGGTAGAAAGTACGTCTTTAGAAGAGATTAGGATATTAGGCATAAGTAAGAGAGAGGAGGGCGGAGAGGGAGGAATAGCACCGGAATCATCCAAGTGGAGTTTCTAGCAAAAGTTTGAGCGAAGAGTTTAGCTTTGTCAGAGGAAGAAGTGATGGTTGTGCCATCAGAGTGGGAAAGGGGAGGGAAAGACGAGGAAGAGAAATTGTTGGAGAGGTTTTTGGCTAGATGCCAGAAAGCTTGGGAAGAGCTAGAGTTGGATAGTTCAGTGCATTTATTATTGATGAAAGAGTGTTTGGCAAGTCGAAGAACAGATTTGGCTTGATTCCGGGCAGAAACATATGAAGAATGAGAGTCTTGAGTTTTAAGGTGTCGGTACCGTTTGAATGCTTCCTCCTTATTGCGGACAGCAGTAGAACAGGCGTGAGTAAACCAAGATTTTTTAGCATTAGTCTGAGAGAAAGAGAATGGAATGTATGCTTCCATGCCCGATAGGATTACCTCGGTAATGCGTTCAGCACTCTCCGAGGGTCCTCGGCCATGGAAGCAGAAATCATTCCATGGGAAATCAAAGAAGTACTGCCGAAGAGCCTCCCAGTCGGCAGCGCCAAAGTGCCACAAGCGCCGCCGGCTAGGAGGATCGGGTGGCTGTACTGGAGAGATAGGACAGGTGACAGAGATAAGTTTATGGTCGGAGGAGCCCAAAGGAGAGAAAAGATCGACAGTATAAGAAGAAGGGTTAGAAGTTAGAAACAGGTCAAGAATGTTGGGCCGATCTCCGATGCGATCCGGGATACGGGTGGGTTGCTGAACTAACTGCTCTAGGTCATTTAGGATAGAAAAGACGTAGGCTTGTTCACCACGTGGATCAGTAGTGTGAGAGGAGAGCCAATGGCGGTGGTGAATGTTGAAATCTCCTAAGATGGAGATTTCTGAGAAAGGAGAAATGGATAGAATGTGTTGCACTGTAGAGTTTAGATAGTCAAAGAATTTGGGAAAGTTGGTAGAGTTAGGGGAGAGATAGACAGCGCAGAAATATTTAGTAAGAGAATGACAGGAAAGTTTGAGCCATAAAGATGAGAATTCAGAGGAGTCGAAATCGGGAACACGAGAGCAAGTGAGTTTGTTGTGCACATATGCACAACATCCGCCTTTGGCTTTGAAACTAGGATAGAGAAAGTAGGAGGATACAGAGAAGGGGTTGCTGGATGTTGCTACAGACACCTGAGTTTCGGTGAGGAAGAGAAGATCAGGTTTGTAGGAGGAGAGATGGTGCTCAACAGAGTGAAAGTTAGAGGAAAGTCCGCGAATGTTGCAGAAATTAATAGAAAGAGTAACAGGCCGAGGTCCAGGTGATTGTGTGGGGTCGTCAGGGGATGGTCGGTCGGGTGAGGGGGCATTTATGGTCCCCCCCCCTGGGGACTCCGAGGCTGGGCTACAATTCATCATTATTTGTTTTTTTTAATTTTGGTGTGGAAGAATGAAGTGTGGTGTGCATGTTTAGTGTAGTGAAGTGGATAGGAGGAGGAGGTGTTTGTGAGAGCTAGCTGGATTGCTCTCAGTGTAAATGAGGCACAACAAAAATCAGTAAGAGAGGCCAATAGGCTTAGAAATACGCCTTCCAAGACTGCCTTCAAACTAAACAATAATGTCACCCTGACCCCCTGTAGGTTAAATTTGTCCGGAGGCAGATTTGTTCTAATTTACAGGCTAGCTATCGTTTGCCCAGAAAAGAAATATTCACACATTAATTGGTTCAAACGTCTTAATATCATCAAACTTATGGGGTTATACATCATAAAATGTCCAAAGTAATGGAACAAAGCCAAAGAATTCTCAAACAAAAAGATCTCCCTTGTACCAAATAGGGCTAAAACACGTTTTTGTAATTACTAAAACGAAACTATCTTTGAAAATATGGCCCTGATTACGAGGTAAATCTATGGCTCCCGATGTGCACATCTTTTAAATAAGCCTGTCACATTTTCACAATCTGTGACTGCGACCCAGATAATCTGCCAGAGAGTCGATGTACATGATTAATCATAGTGATCCTTTTCCAGATTATCCAAAATTATGACAGTCGGCACGCCATTTACGATTGCCATAGGAGTCCCGGAGACGTACCTGCGTGGAGGGACGTTGCCCCTGCATCATCCATGTCGTCATGCAACGGTATAAGCCGAAAGCGGTCACTAGTCTAATGGGATATGTCAAGATTGATGGAGGTGTTCCTACGGTCACCACAGGTGCGTCGGAGGTGCACTGTGGATATGACCTGAGATGCATCTGTGGTGCCACCCGTCGGTACACTGCAGCCACATCTGTGACACCCTGCAGCCATGCCTGTGGTGTAATGCGGCATACTGCGGTAATCTGTAAGCACAGGTGCCAAGCCTTTGTGTTTATACAGGATTAGCGGTATCCTACATTGGCGGAACCCGCCGTAATGCCTCAGAAACGCAAACGATTACGGATGTCATTGACGCCAGCATATCGGCAGTAGACGCGCTGTTAAAGTAAAACGCAGGATACCCATGATTACTCCAGTCATACCTGCGGTGGCCTGCGCCTTAAAACATGTCGCAGACACATCTGCTGGCCAGCCAGGATTACCGCCGCAATTTTGGAGCTCGCCATCCGTCTGAAAATTTCAAGCATGACTGAAATTTGTTCCTGCATTCACGGTGCATCCCAGCCCACACTGACTCGTTCACGGCACCTTTGGATTGCCTCGGATCACGCTCACAACATGCCTGCAGTCCCTTGTTCTGAGGTAGTTGTTATTGAGATCATGAATGTGTGACAGGGGCTATAGTCAATAATCTGGAAGCGACAAACCACACCCTAAATTAATTGTACCAACAGTATATTTCACCCACGGTCTTTTTCACCTACTGTTATTTCACCAACAGTTTATTTCACCAACAGTTTATTTCACCAACAGTTATTTCACCAATAGTTTATATCACAAACAGTTTATTTCGCCAATAGTTTATTTTACCATCACTTGTTTTTGCAAGCAGTTTATTTTGTCAGTTATTTTCACCAGCAGTATTTTTCATTAGCAGTTTATTTCACCAACAGTATATATCTTTAGCAGTTTATTTCAGACAATAGCTATTTTGTAACAGTATATTTCACCAACAGTTTATTTCATCAGCAGTTTATATTCGTTAATTTCACTAGCTGTATATATCACTAACAGTTCACTTCAACACCAGTATATTTCACCAACAATGTATTTCACCAACAGATCATTTCACCAACGGTTTGTTTCACCAGCAGTTTATTTCACCAATAGTGTATTTCACCAGCAGTTTATTTCACCAGGAATATATTTCAAGAACAGTTTTTTCGCCAGCAGTATATTTCACCAACTGTATATTGCATCAACAGTTTACTTCACTAAAAGTTTATTATTTTTAATATCAGCAGTTTAGCATATATTTCACTAACAGTTTATTTCATCCAACTGTTTCTTTCACCAACATAGTATATCAGTAGCACCTTATTTCACCAACAGTTTGTTTTACCAACCGAGTATATTAGCAGCAGCTTATTTCACCAACATGTTAATACTTTCGATGTTCTCGTTTGGGTTCAATGCAGATTCTAAAGCGTGCATTTATAGTATAGCTCCGAAGTGTACAGATAGTCCTGACTGCAACTGTACATTCTATTTATGTACGACCACGATCACCTTGTTATTTCCAGGTTATATATTGAATTGTGCTGATTCATCCACCTTTTCTGTCTGCACTCTCACTCATTCATCATTAATTCATTCATTGTGGCTCATTCATTCCCTTGCTTGTTCATCCACCTTGTCCCCCTGTCAGCCATCTGGACATACTGGTTTTTATCATTGTTATTATATTTGGGGCTTGGGTGGGGTGCTTAACAATGTGTGTGTTACTCAGTTACTCAGTTACTCAGTTAATTGTTCGTCAAGGGGAATCTACGCAAAGCGAGCTAAGCTCATTATTATCGCGCCTCCTTAACTGGGAATGTATTGCGTGAAATGCATGTTAAGTGTTTTATGTACTGTTGGAATGGCTGTGGATGTGTGTGTAGTCTGTATTTTAACCAATTGGCGACATCGGAAACGAAGGCTTAGGGTGGATCTGTATGATACCATTCTCACTATAGACGGTACCGTCTCGCCCGAAGGCTTAGGTAGCCATCAGCTTAGGTGAACCATATGATACCCATCTCGCCTTGTACCGTTTTTGCCAACCCCAGATGGGACGTCACAACGTCGTCCACTTATTCCAGGTACCTATTTACAGCTAGGTGAACTGAGGCTAACACATGAAAGGAGACAAGCCCAAGTTGTCTCTGCCCGGCCGGGGATTGAACCCCCGACCCCTCGTGTGTGAGACGAGAGCTCTACCTACTAGGCTACGGGCTGTGTGTGTGTGTGTGTGTGTGTGTGTGTGTGTGTGCGTGCGTGTGCGTGTGAGTGCGTGTGTATTTACCCATAAAATATGAATTGTATTATAGCGTTTTGGGTAAGAATACACAAGCAACAGAGTTACGACAGGCGAAAAAGTTAAGGGACCTCCTCCTCCAGGAGCACCAGACTTAATAGATTAAGATAATTAAATATATAAATATATAAATAATATTTACCAAACACCTAACACCCCTATCACTCACCAACTACTCACCCACCAACCACCCATCCAACACCTACTACTCAACACCCACCCACCACCTATCAACACCTACCACTCACCACCTATCAACCACCAACCCACTACTCACCACCTACCACCTGTAACCCACCCATCCAACACTTACCACTCATCACCTATCACTAACCCCCCCACCTACCACTTACCACCAATCATCCACCCACTCACCACCTACGACCACCCCCCCAAGCCCCCCCCCCCCCCCCCCCCCCCCCGCTACCACTCACCACCGATCACCCACCCACTCACCAACTACCACCCACCTACCTACCACCCACCTACTTAACACCCATCTACCACCCACCTACCAACCACTAACCACCCACCCATCTACCACTACTAGTTGTGATGCTGGTGAAGATCATATTGATGATATTATTGTTCTTCACTCACCACCTACCACCCACCCACCTACCACTCACCACCTACTACTCAACACCTATCACTACCATCAAATAATGATTCTATAACATGTCTATTAAATTATAGGTTTTTATTATTTACCATCATTGACAGTTTATATATTTGTTCATAACATTTTGTTGTTATGCTTTTTATATATAATTCCGTAAGCGGGCGTGAATATACTTCTTTTGATATTTTTGTTTTATTCTTAGTTGGATGTACCTATTTATTAATTTAATAAGTAGGCGTAGGGATGTGGCGACTCCACCGACCGTCACTTTGTGGCGCAGATAGCCCCTGGAGGTTAGGACTGGGAATCCCACCTCCAGAATTGCTAGGAGGAGGCTGTAGGCACCAGCCGAAAAGGGCTGTACTCCCAGGGAGTGTTAGGTGGCTGATAAGGACAGCTGGAACTCCTTTTTCACAACCTGGCCTCCCTATCTGATCCTTTCTGTGCCTCATCAGTATTGAGGGCAACACCAGCCTGACCCTTCAAAACATCTTCTCCTCCTATCAATACATTATACTACAAACACCTTACATGGTACGCTAACTTTCTTCAAAATTCTATGCCAAATGATGACACAACCACGACCCACCTCGGAGTCCCCAGGTGGGGGGGGGGGGGGAAGGGGCCAGAAAGGCCCCCATTAGTCCGACCTCTTGCAACGACTCGCCAAAACGCTCCGGATCACTACCTTCAACTCTTACTATTAACTTCTGCAACATTCGTGGCCTTTCCTGTAGCTTCAACTCTGTGGAATACCACCTCTCTTCTGCCAACCTTGATCTTCTCTTTCTCACCAAAACCCAGTTGTCTGGGACTACTGATAGCAAACCCTTCTCTGTATCCTCCTACTATTTCTAGCCTCAGTTTCAAGCCAAAGGTTGATGTTGCATATATGTACGTAACAATCTTGTACGCAACAACGCTTTCTCTTGTGTTCCCAACTTGGATTCTTCTTAATTTTCTACTCTCTGGCTAAAGCTTTCTTGTCACTCTCATTCTAAATATTTCTGCACTGGTTATCTCTCCCCTAATTCTGCTGCCTATCCAAAATTGTTTGACTATCTAACTTCTAAAGTAGAACATATTCTATCCATCTCTTCTTTCGCAGAAATCTCCATCCTAGGAGATTTCAATGTTCACCACCGCCAATGGCTCTCCTCTCTTTCCACTAACCAACCTGGTGAACAACCCTACATCTGTTCTATCCTAAATGACCTAGAGCAGCAGCCCACCCATATCCCGGATTGCTTCGGAGATCGGCCGAACATTGTTGACTTATTTCTAACCTCTAACCCTTCCGCTTATACTATAAATCTTTTCTCTCCTTTGGGCTCATCCGACCATAAAATTATCTCTGTTACCTATCTCTCCGGTATGGCTACCCGATCCTCCCAGCCGGCGGCGCTTGTGGTACTTTGGTGCAGCAGACTGGGAGGCTCTCCAGCAGCACTTCTTTGATTTCTCATTGAATGACCTCTGCTTCAGTGGCCAGGGACCCTCAGAGTGTGCTGAACGCATTACCAAGGTAATCCTCTCGAGTATGGAAGCTTACATCCCATTTTCTTTCGCTCGGTCTAATGCAAACAAATCTTGGTTTACTCACGCTTGTTCTACTGCTGCCCGCAATAAGGAGGAAGCATTCAAACTCAAGAATCTCATACTTCCTATGTTTATGCCCGGAATCAAGCCAAATCTGTTCTTCGACTTGCCAAACATTCTTTCATTAATAATAAATGCACTGAACTATCCAACTCTAGCTCTTCCCAAGCCTTCTGGCATCTAGCCAAAAACCTCTCGACCAACTTTTCCTCATCGTCTTTCCCTCCTCTTTTCCACTCTGACGGCACTAGCAACACTTCTTCCTCTGACAAAGCTGAACTCTTTGCTAACACTTTCGCTAGAAACTACACCTTGTATTGGATGATTCCGATGCTATCCCTCCCTCTCCACCCCCTCTCTCCTACTTATGCTTGATATCATAACCTCTTCCAAAGGATGTACTTTCCACCCTCTCTAGGCTTAATACTAAGAAGGCATATGGACCGGACGGTGTTCCTCCTGTTGTACTGAAAAACTGTAGGCTACTTTTGTGCTGACTCCCTGCCTAGGCAAACTATTCCGTCTCTGTCTCTCCTCTAACGTCTTCCCTTCTTGCTGGATGTTTGCTCTCATTCAACCTGTCCCAAAAAAGGGTGACTGCTCTCAACCCTCCAACTATCGTCCAATTGCTCTCATTTCTTGTATCTCTAAAGTTTTTGAAACTATTCTTACCACAAAATTTCTTAAGCATTTATCTTCTCATAACCTACTCTCAAACTGCCAGTATGGCTTCCTTAACGGCCGCTTTATTGGTGATTTTCTTTCATATCTTACTAACTCTTGGTATTCCTCCATTTGAGACTTCGGTGAGACTTTATCTGTTGCACTAGACATATCGAAGGCTTTCACTCATATGCTGACGACTCTACATTACACTTTTCAACTAGCTTTCCACGATGTCACTCACAGCAAGAACTCCAAAACTCACATTAGGAGGCCTTAAAACACCTATCTTCTGATCTCTCTACTATCTCAAATTGGGGCAGAGGAAACCTTGTTACATTCAATGCTTCCAAAACTCAATTTCTCCATCTGTCTACTCATAACCCCCTTCCAGAAAACTATGACTTACACTTCAACAACAAACAAATTAACCCTTCATAATCTCTAAATCTTCTTGGTGTCTCTTTTTTCTGATCTATCTTGGAAAGATAATTTTACCACTCTTACTAACACAGCTGCCCAGAATTTGGGTGTGCTCAACCGCCTCTGGGGGTTCTTTACCCCTGCGCAGCTGCTCCTTGCTCTGTACAGGGACATAGTGTGTCCATGTATTGAGTATTGTTCACACGTGTGTGTGGGGGAGGTGGGGGGAGGGATCATCTCATACAGCACTTCTAGACAAAGTAGAAAAGAAAGCCTTCCGACTCATTAACTCACGTCCACTCACCAATTCTCTGCAGTCTCTCTCTCTTCGGCGCAATGTTGCATCTCTCTCACTATTCTACCGCTATTACAATAATCAGTGTTCCTCAGAGCTCTCTCAGTGTATGACACCCCCACTTCGTAGATCACGCAGGGATCTTGCAGCAATCCCACCCCTACTCTGTGCAACTCTCCAACTCAAGAGTAAAACAATATTCTCAATTTTTCTTATATTCAACAGCTGAGCTCTTGACTAACTGCATTTGTGCCCGAGTGATGTGACCTTATCAATAACGTTCATAATTCTATAATGTTGTGTTCTGAACTACAGTCTTACTGGAGCTGAAGGTTTTCAGTTGATTACTGTGACAATAATTATTTCTAACAATTAGCCAGGTAAGGACCATTATGTTTGCTGTTGCTTATCTTCCTGTGTATATCTCTGTATGTCTGTCTACCGCTCTGTCTGTCTGCTTATCATTCTGTCTGTCTATCTCTCTATCTTTCGATGTGTCTGTCTATTCCTCTATATCTCTGTATGTCTGTTATATCTTTATCTGCCTGTCTGTCTATCCCTCTGTATGTCTGTATATCTGCTCGAAAGGTTTGCTTTAGTCTATTCTGTTTATAATATACTGTACAAATACTATAAAGAATATTGTTTGGATAATTATCTCCTATACTATTGAAATCACCAGTAAATGTTTATAATGTATTATCCATAACAGCAGTGATACGTAGACCAAAGATTTACATGGTTACATGAATCGTACAGACCATATATTATTTCCAACATTATCATAATTTGTTATCAATAAAAGACACACACTATTAAATAATATCTAGTATGTGAGTATGTGTGCGTGTGTGTGTGTGTGTGTGTGTGTGTATCTAGATGTGTGTTCCACCTTCTATCTATGTTTTATCCAGCTATGCAACAATTCTTATTCTTCCTTGATCCATCCACCATCCTATCCATCCATTAATCCACCTCTTATCCATCTACCCCTTCCTCCCTTACCCGTCTGCTTACTCATGCAACGGGGTCAGGGAGAGGCTGTTGGGTGACTTGGTTGTATTGGAGGGTAATCATTAAACAGTCAGCCATGGAGAGAGAGAGAGAGAGAGAGAGAGAGAGAGAGAGAGAGAGAGAGAGAGAGAGAGAGAGAGATTTGGGGGGAGGGGGGGGGGGTACACAGGTACTCAGACCGCACAGACCTTACGATCCCTAATAGGTGGTCCGGCTTTTTTTTTTTTTTTTTTTTTTTTTTTTTTTAAGAGACATTGAACGGAGGAAGGAAAAACACAGATAAAACAAAAAGGTCCATGTGCCTAAAGGCATTCTCCATTCATAAAATGTTTGTAACGACTGGATTTAAACATTTGTAGATTGTAAGTTTGTGGAAAGCAACTCGAGGGAAGTGAATTCCAAAGAGTAGTAGTTCTAGGGATAAATGAATTTTGATAAGCAGAAGTTCTGCATTGTGGAGGAGAAAATGTAAATTCATGGGCGCTCTCAGCTGCCCTAGTCCTACGGGGAAAGATGTGGAGAGGCGGCACAATTGAAGCAAGTTCCTCGGAACAATTGCTGTGAAAATATCTGTAGAATAATGCAAGGGATGCAACGTTTCTTCGTATGGATAATGTAGGAAGGTCCTGTGTGATTGCAGGGTTATTGATTAATCTAATAGCTTTATTTTGAATTTTGTCCAACTGCCTCAATGCAACCACTCCACTTCCACTCCACAGAGGTGAACAGTAATCCATCTGAGAACGCACATGACTTTTATATATTACGGCCAACTGCTCGTCAGTGAAGAATTCTCGAACTCTGTACAGGAGTCCCAGTTTTTTAGAGGCATTCTTAGCATTGCTTCTAACATAATGTGTCCAGCTCAAGTTAGTAATTAATGTTACACCGAGAATGTCAATACTAGGGGAAGAGGGAATATTTACATCATTACAAAATATATGGGAGTCAGTGAGATTCTGTCGGTTAGAAAATTGAATGTACTTGGTTTTCTGTGCATTAAAGGAAACTAGATTCTTTTGTCCCCATTCATTCATTCTAGAAAGGTCCTGGTTCAGAGAAATTTCAGTGTTTATTTTTGAATTTATAAGATCGGGTTGGGTGAAAGAATTGGTAAATGTGAAGGAACTGTGGAGTGTTGAGTCATTTGCGTAGGAATGTATTGGATTATGAGTGGTAGATATGAGATAATTGATATGAATGAGGAACAGAGTTGGGGCCAAAACTGATCCCTGGGGAACACCAGCATTTATTGAGTGAAATTGAGAATATAGGCCATCTACCATTACACATATTTTTCTGTTATGAAGATAAGAAGAAATTAGTGGAACTGATGATGCAAGGCCGTACTGTGACATCTTCGACAATAAGGATTGATGCCAGACTCTATCAAATTCCTTTGACATATCCAGTGCTATTGAATGTGTTTCACCATGTGGGTCTGTAGCTTGGTTGATTTGATGAGTAAGAAGGCCTTAATAATACTGGAGTCATTAACAGTTTATAATAGCAACATTTTATAGTAAAACAGCGTATACGGTAGTAGAAGCCACTATCCGCACCCTCCGCTACTTCCTGCTAAAATGTCGTACCGGATAATATAGGAGGGATTTGTAACCTCATGGGTCAGGAAATGCCCACAAGGAAAGTTTTTATATTGGATAAACACAAATTAGTCTGAAAGATAATTTACACTTGCATACAAATATATGCATGCACATTAATCCAATCACCATCAGATGATCGTTCAGTTGCTTCTTAAAAGTATCGATTAAATTACTATCGACCACTTCCCTTGGTAAACTATTCCACTATTTGATGAGATAAAGAGAGAGAGAGAGAGAGAGAGAGAGAGAGAGAGAGAGAGAGAGAGAGAGAGAGAGAAAAGAAGAGAGAGAGAGAGAGAGATGGGGGAGGGGGGGTGCGACGAAGGGGAAATAGTGAGTGAGCGAGATATAGCAAATCCCAATTCAGGCTATTTGCTGGTGGGAATACCTCTGGAAGTGACTGACTTGAAAAGAGGATTTGGATGTTCTGATTAGAGACCTAAAGTTCTCCAAGCAGTGCACTGAAGTAGAGAAGAAAGCTTAGAAATTATTGGGCTATATTAAGTGGCAATTTAAGTATAGATATAAGGAAATAGTCCTCACACTTTACAACGCTCTGATACAGCCTCTTACCTTACCTTTGGATACCTTTGGATGTGTTCGCCGCTCTTCTAGCGGCACCAAGGAGCGCGACGCCCCTCGTTATGGGTGGTAATTTGGTGCAGTAGACTGTTTGAAGCGACAGCTCGCTCCCTTGCGAGGATGGGCTCGTCTGGCACATTTTGCAGTTCGACATCTAGGGCTCTCTTGAAGTTGTCTAGAGAGCCCTAGATGTCGAACTGCAAAAAGTGCCAAAAAGTGCCTCCTGGAGTATGCTGTTCAATTCTGGTCTCCAGCACTCAGGAAAGCTAAAGAGCGACTGGAAAGAGTACAAGCTAGGGCTACAAAGCATATTTCATCGATTGGAAGACTGAGCTACGTGGACCGGTTGAGAGCTCTTGATCTCTTTCTGTTGAAGACACGGAGACTACGAGGTCAGCTCATTAAATTATTTACAATATTTAGAGAGTTTGACAATGTAGATTGTAGCAAACATTTTAGCCTTGATATTAATACAACACGCAACCATGGCTAGAAATTATGGTCAATATACAGGAGATGCAACAATATAGGTAGCAAATTTCTAATGGTAGTTTTGGGTTCCTATCATCATATGCTTCATTTCTATATACTTGTTATCCCCGGGGAAAAACAAAAACATATATTGGGATTTAAAAAAAAAAAGAATCTTGGGATTTTTTTTTTCATTAACCTAACCAAAAAACCTAACCTAACCTAACCTAATAGCCCCAAATACATTTAGTTTTTTTTTCTTTTTCTTTTTTTTCTATATTCCAACTACTCCCTCTCGGGCATAGGCTGAGAGTCTGTACATTCCACCGCTCAACACGGTGAAGCCCGTGAGGTCTTGTTCCAGTCTGGGGAGTGAGACATGTGAAGCATCCATCATGGCTCGAAGCAGCTTCATCTCTGAAGCGGCTGGTTGCTTCGCTCAAGTGCTTCACCGTCTCACCCTCCAGACTCAGACCCTCACTCTCACAACGCCACCTATTGAGCAGTGAACTCACTAGGCATTGTCCCCCTGTAACATATTTTGAATATGGGAATATTCATACAGTGTTATTTAATCAGGGAACAATGAGGGTATTTTTTTTTGGCATTTCGGTGGGCTTTGTGGTAATGCACTGATACTAGGTACAGTACAGGTTAGGTTAGGTTAGGATTGTTGGTTAGGTTAATGAAAACAAAACAAAAAATCCCAAGAAAAAAATGAAAAATCCAGAGATTTTTTTTCAGGGGATAAAAAGTATATAGACATGAAGCATATGATGATAGTAACCCAAAACTACCATTAGAAATGTGTTACCTATATTGTTGCGTCTCCTGTATATATACCGAAATTATAATTGAAAAGGTTCAGCACTAGTGTTTGTGGAAATTTGTTCACATATAAGATATGTTCTACCTGAAACAAACTTCCCTCCGAAGTTATAAACCGTTTTTCAGTAGAGCAGTTCAAGAAGAGAGTAGATAGTATTTTGCACACTATGTAGGCTAATGAGTGTCTCTCTAAACAGTCTCTCTCCTTCCAATTCGAGTATATCCTCGGAATGGACTGCAAGGTCTCCAAGATACTAACTATGCCTTGTAAATTCTTGTAACTCTCTCTCTCTCTTTCTGTGTGTGTGTGTGTGTGTGTGTGTGTGTAGCAGCATATGTGTATAGCAGTGTATATGTGTGTGTTTGTGGGGCCAGTGTCTATGTGTGTGTGTGTTTCTTAATTAAAGTAATGGGAGACACCTGATAGGTTTAAAAGGTTTGAAAGCCACCTTCTACCTTTACTTCCCTCCCTTGCGTTTTTTCTCTCTCTCTCTCACTCTCTCTCTCTCTCTCTCTCTCTCTCCTTTTTTTCTTTCTCCTTCCCTCCTCCTTTGCTACCCTCCCTCCTAACTATCACCTCCGTCATAATCAGCTCTCCTTCCTCAATCACTCTTCCTCTTCCACCTTCTTTCTATATTCTTTCCTTCCTTCCTTACTTCCTTTTCTCTTTCCTCACCTTTCCTATTTCCTATCCTATCATTGATCTCTCCTTTCCCACTCTCCATTATTTCCTTCCCTCTTATCCCTCCTTCCTTCTTCCCTTCCTTTTTTCTTTCCTTTCTTCTCATTTCCCCTGCCACTCTCCCTATCTTCCTTGCTTCCTTCCTCCCTACCTCTCTCCCCCTTCCCTCCCCTCGTATCCCTCTTTCTTCTCTCCCTTCTTTGCGTACTCCTTCCCACCCTCTCCCCCTTCCTTGCTCTCTCTCTTCCTCTCCTCCTTCCCTAGTGTGTGTAGTGAGAGGGTGGAGGGGCACATAAGCCACCCGGAGCCACACCCTGATAAACGCTGATCAAACATTAACACCATCACAGCCCAGCCCCTCTCTCTCTCGCTCTCTCTCTCTTCTCTATGGTGATATGATGTCCTATATATTCTTATTCATATTTTTATGACTGTATATATGTGGGTATTTCAATATAGATGTATATAAACTGTGTACAGTCAAACAAATATGAATGTGTGTAAAAGTATGTAAGTCCACGCACATATATATACTGTATATGTATGTATTGCGTGTATATGCATCTGAATGTGTATGTACAATCTAAGTTTATACCTTATACCTAAGTTTATACCTAAGTTAATACTTAATGTACACTTTGTAATTGTAATTATGAGCAGAATAACCACTTTTAAGTGGAAATAAAAAAAATATTATTATTATTATTATCTCTCTCTCTCTCTCTCTCTCTCTCTCTCTCTCTCTCTCTCTCTCTCTTGAATCTTGGCTCAATACAGTAGATAGAGACTTTTTAGCAGAGTATTCACTTCCCGGTTATGTAATGTTTTGAGAAAAGCCGAATAAATAAAAATGGAGGTGGCGTTTTATTTTATATCAAAGAAAGTCTTAACCCGACCCTCTTGTCAAAACCTCAAATTGTGAACGTCGACACATCTTTTGTGCTAATAAAGAATAATAAAGGTACAAAAATAATACTTGCATTAATATACAGACCTCCAGCTCAATCAGTGCAAACTGACCAAGAAATTTATGAACAAATTGCAGATGTAAGTAACTCACAAGATACCGTATTTTTTGGCGACTTTAATTTACCTGTGACCAAGTGGGGCGATACTCTTACTTCACACTCCGGACATGACTTGTATACGAACTTCCAAGAGAGTTCGCTTTATCAATTTGTTCGAACACCGACCCGTGGTAATAACGTTCTTGACATTGTACTTGCAACAAAAGAAGAATTAATAGAGAATTTAAATGTTGGTGATGAATTCAGTAACAGCGACCATCGTACGATAACTTTCACTTTAAACATTACTAGTAACGAATCAAATAGCAGCATCGAAAAAGTCCCTAATTTCAAGAAAGCAAACTTTCATAAACTTAGAGCTATGTTTAAAGAAACTGACTGGAGCTTTTTAATTAACAATAACCACATAAATACATCTTGGAAGTTATTCGAAACCACTTACCTAAAAGCAGTGCAAGACTGCATACCATCGAAAATACGGCGTCCAGGCCATAATAATAAGCCCAAATGGTGGAATAAAGATATTTCAAACTGCCTGCTTGCTAAAAAATTTACTAATGATAGATTAAAATCCTAACAAAATGACGAAGAACGGGTGAAATTTGTAGAGCTACGACGCAAAGCCAAAAAGTTAATTAAGCAAAGTAAAAAGACCCTAGAGTTACATATTGCGAATCAAAGTAAAACAAACCCGAAAGAATTCTATAGTTATATCAGAAAGAAAAAAGTAGTTACTTCAACTGTTGGACCGTTAGTCGATGAAATTGGAGAATACACCAAAGACGAATTACAAATGAGTAATGCCCTCAATACCTTCTTTGCATCAATTTTTACAACAGAAGACCTCAGTGATATCCCTACACCATCGCCGATTCAGATTGATAATTCAGATGTTCTAAGCAATATCACCGTTACAGAGATATAGAAGTATTGAATTGTTTAGATAAACTCAAGGTAAATACAACGCCTGGACCTGATACAATCTCGCCTAGAGTTCTAAAGGAAGCTAAGGATGAGCTCTCCAAACCACTGACATTACTATTCAATAAATCCTTGCAGTCTGGAACTATGCCTGATCAGTGGAAGATAGCCAACGTAACACCGATATTCAAAAAAGGAAGCAAATCCCTACCCAGTAACTATCGTCCAATTAGCTTAACCTCAGTTGTATGTAAAATGCTAGAAACGGTCATAAGAGACAGACTCGTAAATCACTTAGAGGAAAATAACATACTTAAAGATACTCAACACGGCTTTTGTAAAAAACGTTCCTGTTTAACAAACCTCTTAGACTTCTTCCACGATATCCTCAACCTCTACGATGAGAGTAAAGCTGTAGATATTATATACCTTGATTTTCAAAAGGCCTTTGACAAAGTTCCCCACAAACGTTTACTGCTAAAACTAAAAGCGCATGGAATACAACACGGTGTGTTGAAATGGATAGAAAATTGGCTCAGCGACAGAAAGCAAAGAGTAGTCATAAACGGTAAGGCATCTAAATGGACCAATGTAAGTAGCGGGGTACCCCAGGGATCGGTACTAGGACCAATTGTCTTTCTAATTTACATCAACGACATAGATGAGGGTCTCACCTGTACAATCTCAAAATTTGCTGATGATACAAAAATTGCAAATAGCGTACTCTCAAAAGATCAAGTTGACGATATGCAACACAATCTAGATAAATTGAAACATTGGGCCCAAATTGGCAAATGAGTTTCAATGCGGATAAATGTAAAGTACTACATATCGGATACCTAAATGAGAAAGCAAACTATTCGATGAATGCCACTCAGCTTAAGAATGTAAACAGAGAAACCGATCTGGGAGTAACAATATCGAGTAACCTAAAACCGAGTCAACAATGTTCAGAAGTTGTTAAGAAGGCAAACAAAATAATTGGCTTTATAGGCAGATCATTTGATCATAAATCCAAAGACGTAATCCTAACCCTTTACAATTCCTTAGTCCGCCCTCTTCTGGAATACTGCGTTCAATGCTGGTGCCCTTATTACCAAAAAGACATAAACAAGCTAGAACGAGTTCAACGTAGAGTTACCAAAATGATACCTAGCCTAAAGAACAAACCATACGAAGAGCGTCTTAGAGAATTAAATTTATTTCCTTTTACCCAGCGCAGATTAAGAGGTGACTTAATTCAAGTGTTCAAAATCATCAAAGGCATCGACAATATGAACTGTAGTAAGTACTTCACTATCGACCAATCTAATTACACGCGGGGAAACGGTTGCAAAATTATTGGTAAATCTTTTAACTCAAACGAATCTAAGAATTTCTTCTTCAATCGAGTTGTCAACTTGTGGAATGGGCTTCCCCGAGACGTTATAGACTGCAGCACAGTTGATTAATTTAAATTCCGCCTAGACAAATATCTCGCATCAAACCCGCGACTGACTGCGTTTGTAAATGAATAACTTTAATTTATCATCCCCTCAGTTACTAACCCATATGTCCCCTACTAACTTCCTAGTCCTGCCACGTTAGTGGCAGGGCAGTAGTTCCCTTTCCAATGTTCCCTTACCCTCTCTAAACCACTGTTTGGACACTTGATCCTCAGTGTTTTGGAGGACAAGCACCCTAGAAGGGTCACTAGATATGTTGTTGCTTGATTTCCTTTGTACTCCTTTGTACTCTCTCTCTCTCTCTCTCTCTCTCTCTCTCTCTCTCTCTCTCTCTCTCTCTCTCTCTCTCTGAGAACACGACTAGTGAAGAAATGGCGGATGCATAAATGTTTTGAGGGTATCAAGGGTGAATGTATACTCGTCATTTGTTTTGTCAATTCTACATGTTCCATTCATTCCTCGCAGCATTGACCGCTGTAAGTTTTTAAACTTGCAGTAGTTCCAGGGCGTCATGATTGTTCACTGGTCTGGAATATAAGTGGTACATAGTGTTCCCTAAGCCATAATGTCTGTCAGATGTGCTACATATAATTTTCCCAAACCAAATAAGTGTTGGGGTCCACGTAGACTTGAACATCAAGATCATAATATGTGAGGATATTATTCGACATCTGCAATAAGCACTCTCAGCGTGCGAAATAAGTCTTGGTAATGTTATTTTGGCTCTCTCTTTTTAAAGGATCGATCTGAACTAAAATTATAGAAATGAGAGATACCTATAAGCACTATGAGATACACCTACTTGTAAGTCCCTCAGGGACGCTATCGCCATAACATTTATTTTGTTTTGTTTATATATATTTCTTTGTTTTACAAAATTCCGAGTTATCTGATTTTCTAGACACTTAATCTCAGAACCCACAAATGATAGACTCATGGTGTATAGTCTAGTTGTGTTCCCGGATATCTGAACCTCAATAAATTATGGAGATAGTGGGCTACTCCCAATGGTGCACTTAAGAGTCCAAGGGGTATATTTTGACCAAATATCGTGCATAACTTTGCTTCTATCGTGTGGATCTTGACATAAATGGGCATAGTGGTAGAGTAAGACATGTTCCTTACGATTATAAAGTTGGTTTTGTAAAAGGTTGTTTGAGTTAAGAGTGAGGGACTATAATACAATTGGCCAAACATTTTAAGTCACTTCTACTCCTATGGTTCTGGGATAATGTCAAATGGGAATATTTAGTTCGCTCCCTAGACCTCTATCAAGATTAGTTTGTCCCCGAAGCTACCCAAGACGCCTTTTCAAACTAAACAAGGCCCACCCAAACTTCCTGCAAGCTAAATTTGTACATTATTCGATATAAACTTATCCTGGCCGAAGGCCGATTTCTTATAAGTTACAGGCTCCATATCGCTCGGCCAGAGCAAATGGACACTTGAATGAGTTGAAGCGTCTTATTATCGCTAACATAATGCGGTTAAATGTCTTTAAATCTCCAACATACTGTCGCGAAGAAATGGAGTCCCAAAGAGACCTCCCTCTGACCAAATAGAGTTAAAAACCCGTATGAATGTTTCTATAAAGCTCTGACTAGAGATTAATCATGACTAAAGTAAACTTAGATAGCCTACCTTGACCCATTATAACGTGAACAAAACTAGATCTGACTGAAGGGGTTAATCAGAGAAATTCGTACAGACAACTGCTACTACTACTACTACTACTACTACTACTACTACTACTACTACTACTATTACTACTACTACTACTATTAATACTACTAGTACTAGAACTTTAAACACAACTAGAAGGTCCCACCCCGTTTCCCATTCTTAAAAAAAACATTATAGGTAAACAGAATAGCGACCATTACTTACATTATTGTGTGTGATTTGAGAAGATTGCAGACACCAGACCAGAAATGCCCATATCATCAAATGCCCTTCATAAACCGACCAATTAACCCTCTCCGACATATGACGCGATTTTGAGCCTATTGGGGATACTTTAAAGCCTTTGTTACCATCAGGGGTATTTAGAAACCTTTAGATTAGTTACTTCAACCTCTGCAGTTGTCTTTGGGTTAGATGTGGGCAGAAAACTAATTTTGGAGAGGTAATCATATGAGTGAGAGAACTCTATTTTTTATTGCTAATCTGGCAACCTCTGCATCATAAATACGTGAAAGGGTTAAAAGGTTCTGGACCACGGTCTGTCACTCCTACTATTAACTTTTGTAATATTCGCCGAATTTCCTCTAAATTTCCCACTGTAGAATACCACCTCTCTTCCCACAAACCTGATCTTCTTTTCCTCACTGACACCCAGGTATCTGAAGCAGCTGCCAGCAGCCCATTCTCTTGTCCTCCTACTTTCTATATCCTAGTTTCAAAGCCAAAGGCAGATGTTGTGTATACTTAC
Source organism: Paralithodes platypus (assembly GCA_032716605.1). NCBI lineage: Eukaryota > Metazoa > Arthropoda > Malacostraca > Decapoda > Lithodidae > Paralithodes > Paralithodes platypus. Next base: position 29,776,283 of record CM064483.1, on the reverse strand, counting down.
ACAACAAACTCACTTGCTCACATGTTCCCTAATTCGATTCATCTGAATTATCAACTTTATGGCTCAAACTACACATCCTATCCACCTCTCCTTTCATAGAAATCTCCATCCGAGGAGATTTCAAAGTTCACCACCGGCAATGGCTCTCCTCTCATTCCACTGGCCAACCTGGTGAACAAGCCTACATCTTGTCTATCCAAAATGACCTATAGCAGTTGGTCTACCAACCCATTCGTATCCCAGACCGCTTTGGAGATCGGCCCAACATTCTTGACTTGTTTCTAACTTCTAACCCTTCCGCTTATGCTGTCGATCTGTTCTCTCCTTTGGGCTCCTCACTCTTTCAACTCTGGGGGAGGCACTCGTCACAGTCAGTTTTGCCTTTTGTCTACCTCATCCACAATAAAAATAAAAATAAACAAAAAGTCGAAAAACATCTCACACACACACACTGCTCTCGACCAACTCTCTCTCTCTCTCTCTCAAACTCTCTCTTAAACACACACACACATACACACACTGTTATTTCTTCACCGACCCCATCTTTCACCCCCCCACACCCACCCACACATATACACATATACACTGTTATCTCTCCACCGACCTCATCTCTCACACTTTCTCTGCCAACACGTCCTCTGTCTCCGCTTATCTCACAGACACTATAGCACTCCCTCTTTATCTCGGTCTCTGGCGCACCCTCACACGTCTCTCTCTCTCTCTCTCTCTCTCTCTCTCTCTCTCTCTCTCTCTCTCTCTCAATAATAGGAGAGGTCATGACTCTTGCTGATGAGCTCCGACTCAAGACAGACAGAGGCATGATACTTGGTATTCTGCCCAGGATGTATGGAGGGGATTGTGCTACCAGCAAAGCAATAGGTTTAAATGGTAGGTTAGCTGACCTGTGTATCAAGAACGGGGTGAGATTTTTGGACCCATATGACGAGTTCTATGGGAAGCGCAACCTCTACCTCCGTGACAGTGTGCACTTACGCATTAGCGGCAAAATCAAACTTGGTAATTTCCTAAACCACCACATTTACAGCTTGCTGAGAGCAAGCAAAACTGTAAAAAAGCACTCACCAGAAGTAAAAATGCAAACCTTCACCAGCAGCTGATCTCAAACTTTCAAAATTAGGTCCCACAAAAGAAGGAGTTAGTCCCTCTGAGAGCAAGAATACCTCTCAACAAATGACAGAGTGATGACCCGCAACACCCTCTAGACTCTACACCTCTGTTGCCAACATCTGAACAACTAGATAGTGGTTCTTCTATCTCAGGTGAGGATTTACAATTATAGGGAATGACAATACCTCTGATAGTGTACAAAGAAATAGTGTGCAAGAAAATGCACTACCCCCAGAGACCCCATTCTCTTCGGGAAATGGGATAAACTAGGGGGTTCTAAGAAAAATGCGATTTGGTGCTCATTCAAAAAGTAGTTTGTGGATCGACAAGCTGCCCTTGTTTCTACTAAACTTACCAAATCAGGCTCAACCCAACCAAAATGGTTCACAAGTAACATAGCTTCAGCTATTAGAAAAAGAAAGGTTGCATACAGAAAGGCCAACAGAAGTCAAGACCAAAGAGACCATTCCTTCAAAAATATGTGTAGAAGAGTGAAATCTTGAATAAAGGAAGCACAGTGGAATGAAGAACTCAGGATTGCTACCCTCTGCAAAGAGACCCCAAAAGAGGTCTTCAGCTATGTGAACAGCAGGAAGCCATTCAAAAGTAGCATTAGACTTCTTAAGGATCCAACAGGCCAACTGCAAACCTCTGACACTGATATAGCTAAATCCCTAAACAACTATTTTGCCTCAGTATTCACAATAGAAAATACCAGTGACATGCCAAGTCTAGTAATAGTGCATAAGGGTGAAGTTCTTAGCAGAATTAGATGTACCCCAGAGGAGGTAGCAAAAAGAATAAATAAGTTAAATAGGTTCAAGTCATCCGGCCCAGATAACTTTCTGCCCCGAGTTGTACGAGAAGTGCGAGAAGAAATTGCACCTTTCTTGGCAGACATCTTCAATAAATCACTAGAAGATGGAGAAGTCCCTGAAGACTGGAAACTGGCCAATTTGACCCCGATATTTAAGAAAGGGGATCACGAGTGTCCCAAGAATTATCGGCCAATTAGTTTGATTTCTAACATGGTAAAACTCTTAGAAGGGATACTAGTAGACAAGATAGTTGACTACCTAGAAATTCACAATTTAACTACAGATTCCCAAAATGGATTCAAGCGACACCGATCATGTCTTACCAATTTGCTGGTAATTTTCTATGAAATGCTGAGTGACTATGAATAAAGTAGAGCCATAGACATCCTTTACTTAGATTTTCAATAAGATTTTGACAAAGTGCCTCATTGCAGGCTAATGTCAAAAGTGAGTGCACCAGGGGTCACAAATTGGATAGAAAATTGGCTAAAAGGTAGACAACAACGAGTGGTATAGGTAGCACCAACGAACTTGACAGTAATTTGATTCCTGAATTCTCTGTAACTCAAAAGGGCCTAGAGCAAACTGGCTATAAATATCCAGATCTATATCCTGGTAGACTCTTCCCAGATGATAGAAATGTCAGCTCACTTGCTTTCATTAATTTGAGTTATAAGAAATTAAGCCATTAAGGGGTCAAGATTATTGTCAAGTTCGCTGGTGCTACCTATAATCAATGGTGTTTCTTCTGAGTGGACTCCAGTCACTTCTGGAATTCCACAGGAATCTGTTCTAGCCCCACTTCTGTTTATCATAGATGTCATTGACATCGATATTGGTCTGTTGAGTGTGATCTCCAAGTTTGCCAATGACATAAAGCTTGGAATGAATGTGAAAGACCCCAAAGGGGTTGAACAGCTCAGGATGGACCTCAACAGACTGGGTGAATGGTCGGAGACATGGCAGATGCCTCTAAACTTGGAAAAGTGCAAGGTGATGAATATCGGCCAAGCAAACCCCAAGTCGCAATTGGGAAAGCCTCTGGAAGTTACTGACTTAGAAAAGGATTTGGGTGTTCTGATTAGCAGTGACCTAAATTTTCCAAGCAGTGCATTGAAGTAGAGCAGAAAGGTCAGAAATTATTGGACTAAATTAAGAAGCAATTTAACCCTTAAAGATCGGGGTCGGACTTAAGTCCGGTTCCAATTTGCAGGAAGTTAGGAGCATTATTAAGGCTTTTAAAGGGTTAAAATCGAGTGCAAATGGCTGGGAGCGCAGCGAGCCAGACAGCCGACTCCCAGGGCTTACCGCCACCCATTAACTCATGTTCCCTGTGTTCTCGAGAGGCCAGCAGTGTAGCCAGTAGTGAGCATAGCTGGGAAAAATATGCCGCTATACGCTAAACTCCCATGTTACTGGTATCACTGTATGAGAACCACGAGTGCTACGTAGCTCGTTCTGGTCTCATTTTGAAGCTTTTAGCGCCTAGTTTTTTGCTAAATATTTTTTTTGTTCATGCAGATACTTGATTTATCATGCAGGAGGGCCTGAATATGCCCAAATAAGCCCAAAACCCCCCGCTAGACAAGGGTTAAGTATAGAAATAAGGAAATAGTCTTCACACTTTACAACGCTCTGATATGCCCTCTCCTGGAGTATGATGTTCAATTTTGGTCTCCAGCACTCAAGAAAGATATAGGGTGACTGGAAAGAGTACAAGCTAGGGCTACAAAGCTTATTCCATTGTTTATAAGACTGAGCTATAAGGACCGGTTGAAAGCTCTTGATCTCTTCCCATTGGAGACACGCAGACTACGAGGTCAGCTCATTGAAATTTTGTAAATACTTAATGGGTTTGACTATGTGGATTACAGTAAAACGTTTAGCCTCAATGTGAATACAACACGCAACCATGGCTGGAAATTAGAATTAAAAGATTCAGCATTAGCATTTGTGGAAACTGTTTCACATATATGATCTGTTCTACCTGGAACAAACTTCCCTTCGAAGTTGTAAACAGGTCTTCAGTAGAGCAGTTCAAGAAGAGAGTAGATAGTATTTTGCACACTCTGTAATGAGTGAAGTGCACTAAACAGTCTGTCTCCTTCAACTTTGAGTATCTCCCCGGAATGGACCAGACGGTCTCCGAGATAATATTCCTTGTAACTCCTTTTAACTCTCTCTCTCTCTCTCTCTCTCTCTCTCTCTCTCTCTCTCTCTCTCTCTCTCTCTCTCTCTCTCTCTCTCTCTCTCTCTCTCTCTCTCTCTCTCTCTCTCTCTCTCTCTCTCTCTCTCTCTCTGTGTATGTTTTACTACTTACTATATTCCAACTTACTCCCTCTTGGGCATAGGCTGAGAGCCTGAACATTCACCGCTTTACAATGAACAGTGAAGCCTGTGAGGTCTCGTTCCAGTCTAGGGAGTGAGACATGTGAAGCATGTAGAGTACAACGAGCACCTGCCATCTTGCCTTCACATGAGGCATGGTGCTCACTCATGGCCCGAAGCGACCCCATCTCTGAAGCCACCTCGTTCCCGTGCTTCACTGTCTCACCCCCTACACTCGGACTCTCACTCTTACACACACACACACACAATGTATAAATATATATATATATATATATATATATATATATATATATATATATATATACACAGAGAGGAAAATGAAACACGGATCTGAAAGCATTCGTCTGTTTCCAAGACATCTTCAGACAGGTAGAGAAGAAAGGGAGGGAGTCAATCTCTCCTAACCCTTGACAGTTACCAATTAGTAAGAACAAAATCATATTTTTGACAAGTATCACAGAGCAACACATACTTGATAAAATAAAAACAACAATGAAATACAATATCATTAACACTCTGTGTTTCATTATCATAGCGAGTACAATACATGCATACATATAATATATATATATATATATATATATATATATATATATATATATATATATATATATATATATATATATATATATACTGTATATCTATATATATATATATATATATATATATATATATATATATATATATATATATATATATATATATATATATATATAAAGAGTAAAACCAGCATTGTGATGAACATCTTTATTGGAAGGTGTTTCGGCTTAAACAAAAGCCATCATAAGCCTAAAAGCAAAGAAAAGCCTACATGAAGACTATATATACTGTATACAACGAAGCCTACATGAAGACTATATATACTGTATACAACGAAGCCTACATGAAGACTATATATACTGTATACAACGAAGCCTACATGAAGACTATATATACTGTATACAACGAAGCCTACATGAAGACTATATATACTGTATACAACGAAGCCTACATGAAGACTATATATACTGTATACAACGAAGCCTACATGAAGACTATATATACTGTATACAACGAAGCCTACATGAAGACTATATATACTGTATACAACGAAGCCTACATGAAGACTATATATACTGTATACAACGAAGCCTACATGAAGACTATATATACTGTATACAACGAAGCCTACATGAAGACTATATATACTGTATACAACGAAGCCTACATGAAGACTATATATACTGTATACAACGAAGCCTACATGAAGACTATATATACTGTATACAACGAAGCCTACATGAAGACTATATATACTGTATACAACGAAGCCTACATGAAGACTATATATACTGTATACAACGAAGTATAATATGAACTAGTAGGGGATGCTTATACCATGATAATTAATTGTTAATGAATACAAATCCAGTAGTAAATACTAAAGAAAATAATGGTGATTACAAATTGTTGTTCCGGAATGTACAATTGTGGGAAAAGTCACCGAGGTCGAAATAGAATAAAATACACAGTACATATAATCCTAAAAATAAACAAACAAGTCTAAGTTGAATCGTGGTTGTAGGGGAAAAACATCAAGATGACTGTAATAATTGTTATATAACCTTGAATGGAATATCTAAGCGATTAATACGGAACTTTAGAGAGTTATAAAAACAAGTAACATTTGAATGGCATTATAATTAAATTATACTTGTTTTTATTTGTTTTATTTCCCAGGGAATGACCTTTGCTTCCATGGCAGGGGACCCTCGGAGAATGCTGAACGCATTACCGAGGTAATATTTTCAGGCATGGAAGCATACATTCCATTTTCTTACTCTCAGTCTAATGCAAACAAATCTTGGTTAGTCACGCTTGTTCTACTGCTGTTTGCAACAAGGAGGAAGCATTTGAATGGTACCAACGCCTTAAAACTCCAGAATCTCATTCTTCCTATGTTTCTGCCCGGAATTATGCCAAATTAGTTCTTTGACTTGCCAAACACTCTTTCATCAATAAATACACTGAATTATCAACTCTAGCTCTTTCCATGCTTTCTAGCATCTAGCCAAAAACGTCTCCAACAATTTTTCTTCCTCATCTTTCCCCTTTTCCACTCTGATGGCACAACCATCACTTCTTTTTCTGACAAAGCTGAACTCGTCGCTCAAACATTTGCTAGAAACTCCATCTTGGATGATTCCGGTGCTATTCCTCCCTCTCCGTCCCCCTCTCTTCTACTTATGACTAATATCCTAATCTCTTTTAAAGATGTACTTTCTACCATCTCTGGGCTTAATACTAAGAAGGCGTACGTACCAGACGGTGTTCCTCCTTTTGTACTGAAATGTTTTGCTTCCGTGCTGACAAAGCCCTGCTTAAGCAAACTATTTTGTCTCTGTCTCTCCTCTAACGTCTTCCCTTCTTGCTGGAAGTTTGCTCTCATTCGACTTGGCCCCAAAGAAGGGCGACTGCTCTCAACCCTCCAACTATCGTCCAATCACTCTCATCTCATGTATCTCTAAAGTCTTTGAAAGTATTCTTGCTTCCAAATTTCTTAAGCATTTCTCTTCTCATAATCTACTCTCAGATCGCCGGTATAGCTTCCTTAAAGGTCGCTCTACTGGTGATCTTCTTTCATATCTTACTAACTCTTGGTCATCCTTCTTTTGGGACCTCGGTGAGACCTTTTTTATTGCACTAGACATATCGAAGGCCTTCAATAGTCTGGCACAAATCTTTAATTTCTAAGCCACCCTCCTTCGGTTTCTATCCCTCCATCTGTGCCTTTGTCTCTAATTTCCTTTCCGGCCGTTGGGGATGGCCATCACTCACTTCCTCATCCTATCAACTTCGGTGTTCCTCAGGGCTCTGTCCTATCTCCCATCCTCTTTCTAATTTTCATATATGATCTTTTTAACTTTACCTTCAGTCCCATCCATTCATATGCAGACGACTCTACCTTACACTACTCATTTAGTTTTCCAGAACGCCCCAGCCAGCAATCCCTCAAAAACAAATGTAATAAATCCATACAACACTTATCTTCTGATCTAACTACCATTTCCAATTAGGGCAGAGAAAACTATGTTGCCTTTAATGCTTCCAAAATTCAATTTCTCAAGCTTACTACCTGTCGGGAACTCCCAGAGGACTATCCCTTACACTTCAACAATACAAAAATCAATCCTTCATTTTCTCTCAATATTCTCGGTGTCTCTTTCTCTTCTGCTCTCTCTTCGAAGGACCGAAGTATCAGTCTTGCTAAGGCAGCCTCCCAGAAGCTGGGTGTGCTTAACCGCCTCAAGTTTGTTTTACCCCTGCACAGCTTCTTGCTCTGTAGCCTACAGGGACACAGTGCATCCTTGTATAAAGGATTGATCACATGTGTGGGGAAGATCCTCTCACACCGCACTCCTAGACAAAGTAGAAAGAAAAGCCTTTCCTATCATTAACTCCTGTACACTCACCAACTCTCTGCAACCTCTCTCTCTTCACCGCAATGTTGCGTCTCTCTCGCTATTCTATCTCTACAACAATAATCAGTGTTCCTCTGAGCTCTCCTAGTGTATACTCTCTACGTAGGGTGCATAATACCCGTCTTGCAACACAATCCCACCCCTACTCTGTGCAACTCTCCAACTCAAGAGTGAAACGATACTCCCAATCCTTCTTCTATTCAACAGCTGAGCTCTGGAACTCTGTCCCTGAATCAGTCTTTCCCTCTTCCTATGACATAAATTGCTTCAAACTCCGTGTGTCCAAGCATTTTGGCTCGAACGTCCCTTGCTTTTGGCCCTGTCACTCTTTCAACTCTGGGGGAGGCACTCGCTACAAGCAGTTCCGCCTTTTGTCTCCTCACTCACATAGAAAGAAACAACAAATATATACACTGTAGATTGTATTTGATTGCGAGTCAGAGTGGATGACGACCTGGCATGGGTTTGAATCCTGTTTACTAGTGTTTCAATGGGTGAGGTTGGCCTAGGTTCGTAGCGAAAGCCTACTACTATACTTACAACCATACCACTACCACTATCTTCTCTTTCATCTACCTTCACCGTGTTCCTGTCCAACCCATCACATGATTCCTTTTAAGGGGAGTTTTTGTATATATATTTATTTATTTATTTATTTATTTATGTATGTATGTATTAGTTTATTATTGTTGTTAGTTTACACCCTAGACCTCCATCAAGCTTAACATATACCCCCAAAAACATCCGTCAAGATAAGTTTCTGCATTTTTCTGTAGCAAATGTTTTGGCCGAAGGCCGGTTCCTCCTAATTTGCAGGCTCGTTATCGCTTGCCGTGAGAAAATGGACACAAATTGCAAGAAAGGTCTTAAAATCGGCAAACCAATTGGGCGAATATCTTTAAATCTTAAAACAAATGGGGCTGAACATGAGGGAGAATGTGGTCCAGAAACAGCCACTCCACCTTAAACATTAGTCACACAAGATATTATCCCGGGTAGTTTGGGTCAGGAACATTTCGGGGTCCCTTAACATAATGTTTCTATGATTATACTGAAGGTGTGTTATTAGAGCCGACTGATACCTTACCAAGGTTTCATTAATATATTTCAAGATACGATGATGCTTTTATGTTTGGTTTGCTGGCTATTGTTGGACGATTTTGTTCTGACTAGGAACGGTATATGGAAGTCAGAAGGTTAATTGATATAGTGTTTACCTATATCATTCCCACAGATCTTTCCTAAACTGTACATCATCGTCTGGTAATAGCCAGAATAAACTATCAAAACGCGACGTGGTCCTCAAAGGGTTAACCTCTTCGAGCAGATGAAGATTTGTATTCATAATTAATGTTATAGCCAGAAGATTTTAAGCAACTAAGGAAGCAGCTAAAAGAATGATGAGTAGGAAATACAAAATATACCCTTTAACTGTGACGGTTCCTGACTAAGTGCAATAGAATCGTCTGGAGGTAGTCATAATGAAATATTTATTGTCATCTGATTGAAAGGATCACGAAGTTTCCAGACCAGAGATGCTGGAAAAACGTTGGTGTGAGTTAGGAAGGAAGATGCTGGAAAAACGTCGGTGTGAGCCAGGAAGACGCTGCAAAAATGTTGGTGTGAGTCTGGAATATGCTGAAAAAACGTTGGTTTGAATCAGGAAGATATTGAAAACAATGTTGGTGTGAGTCAGACAAATGCTGAAAATACGTTGGTGCGGGTCAGGAAAATAATGGAAAACCGTGAGTGTGAGTCGAGAAGATGCGGGAAAAACGTCGGTGTGAGTCAGGAAAATGCTTAAGAATCGTTGGTTTGAGTCAGGAAGATACTGGAGAAACGTTGTTGTGAGTCAGGAAGATGCTGGAGAAACGTTGTTGTGTGTCAGAAAGATGCTGGAGAAATGTTGGTGTGAGTCAGGAAGATGCTGGAAAAACGTTTGAGTGATTCAGGAAGATGCTGGAGAAACGTTGGTGCGAGTCAGGAAGATACTGTAGAAACGTTGGAGTGAGTCAGGAAGATACTGGAGAAACGTTGGTGCGAGTCAGGAAGATGCTGGAAAAACGTTGGTGTGACTCGAGCTTAGCCCAAACAAAGGAGCTAAGCCATTATACAACTGTTCCCTACCACTTTCTTATATTTCATCTCCTGTACCATGCCCTTGTCCAACCTATGAAACGGTTGCTCCTACTTCATCAGCTCGGAGGGAGGGAGGGAGGATTACATCATTCTTGTTACTCGTCTAATATTCTATAATGTAACACACACACACGCACACACATAGATTCCCCACGCAACTTGGGTTATAGAGATTATTTTTGGTTTATTCTCGCCCAGTCATGTAGAAATCCCTGTATGGTATCCTGGAAAATGGATCCTGCGACTTGTGCATGAATTGAAATTCATTCTCCAAGTAGGATTCCCATTCTCCTTAATATAAATAGGAAAAGGTTAAGATTCCTTTATCACGCCGTGGTTTAGTGGATTAAAAGCTTGGACACTTGATCTGAATGTCGGAGGTTCGAGTCTGGCTGGGAGTATATAAACATATACTATATATATATATATATATATATATATATAATTATATATATATATACCGGTATATATATATATATATATATATATATATATATATATATATATATATACATATATATATATATATATATATATATATTTATACAGTATAATATATATATATATATATATATATATATATATATATATATATATATATATATACAGTTTATATATATATATACGGCATATATATATATATATATATATATATATATATATATATATAACTATCCATTTCTAGCTCTTCCCAAGCTTTCTGGCATCTAGCCAAAAACGCCTTCAACAATTTTTCTTCCTCTTCTTTCTTTCCCCTTTTCCACTCTGATGGCACAACAATCACTTCTTCCTCTGACAAAGCTAAACTCTTCGCTCAAACTTTTACTAGAAACTCCATCTTGGATGATTCCGGTGCTATTCTTCCCTCTCCACCTCCCTCTCTCCTACTTTAATTAACAATAACGACATAAATACATCTTGGAAGTTATTCGAAACCACTTACCTAAAAGCAGTGCAAGACTGCATACCATCGAAAATACGGCGTCCAGGCCATAATAATAAGCCCAAATGGTGGAATAAAGATATTTCAAACTGCCTGCTTGCTAAAATATTTGCTAATGATAGATTAAAATCCTCACAAAATGACGAAGAACGGCTGAAATTTGTAGAGCTACGACGCAAAGCCAAAAAGTTAATTAAGCAAAGTAAAAAGACCTTAGAGTTACATATTGCGAATCAAAGTAAAACAAACCCGAAAGAATTCTATAGTTATATCAGAAAGAAAAAAGTAGTTACTTCAACTGTTGGACCGTTAGTCGATGAAAATGGAGAATACACCAAAGACGAAGAACAAATGAGTAATGCCCTCAATACCTTCTTTGCATCAGTTTTTACAGCAGAAGACCTCAGTGATATCCCTACACCATCGCCGATTCAGATTGATAATTCAGATGTTCTAAGCAATATCACCGTTACAGAGAGAGAAGTATTGAATTGTTTAGATAAACTCAAGGTAAATAAAACGCCTGGACCTGATACAATCTCGCCTAGAGTTCTAAAGGAAGCTAAGGATGAGCTCTCTAAACCACTGACATTACTATTCAATAAATCCTTGCAGTCTGGAACTATGCCCGATCAGTGGAAGCTAGCCAACGTAACACCGATATTCAAAAAAGGCAGCAAATCCCTACCCAGTAACTATCGTCCAATTAGCTTAACCTCAGTTGTATGTAAAATGCTAGAAACGGTCATACGAGACAGACTCGTAAATCACTTAGAGGAAAATAACATACTTAAAGATACTCAACACGGCTTTCGTAAAAAACGTTCCTGTTTAACAAACCTCTTAGACTTCTTCCACGATATCCTCAACCTCTACGATGAGAGTAAAGCTGTAGATATTATATACCTTGATTTTCAAAAGGCCTTTGACAAAGTTCCCCACAAACGTTTACTGCTAAAACTAAAAGCGCATGGAATACAAGACGGTGTGTTGAAATGGATAGAAAATTGGCTCAGCGACAGAAAGCAAAGAGTAGTCATAAACGGTAAGGCATCAAAATGGACCAATGTAAGTAGCGGGGTACCCCAGGGATCGGTACTAGGACCAATTCTCTTTCTAATTTACATCAACGACATAGATGAGGGTCTCACCTGTACAATCTCAAAATTTGCTGACGATACAAAAATTGCAAATAGCGTACTCTCAAAAGAACAAGTTGACGATATGCAACACAATCTAGATAAATTGTCATGTTGGGCCCAAATTTGGCAAATGAGTTTCAATGCGGATAAATGTAAAGTACTACATATCGGATACCTAAATGAGAAAGCAAACTATTCGATGAATGGCACTCAGCTTAAGAATGTAAACAGAGAAACCGATCTGGGAGTAACAATATCGAGTAACCTAAAACCGAGTCAACAATGTTCAGAAGTTGTTAAGAAGGCAAACAAAATAATTGGCTTTATAGGCAGGTCATTTGAGCATAAATCCAAAGAAGTTATCCTAACCCTTTACAATTCATTAGTCCGCCCTCTTCTGGAATACTGCGTTCAATCCTGGTGCCCTTATTACCAAAAAGATATAAACAAGCTAGAACGAGTTCAACGTAGAGTTACCAAAATGATACCTAGCCTAAAGAACAAACCATACGAAGAGCGTCTTAGAGAATTAAATCTATTTCCTTTAACCCAGCGCAGATTAAGAGGTGACTTAATTCAAGTGTTCAAAATCATCAAAGGCATCGACAATATGAACTGTAGTAAGTACTTCACTATCGACCAATCTAATTACACGCGGGGAAACGGTTGCAAAATTATTGGTAAATCTTTTAACTCACACGAATCTAAGAATTTCTTCTTCAATCGAGTTGTCAACTTGTGGAATGGGCTTCCCCGAAACGTTATAGACTGCATCACCGTTGATTCATTTAAACTCCGCCTAGACAAATATCTCGCATCAAACCCGCGACTGACTGCGTTTGTAAATGAATAACTTTATTTTATCCCCCCCTCAGTTACTAACCCATCTGTCCCCTACTAACTTCCTAATCCTGCCACGGACATTAGTTCCAGGGCAGTAATTCCCCTTCCAATGTTCCCTTACCCACTCTAAACCACTGTTTGGACACTTGATCCTCAGTGTTTTGGAGGACAAGCAACCTAGAAGGGTCACTAGATCTGTTGTTGCTTGATTTCCTTTGTACTCCTTTGTACATTATACAACTCGTGGGCTATATCTCCAATGTTGACCATGCAAATGCTGTTTTCACTCGTTTTATTGTTGTTTCAGGTTAATACCTTTATAATCAACCCATAATAGGCGCATATGGATAAGTTTTAATGCTATTAATGGCACAATGAATATTTTAGTGACGGAAACACCTCAAATCCCAATAGTGTAGCTGTTTTAACGAGTTTATATGCGAAGTGAAATTCCTTTGTACACACTCTAAGTCATTTATTTCACATGCTTTGTATGGGGATGTTAATACGCTGCAGTATTCAAGCCGCGGTAGCACTAGAGATTTGAAGAGCGTTATCATAAGTAATTCACCTCTTGTTATAAATGTACACAGAATCCCAGCCGTTAGACGTTTCGCAGCCTCAACTTTGCTCAACTTTGACCTGGTTATGTTCTTTGAAACCCATATTTTCAGACATTAAAACCACAAGGTCTTTTACACTGTCTTCCGTTATATTATATGGTTGAATTATGTTACGTAGTTTGTATTCTCTTTAATGACATCATCATCTCCGCAACATAATTAATGGAATTTTGTCTTCATTGAATTGCATGTTGTTTTCCCTGGTGTTTTGTATCCATTATGTCTACTTTTCAAGTATCGCTCAACAATATATATATATATACTCTCTCTCTTTATCTATCTATCTATCTATCTATATATATATATTGTTACGATCCAGGTTCTACAAGACACAGGGCTCTTCATCATTGGACTAGATACGGCTAAATGCAACAACGGTAACACTAGTTCCAACCCCTGCCTTAACCACTGGAGAACAAAACACCTATACCGCCCTGAGTCGTGCCTGGAAAACGAGGTATCCTATGACTCGGTAAAAGGTGCACACTATAGGCTGATGATCACTGAAGCAGCCTACTGTATACTCATACAACATACGATTACTTTATTAACACCTTAAGAGCGGCCTAGGCGGTATATAATATGTAGCCACCAGCAGGGTGTTTTTACCCAAAATAGGGCTGTTTACGTGATCATTTTCATGCCTAAATAAGACCCAGAGCGTAAAACAAGTATCTATCCCTGAAAGGGCATAAACAGAGCTTTCCAATGACACCACAACGATCCTTTTATGACCGCTAGTTTTCTTGCAACAACCGCGCAACACGAGTGCAAAAAGCATGTAATTCGGTACTTTCCCCATACAATTACAATACAGTATGTAGCGAGTGAGAGAGGGAGGGAGGAGGTGGGATTCGTGTCAGTAGGTTCGCCGCGGTGGTCTGGAGCAGTCATACGCTCGCTACTCTCCTGCCACCACTTGTCTCTCTCTCTCAGCAACATTACGTGCTGAAATTGCCACACGACCTATGTCGCGCGCCGCCAGATAGTCCAGATTTGTTATACTCGACTTATGTTGCGCGCCGATAGTTAGGGTTTAAGGTATACAAGGAAAAAGATAGATAGCGTAATTAAATCGCAGCAACGATTTAATAGCAAACTAGAAGAAGGAAAATTAACGTTACGTTAAATAATCAGTAAACTGTCACTTCTGTCTGAAAGAAAATGAAACAAAGAAAGTCCTAAAGCATCATGCAGGAATCTTCTGCAAAAGTCAGATGCAACTAAGAAGTACGTCTCGGATTCTGAACTGTGTATTATTACTGTGGGAACATATATAGTGTAGGGACATACGGTGTTATCTGGCACAGGTGTAATTATAAAACAGTCGGCAGTTTAAACTCTAACCACAAAAAGATGTGCTTTCTCCCACCAGGCACAAGCCTGCTCTGGTTGGGTCTCTCAGCAACAATCACGACTTACTATTAACATAAGGAACAATAATGCTGTACACATATACACAATGAGATTATAAACCCTAATCGGGGGTCTGCCAGGTGGACGAAATCTAGCAGGGGAGTCGTACGCTAGGCTACCTGGGCCGAGCCACCTGCTCGGTAGCCTAGTGTCGTTCTCAAGTCTGTGCGCCTAGTTACATTAAATGACGGGGTGCTCTCTTGAGAGATCCAGGTCTCGTGTACCTGGTTCTCTCCTGGCGACCCTCCTAAGTCAAAAGCTAACGAGCTAGCACAGTGCTGGGTGGACTAGGCAAACGCCCTCACGCCAACACAGTGCTAGGCTCTAAGGTACACAGACAAGAAAATTACCTAGGCCTCTGCAGGTATCCGGTACAGTTGCATAGGCTCAACGAAGTCTATGCTCATAGGAAACTGTAACCTGATAGCCTCTCCCAAGTCTAGCATCGACTGACCTGGCAGACACCCAAGAAAATAAGGTTGGGGCAACACAATGAGTATGTCAAACCTCCCCAAGTCAAAATGCATAACCCTCTGATCCAAAATGCCTAAGTAATTACATATAATATCTCTAAGAGCTCGCTGTATAATACAGTGACGGATATATAAAATCAACGTCAAGGGGAAGGGCAGTTAATTAATAGTAGGATATACAGAGAGAAGAAGGTAAGCAGTGGTAGAGAAAGTTCGCAATAGGGGGGTGAGGTGGGCTGATAGATTGCAAAGGGATGTTAGCGTTACAGCACTAAGAGGAGCTCTGCCCGTGGAAGTCACAAGGAGGTCCGTGCGTGTAGGCGCACCCATTCCCGACGCGGCAGGAAAGCGGTGACGGAGCAGGAGGGAGGAGCCAGGCGATGAATCAGGCACCCGAGAGATGACGTAACTAACCAAGTTGCACGATATCAATCCGCCGATACCACCCAGCTCTGGTTTCTCTCTCTCTCTCACTCACTCACACTCTCCAACTTCCACGAGTCATCTAATACATTAAATCTATGACAGCTGGAATAAAATACAATGTATTGTCACAAATGAAAATAAAGCGTATTTCTGGACTACCTGTGACACTATGATGCACTAGGAAGAAACTAGAACTTAATCAATAAACTACAGCCCATAACACTGCCTGGGGAGAGGGGAGATGAGGATGGGGAGCCAACCACTGGCCCCTCGTGGTTGCTGGGGAGCTGACGTGGGTCACCCCCCCCCCCCCCCCCAAGATATTAGACACTTAACATTAGGCAAGTGATATCTGAAATCGGCGAGTGCCGGCACATGTCACCTAACCTCCCCACCCCAGCACAATAATACAGCATATAGGTTTCACAAAAAAAAAAAAACATACTTATAAAATGAAACAAACTTACATATTTACCCCCTCAACACAATAGCAAAACTTAAAATTGTTACGCTCTGAAAGCGAGTTCTACGAAACTCAGCCCACTAATAGCTAGTGCTTCAGCTGTAACAAAACATACTTAAATTTACTATAACAGAAAGAGTTTTTATGTTGATTTTTAAATTTTATTGTTGTTTTTGTTCGGCTTTAAATATATGTAGCCTATTTTCCTCCACGCAACCCACACAACCTGTGGCCATCTACACCTTGTCCTCCACCCTCGAAAGACAGTCAGCTATAACGTTATCACAACCGGCAATATGCCTGATATCAAGAATGTATTCTTGGAGCATAAGTGACCACCGTGTCAGCCGCATGTTCCGGTTGTGGAACTGGTTGAGGAACTTTAGAGGGTGGTGATCTGTGTAAATGACCACGACCGGGCCGAAGGCTGGAACATACACCTCAAAGTGCTCCAAAGCAAGCACAATCGCCAACAACTCTTTCTCGATGGTAGAATAGTTCCTCTGAGCGGAGTTGAACTTTTTAGAGTAAAAGCTGGCGGGGTGCTCCAGACCCTCATCGTCCGTTTGCAAGAGGACTGCACCGGCCTTCGCTCACGCAGACAGGGGCACCTGCCAATAACCCTTCTCCAGGTCGACCTTGGTGAGGTATGTGGCATTCCCGATTTTGTCAACACTGTCATCGACGCGAGGAAGGGGGTAAGGATTGGTGGCGGTCAAGTCATTAAGTCTGCGAAAGTCTATAAAGAAACGCACCTTCCCGTCTGGCGAAGGCTGCAGAGTTACCGGGGAGGTCCAACACACCGGCCCTTCCTTAATCAGCCCTCTCTCTATCATATACCTCAGCTCCTCCCGGAGGGCTGGCAATTTGATAGGAGGCACACGATAAGGCACTGACTTGAAGGGCGGGTTGTCTCCCACGTCAACATCATGCACCGTCTGAGTTGTGAGGCCTGGGTGCTCCGCGAAAACAGCGGGGTATGACTGGAACAGGTGGCGCACGGCTGCACGCTGTTGCTCAGGCAGGTGCTCAATAGCCTGCTCTGTCACCTGAACACAATTCCCCGCCCACTGTTCCGCAGAAACATGGCAATCCCAGCTATCTTCCCCAGAGCATGACTATCCCCCCCTCCTTCTCCACCTTGGCCGCTGCAGACCAACACGGGGACAGTGAGAGGCTCTGAGGGGCGCCTCACAAACTCCTTCATCAAGTTCACATGGCATAATTGATGTTTCTTACGCCGGTCAGGGGTTGCAACAAGATAATCTAGGTCCGACAGCTTCTTAGTGACAAAATAAGGACCCGTATACTTTGCTGACAGTGGATGACCTGGCAGAGGCAGCAACAACATAACCTCCTGCCCCACCCCAAACTCCCGGAGCTTCGTCTTCACATCGTAACGGTCCTTCATTTTCGCCTGAGAGTCTACCAAATTCCTCCCTGCCGACTCCATACAATTTACCATCCTTTCATGACTCTCGAGAACGTACTTCAACACTGAGCATGGTTTCTGCAGACCTTCCCATATTTCTTTCACCATGGACAGTGGACCCCTGACGTTATGGCCAAAAACAAGCTGGTTGGGGCTGAAACCCAAACTCTCACCAGGTACCTCTCTCGCCGCGAACAACACATAAGGCAGCCCCAGATCCCACTCCTTGCCATTCTGCAAGCAGTAACATTTAAGCATATTCTTGAGGGTCAAGTGCCACCTCTCAAGTGCCCCCTGACTCTCGGGGTGATAGGCAGATGAAACGACAGAGCATATGCCATGCTGCTGGAGAGTTTGTTGGAATAGGTTCGAAGTGAAATTTGACCCCTGGTCTGACTGCACTTCTCGCGGGTACCCTTATCTTGAACAGCAAAGCAGCAAGTTCTTGACCACAGTCTTAGCTGAGCCATTACGCATGGGGTATCCATCCGGGTATCTCGTAGCAACATCCATTATCGTCAATAAGAATTTATTCCCAGCACTAGTAGGTGGTAGAGGGTCAACCATGTCCACAACTATCTTACTAAAAGGTGGCCCAATGACAGGAATGGGGTACAACGGAGCCTTGGGTATCACCTGGTTGGGCTTTCCTACAGTCTGGCACGTTACACACCCTGCAACCCATGCACCAACATCTGTCCTCATCCCTGGCCACCAGAACAATCTACCCAACGCCGCTACCGTCTTACTGACCCCCAGGTGCCCTGCCACTGGCACATCATGAGCCAACCGCAGTAAGTTTTCACAACACCCACTCGGCACAACCAGCTGGTCTACTACCCTCACACCACCCTCCAACTTCGATTTGGGGTCTAGATACCGTCTGTACAAAATTCTCTCGTAACGGAAAAAATCCCCCGGCTTAGCATCCCCATCTTCTTCGAGGTCTATTGCGCCATGACTGTAACTTTGGAGCTCAGGGTCATCAATCTGAAGTCTACTGATATCTGCAGGTGTCAACGCATCAAGCTGCTCCCGGAGCACTTTGTTACCCTCACCGATACTAGACTTAGAGACCCGATCTTGCCTGGCTACAAAACGGCTCTGCCGTGGAGTCTTCACCCAGTGATACAGGCTCAGGGTCCATTCCAGACAATAATAATGGTGCCAATACTGAGTCCCCCAGAAGAGCCGCGGAATCAACACCCTGAAATCCACCTTTAGCTACTTTCCTCGGACCTTTCCTCCGCTGATCTGAAGACTGAGACAATGGTTGTGACTGAACTGACGCGCGAGAACGGGTGACTGCACAGGCCATCTGTTTAAGCTGACACCTCTCGACCCACTCCCGATTCTCCCTATTAATGTCGGCCACCCTCTCGGCAACAACTAAGGGTGGAACCTCCGAAGTGAGCACCGCAAAGTCGTTGCCCAGAAGGAGGTCGACGCCCTCAACTGGCAAGCTCTCTACGATCCCAACATCAAGTTCACGACACACACCATCCACCTCCAGCTCCAACCTAATCAACGGGTATGACCTGGTAGCATTGATCCCCTATACCACAACAACCCGAGCCGCGTTTATAGGTTTGCCTGTGAAATTTTTAAGAAGTGTCTGTGATGCCCCAGTGTCACACAACAATTTGACCTGATGTTTAGTATTCCCCCAGCTCAAAAGCCCGCGCCCTCGATGGCTGCAAAAAGTGTCTTGGACAGGTGTCGAGCCCTCCAAACCCTTCTTCACAGGCTGTGTCCCCACAACTGACGACCTACCCCGGGCAGACACAGAAGAGCTCAGAGACACCCCATGTTGCGAACCAAAGACACAGGCTTAGCAGGAATATTACTCGGACATGTACGTGCAAAGTGACCCACCTTCTGACATTTAAAACATTTCACTTCACCACTAGACTTCCCCCCTTGAGGTGGTGAGGAAGAGCCCTGCCCTTTTGAAAATGGGACGGTTTTGTGTTTGTAGTTATAATGGGTATCTTGCTCTTACTTTTTACAGTGTTATTTTGTGCTTCATTGACTTTGGGGGGTGGAGTGTTACGCCCCTTGTTACCCGTCTCACTATGATGAGCAGACCCGCACCCACGAATCAAAGAAAGCCGGAGGTCAGCAAGCTGAGCTGCCTCCTCTACGGTCTTAGGGCATTTTTCCTTCAGGTTTAATGTCAGGTCGCTGCCTGTGCACCGGAAGAACTGCTCCAACAAAAATAACTGCTTAACCTGATCAACTGTTGTCGCATTCTCAGACCGGAGCCAGTTCCCCATAGTGTCAGTCAGTTCCCGGGCATGTTCAAGGAAAGAGCTCTCCTTGCTCTTTACAACGACCCGAAATTTCAACCTGTAGGTTTCTGGTTGCAACTCATAGGCCCGGAGCACAGCCTCCTTTAAGACCACATAGTTAGTACAGTCCTCCAATGACAGCGAGTCATATTATGCCTTGAGACCTTTCCCAACAAGCTTTGATGATACAAGGGCTGCCCACTTAATCTCCGGCCACTCATGCTCCCGACACTTCTTCTCAAACCGTGCAAAAAACTCAGTCACACCAGACACATCGAACACAGGGACTAATTTAAGCAAGTGCGATAAAGACTCAGACCCACGATTCCCAGAACCGAGATGCCGCCCTGTTGTCTCCACCCTAGATTTCTCAACATCCATCTCAGCACAGTACATAGTTGCTTCAACCTGCAACTCTGCCTCACGGCATGCTGTCCTCTCCTCAGCCTGAATCTTAGCCATCTCAACTTCACGCTGGATCTTAGCCAGCTCCAGTTGTAACAACATATCAGCAGTCAAACCCTGAGGGGGAGGAGCAATTATAGGAGACCCACCCAGTGGCTCACCCAGGGGCAAACCACGCTGCCAGCGACTATCAGATTGCGGAAGCGTGCCAAGGTCTGGTAACCTAGGGGGCGCGATAGGAGTAGAGTGGAAGGGAGGCTTGGATAAAGGCTCCCAAGCCCCCGCTCCACCCTGCAACCCACTGCCACCACCCAACACACAAGCCACCAAGTCACTCTTAGACATGCTGCCAAAGCCGACACGCCCCAGGACCGTGGCCAAACAACGCAGACCATAGCAATCAATCCCCTCCAACCGACTCGCTGTTACTGGTATATCCACAAACTTCCTCGCATCAGCCTCACAATTAATAACTCTGATGCCATCATTAAATTCCTGCTGCTGCTCAACACCCGTAGGCTGTACTGTCTGATTATCCCCGTTAACTGAGCTGTTGCTAGACATGGTGTATACTGAGAAGTGTGCAACTTTATAAAAAAAAAAAGTATCTATAATCTCTTATGCAAGCACCTATTCACTTAAAGTTATCTGAAGCCTCTTTATGTGTTATACTGGTTGCCAAAAACATATGTGTCCACTGTATTCCTCAATAAAAAAATTACCACTATACTCCCACAGTATTTCTTAAGTTCACAAAATCCTAAGCAAGGTCGCCATTTGTTACGATCCAGGTTCTACAAGACACAGGGCTCTTCATCATTGGACTAGATACGGCTAAATGCAACAACGGTAACACTAGTTCCAACCCCTAGCTTAACCACTGGAGAACAAAACACCTTTACCGCCCTGAGTCGTGCCTGGAAAACGAGGTATCCTATGACTCGGTAAAAGGTGCACACTATAGGCTGATGATCACTGAAGCAGCCTATACTCATACAACATACGATTACTTTATTAAGGTATACAAGCAAAAAGATAGATAGCGTAATTAAATCGCAGCAACGATTTAATAGCAAACTAGAAGAAGGATAATTAACGTTACGTTTAATAATAAGTAAACTGTCACTCCTGTCTGAAAGAAAGTGAAACAAAGAAAGTCCTAAAGCATCATGCAGGAATCTTCTGCAAATGTCAGATGCAACTAAGAAGTACGTCTCTGATTCTGAACTGTGTATTATTACTGTGGGAACATATATAGTGTAGGGACATACAGTGTTATCTGGCACAGGTGTAATTATAAAACAGTCGGCAGTCTAAACTCTAACCACAAAAAGATGTGCTTTCTCCCACCAGACACAAGCCTGCTCTGGTTGGGTCTCTCAGCAACAATCACGACTTACTATAAACATAAGGAACAATAATGCTGCACACATACACAATGAGATTATAAACCCTAATCGGGGGTCTGCCAGGTGGACGAAGTCTAGCAAGGGAGTCGTAGGCTAGGCTACCTGGGCCGAGCCACCTGCTCGGTAGCCTAGTGTCGTTCTCAAGTCTGTGCGCCTAGTTACATTAAATGACGGGATGCTCTCTTGAGAGATCCAGGTCTCGTGTACCTGGTTCTCTCCTGGTGACCCTCCTAAGTCAAAAGCTAACGAGCTAGCACAGTGCTGGGTGGACTAGGCAAACGCCCTCACGCCAACACAGTGCTAGGCTCTAAGGTACACAGACAAGAAAATTACCTAGGTCTCCGCAGGTATCCGGTACAGTTGAATAGGCTCAACGAAGTCTATGCTCATAGGAAACTGTAACCTGATAGCCTCTCCCCAGTCTAGCATCGACTGACCTGGCAGACACCCAAGAAAGTAAGGTTGGGGCAATACGATGAGTATGTCAAACCTCCCCAAGCCAAAATGGATAACACTCTGATCCAAAATGCCTAACTAATTACATATAATATCTCTGAGAGCTCGCTGTATAATACAGTGACGGATATATGTAATCAACGTCAAGGGAAAGGGCAGTTAATTAATAGTAGGATATACAGAGAGAAGAAGGTAAGCAGTGGTAGAGAAAGTTCGCAATAGGGGGGTGAGGTGGGCTGATAGATTGCAAAGGGATGTTAGCGTTACATGACGCGGCAGGAAATCGGTGACAGAGCAGGAGGGAGGAGCCCGGCGACGAATCAGGCGCCCGAGAGATGACGTAACCAACCAAGTTGCACGATATCAATCCGCCGATACCACCCAGCTCTGGTTTCTCTCTCTCTCTCTCACTCACTCACACTCTCCAACTTCCACGAGTCATCTAATACATTAAATCTATGACAGCTGGAATAAAATACAATGCATTGTCACAGGTGAAAATATAGAGTATTTCTGGACTACCTGTGACACTGATGCACTAGGAAGAAACTAGAACTTAATCAATAAACTACAACCAATAACACTGCCTGGGGAGAGGGGAGAAGAGGATGGGGAGCCAACCGCTGCCCCCTCGTGGTCGCTGGGGAGCTGACGTGCGTCACAATATATATATATATATTGTTACGTATCTTGATCCTCAAGTGGTTAACTTGATGAATCTAGATAGCACAGAGATATATATTAAGGTATCAGTCAGCTGAAGGCAAAACAAAAGTAAAATTTAATAAAATTATTTCCTATTGTTGCTTCCTTTCCTTTTGGATCTTAGGACTTAGTATCCTTTATTGACTGATACTCTTTAATTATGAAAAATACTGAAACTAATTAAAGTCATGTAGTATTTATAAATACTACATTTACTATTATGTTTAATATGTTTATGGATGGTGTGGTGAGGGAGGTGAAAAGGAGAACTATGGGAAGAGGATTGGGTTTAGTAGGAAAGAATGGTAGAGATTGGGAGTTGAATCAGTTGCTGTTCGCTGATGACACAGCATTGGTGGCGGATTCTGATGAGAAACTGCAGCGGGTAGTCAAAGAGTTTGGTGTGGTTTGTGGAAGGAGGAAACTGAAGGTAAACGTCAATAAAAGTAAAGAAATGGTGTGTAATAGGGGAGAGCATAGGGTGAATCTAGATGTGAGGCTGGATGGGGAAATATTGGAACAAGTAGAGTGTTTTAAATATCTAGGAGGAACAATAAGCAGGAGTGGAGGTATGGAAGTGGAGGTAAAACAGGGAGTGTGTGAAGGAAGGAAGGTTTTCGGAGCAATGGGAAGTATGTGGAAGACGAGAAATCTCGGAGTGAAAGTAAAAAGTGCACTGTATCAAGGAATTGTTGTGCCAACAGTGATGTATGGGGCTGAGACATGGGCTCTGAAGAAAAAGGAGAAAAGAGGGCTGGATGTGATGGAGATGAGCTGCTTGAGGAGTATGTGTGGAGTTACTCGTAGAGACAGATTGAGAAATGAAGAGATACGTAGGAGAGTGGGGCAGCAGGAACATTTGTCAGCCAGAGTGTACAGAAGGGTGCTGAGCTGGTATGGTCATGTTGAACGAATGGGAGATGAAAGGCTTACAAAGAGAATATGTGAGTCAGGTACAAGGGGAGATAGAAGGGCAGGAAGACCCCCATTGAGATGGAGAGACTGTGTAAGAAAGGCTTTGGATGATAGAGGAATGACTATAGATCAGGCAGGGGAAGTGGTGGTGGTGGACAGGAGTGAATGGAGAATGCTTGTGAATAGTTGAGTGAACACGTGGTCATTTGAAGTAAGGGGTCGGGCGCAAGTTGGACTAGATAATAGTCCATCAGGCGCCTGGCCCGGGGAGACGATTAATATAAAGGGCGTGCCTGGAAGTGTGGTGGGAGGGCTTGTCGCTTTGGCTCCGCTGCATGTCTGCCTGCCGAGATCGGAACCTCTCCTGGTGGTCAGGGGCCGGGTGAGTGCTGGAGCGACCTGGGTAACCCTGGTCTCTGGGTCTTCTCCTGGGTGACCTGGATGTGTGAGAGTTTGTGTTTTTTATCTGTGTTTATTTTTTTGTTTTATGTAGTTTTTGTGTTTTCCCTGTTCTTGCTCTGTCTTGAGTCGGCTACCCCCAAAATGGGGATTGGGCCTGAGCATATAGATAGATAGATAGTATTTATAAAGAATTATTATTTAACCGAAGCTTAGTAGGCTATGGTTATGAACCGAAGAAGTTATATCTAAAAGAAGTACTATTAATTCTATAAAAAGTCTTGAAAGATAAATATTAAAGTAAGAATATTTCTGTCTCTTACCCTTTTTGAAATGAATAGATAGTTTTCTTATGTGCTTTTATTTATATTTAATGTAATTATTCTTGGTTCTTGTCTTACGTTAACAGTATTATATTATTATTATCATCAGGATTTATATCAAAAGTCACATAAAAAGTTAGATATATATTTAATAACTAGTTAAATGTATTTCTTAACCACGTAACAATGAGGTTTAATTAGGAGTAAATTAAGTTACAGGATCGCTTCATAGATTCGATTCAGGTCTCACTCAAATAATATGAAAAGCAAAAATAATATTTTGAAGCAAAAGAATTTTCTTCAGCTTAGGAAATCACTAGAAGTAATATTAACACAGCCATGTTAGTCTAAGGCGATATTACTAATACGAGACAATAGCATCACCGTACTAAGCACCGTTAAGCAATGTAAGCTTAATTAAAAGAAAATGAAAGAACTCGTAAGTATTAATATAAAACAATAGTATTACTTTCATCATAACCCAATTACTTAAAGAGTTGCTTTAGTCCACAAGTTAGGCAACTAAAATAGTTAAGTACATAATAATAGCGTTAACGTTAATTCGCAATCAAATAGTTAAGTACATAATAGTAGCGTTAACGTTAATTCGCAATCAAATAGTTAAGCACATAATAGTAGCGTTAACGTTAATTCCCAATCAAATAGTTAAGCACATAATAGTAGCGTTAACGTTAATTCCCAATCAAATAGTTGAGCACATAATAGTAGCATTAACGTTAATTCGCAATCAAATAGTTAAGCACATAATAGTAGCGTTAACGTTAATTCGCAATCAAATAGTTAAGCACATAATAGTAGCGTTAACGTTAATTCGCAATCAAATAGTTAAGCACATAATAGTAGCGTTAACGTTAATTCCCAATCAAATAGTTAAGCACATAATAGTAGCGTTAACGTTAATTCGCAATCAAATAGTTAAGCACATAATAGTAGCGTTAACGTTAATTCGCAATCAAATAGTTAAGCACATAATAGTAGCGTTAACGTTAATTCGCAATCAAATAGTTAAGCACATAATAGTAGCGTTAACGTTAATTCCCAATCAAATAGTTAAGCACATAATAGTAGCGTTAACGTTAATTCCCAATCACATATCTCACTAACCAACATAACGTAAGTGTTTACACCGAACACACTTAACACACATTTATATAATCTGACTGACAGTCACAATCCCATTATAATACTTCACCCCGTCTTCCTCCAGCTGCAAGTTCACCTTCCCCAACTCCAAATGAGACTGATTTGAATGCCCACAACTCGGGTCTTATATACTAAACAATGATAGTGTAGGAACGAATCAGGAGGCGGGGGTGGTGCCCGCTCCAATCACAGCTCCTCGAGTTGCATAACAGGTGCCTGGTCCATTCACAGCTCCTGGCGTCGATCATACGTCATAGCGTCGGGTAGTTTGCAGGGTCCCCTATGACGCACGCAGGTGTGAAGGCTTGTTTGCTGGTATGCGGCGAGCTGGTTTCCCCACTCGCTAGTTCGCTCGCTAGTTTGCTTCGCCGCTTGGGTAGTTTGGCTCCTTCAACTCTAATTCTAACTCTTAAATTAACATACAGGGCTCCGTATGTCAGACCTCCCCCCTAGAAAAGAGTTTAAGGAGTATAGTACATAATATTAAACATAATACATAAATAGATTCCCCACCAGATTGGCAACAGCAAGATTATAATGAGGATATAATAAGGATATCACCCAAAGTAGGCAACGTCTCCAGGTACCACATCAGAACATAGCCGGAACGTAGCTGGAGCGTTATTCGAACTGCAAGGCATTATCTCACAGCTGAAGGCTTGAAAGCACACTACAAAAGCATGACATTTGCCACGCTACAAGGGAGAGCTAATTGCCAAAATCCTCTCATTAAGTTAAACTTACTGCTGTATGAGGCCAACCTGGTAAATGCAATCTTTGATCCGTGGCAGTGGGTAGGTATCGTTCTTTGTGACAGCATTAACTTGCCTATAGTCCCTACAAAACCTATGGCTCCCGTCTGGCTTTGGCACAAGTATGACTGGACTACTATCTATCTATCTATTGCCTGACGCCGTGATCCCCGAAGGGGTGGCCACGAACGAACCGCCCCCATGCACCTCTGTCCCCAGTCAGTCGACGCACCTCCCCCCAACCAGCACCGCCTTCGTTCATGTACTTCCTCACTCCATCCTTCCACCTCATATTCGGTCTACCTCTCCCCCTCTGTCCCTCCACCTCGCTCTCGTACACCCTCTTAGTCATTCTCTCGCTTTCCATACGTTCCATATGGCCGAACCATCTCAAGTTGTTCCTTTTCACACTTTCCAGCACATCTACCTCCACACCACACCTCCTTCTTACTTCCTCATTAGTCTGTCTATCCCTCCATGTAACTCCGCACGCACTCCTTAAGTAATTCATTTCCACTGCTCTCACTCTTGGTCTGAGTCTCTCAACCAACGTCCATGCTTCGCTTCCGTAAGTCAGTGTCGGGATTACCACACTGTCATGCAAGGACTTCTTCACTTCCATACTGACCACCCTATTTCTTGTTACTGCTTTTAGCGTTCCTACAACCCTCTTCCCCTGTTGTACCCTCTCCCGCACCTCTTCATCCATAGTCCCATCTTTACTCAACACACTGCCCAGATACTTAAAAGAGTTGACGATCTCCATAGCCTGACCGTTCAGCTTCACCTCACACTCTGTGACTTCACCCCTTTCGAAGACCATAACCTTGCTCTTCCCCGTATTTACCTTCAAATTCCGTTTTTTTCGCACACTGTTCCAAACTCATTTACCAGACCCTGCAACTCCCATTCATTATCACTCATCAGAACTGTATCATCCGCAAACAGCAGTATAGGTAGCTTCCACTCAATTCCCTCCCTTTTCAGCGATACACCAACATCCACTGCTCTTGATAGTATTTCTTTCATAACTCCATCCATATATACAGTAAACAACCACGGGGGACATCACACACCCCTGTTTCAAACCAACATTCAGGTCAAAGAACTCGCTCTGCTCACTCTCCACACGTACTGCCGCCTTTGCACCCTCATACATGCTCTTCACTGCTTTCAGCAACTTGCCCTCTCTACTCCGTATATTCTAAGTACTTTCCACAAACCTTCTCTATCCACTCTGTCATAGGCCTTCTCCAAGTCCATAAAGGCAACATACACCTTTTGTTTCTTCTCCAGATACTTCTCCACAACACAATTCAGGGTAAAAATCTGATCTACACATCCTCTTCCCTTCCTAAAACCTCCCTGCTCGTCGCCTATCCATTTCTCCGTTCTCACTCTCACTCTCTCAATCACTACCCTACTGTATACCTTCCCTACTACGCTTAGAAGACATATTCCTCGGTGGTTACCACACACTCCTCTTTCCCCTTTGCCCTTATATAGGGGGACTATTATGCCAGTCTTCCAGTCATCGGGTGCACTCCCCTTCTCCCATGCTAGTTTGCACATTTTCCATACCCATTCTATCACTATCTCACCACCATACCTCAACATTTCCCCACACACTCCATCTGTTCCTGGTGCTTTCCCCAACTTCACTCTTTTCATGGCTTCCCACACTTCTGACCTCCTGATCCCCACCTCCTCCTCCACTACTTCTCTTCTTCTCCCTCCCATACCATATCCAGCTATGTTTGCTGGCTCTTCATTCCTTTCATTTAGCAACTCACTGAAGTACTCCCTCCATCTTTCGACTCTCTCACTGGACTACTCCACTGGCTTAAGGCCCTTTTGATCAGCTTGTTTGACAACATGTAGTCAAGCTCGACCTGCAGTATACTCCTGCGTTGTGGTGAGACACGGTAGGGGGATAGTTGAATGGGAGTTGCATCCCCTACATCGATGTCGTGCAAGGCCAAAGAAGCGAGCCCTGGAGTATCACGGAACACACTGGGAGACTGAGATAAAACAGAGATTAGTTGGTTCGCTTGATCAGAGGGAAGATGACATAGTTTAGATGGTAATTCCCTCCAAGCCACTGAATTATTCTGAAAGTTGGATAGGCTACATGACAAGTCAAAGTCTGCATGGATACCTTCAGGCTCTGGAACAGTCTGTTGCGGGTCATTAAGAGAACTGAAGACTTTGTCCGCACCAGGCTGTCCACAGGTCCTGACATTCACTGCCACAGTGGGAGAATCTGGAGGAGAGGAATCAGGGGACCTATGGTAGGGTTTCAACATATTTATATGGAATACTTGCGTGGGCTTTCTCCTGTCTGGGGTAGTTACTAGATAATCGGTAATGCTCACCCTCAGAATGATCTTATATGGGCCCCAGAACTTGGCAGATAAAGGTTGGCCAAAAAGGGGGAGCAGGACCAAAACCTCATCACCGGGCTGAAACTCCCTCTCACAGGCTTTTCTGTCATACCATTTCTTCATGGAGCTTTTAGCCACGGTCAAGTTTTGAGCAGCAAACTCACATGAGGATCTCAGCCGGGTTTTGAAATCTGAAACATACTTGAGGAGGTTTTGGTTCCCCTCCTGGCCAACTAGGCTATCCTGCAATAGTTGCAAAGGACCTCTTACCTGGTGACCGAAAACTAGTTCATTAGGGGAAAAACCCAGGGATTCAGTTGGAACCTCACGAGTAGCAAATAAAAGAAAAGGTACCCCCTTATCCCACTCAACTCCGGTCTCTGTACAATACTTACGTAACATTCCCTTTAATGTCTGATGATATCGTTCGAGAACCCCTCGACTCTCTGGGTGGTAGGTGCTAGACTTAACATGCTCGATACCCAACTCCTTCAGGGACTGCTGGAAAATGTTAGAGGTAAAATTAGTTCCTTGATCACTTTGCACCTCATGGGGGAAACCCATTCTGGTGAAGAATTTGAGCAGTTCCTTGATGACAGTTGGAGCAGAGGTAGTCCTTAAGGGACTACCTCTGGGTAGCGAGTTGCCATGTCCATGATAGTTAATAAAAAAATGTTACCTTGGGAGGTCTTAGGCAATGGGCCTACAATGTCCACTACCACCCGAGTAAAAGGATTCTCGAAAACGGGCAAGGGCACCAGAGGATGTACAGGCACCTTCTGATTGGGTTTTTCTGTCATCTGGCAAGTGTGACACACTCTACAAAACTCCACTACATCTGCACGCATTCCTGGCCAGTAAAAGTGGGCTCTGATTCTGTCTAGAGTTTTTCTCACACCTAGGTGTCCTGCCAATGGTATACAATGTGCCATTTCCATGATATCTCCATGACAAGGTTTGGGGACTACTACTTGATGGACGTCCCAAGCCCCGTCATCGATTGGTCTGTGTGGCGGTCTCCATCTTCGCCACAATACTCCTCCTTTGAGGTAGAAACATTCACCACCCTCCTTCTCACATTCCTCTTCACTCATGGCCCTGGCAGCTAACTCCTTGCATTCACTATCATCTCTCTGTAGCTCTACCAGGCCACTAGGACAATTTGGAGGGGTTTCATGGTCATCGTTAGGGTCAAGATGAGCCATAAAGGTGTCAGATAAATCCACCTCAGTCACATCATCAGGCACAGTTGGAGCGTAATTCACACTCTCATTATCCCTTTCATCAACTCTTACATTCGGTACATTTCTGTCTGAGGGAACTGCTACTTGAGACATTGAACGTGTGACAGCACACACAGGGAAAACAGTTGGCATCTCCTTTTCGAGCTCACCGGTTAGTGGCTCGTTAACAGGGGAAAGTGACAAAATGGGGTCTGGTCGGACCTTCTCACCTGCTACATCATTCCCCAAAAGGAGTGTTACCCAAGGCACAGGGATATCTTGGGACCTACACAAAGCTATGGTGGCCTCACCCTGTAGTAACTCACATTCAATTTCGCCTTTTACCAAGTGTGCATAAAATTGGCCTCCAGCACCTCTCATTACAACTGGTTCGCCAGGTGGGCACTCAGTGTAAGGATTCACCATGAGGGTGCTAGTAGAACCTGTGTCTCTCAGAATGTTTACCTCATGCATACAACCATTTAATCTCACGTTGCCAGATGAAATAAAGGGACGGTAACTGTCCTGCACTGATGGTGAAATTATTATTGGCTTAACCCTAGTGGGTTGCACCACACATGCTACTACACCCCTGTCTAGATGATTTACGTTAGCTGCTAGGTACTCCTTCTGTCGGGAGTCCTGTATTAAAGGAACTTTTGGTGCTAGGTACTCCTTCTGTCGGGAGTCCTGCATTACAGGCAGATATGGAGTTTGAGATACGGCGGCAACTGTCTGCCCCGATCTCTCGGTTCTCTCCTGGGCCCAGCACTGATAAGCTAGGTGGCCTCTCTTGCCACAAAAAGTACATACTTTAGGGGATACGGGAACGTTCCCTCTTTGAGCATTACTATTAGTTTGGGGCCCACCTCTGTTACCATTGCCCTGAGTCGCATTTTTAGTTGGGGGAACAATTCTATTTTGGCTAGCTGGGGAAGACGTTATAGGCTTGTGACTGGGTCTGTCAGATTTGTGATTGGGATGCTTAAAATTAGAACTAGAATTATCGTAGGGCTTCTTTCCACGAAATTTGTTGTTGAGCACGTATGTGTCAGCCATGTCAGCAGCGTCGGCAAGACAATCTACCTTCTTCCCCTTTAAATGATAGGATACAGAAGAATCAATTTTCCATAGGAAATTTTCTAACAGGACCAACTCCTTCAGATCGTTGTAGCTTGTGACTTTCTTACTCTTGACCCAATGATTGAAAGTTTTAGTCATGGTCCTGGCAAATACCTTATGGGTTTCTCCTACTTTCTTCTGGTTTTTACGGAAAGATTGCCTGTAAGCCTCAGGCTGCAATTGATAGGTTTTTAGGATAGCTTCTTTGAGATTGTCATAATCCTGCCTAACCTCTGCTACTTCTGACAAATACGTGGCTCGAGCCTGCCCTGTCAAAACAGTTTGTAACATAAAAGGCCATTGATCTCTTGTCCACTTCATACCTCCAGCAACTTCCTCAAACAAAACAAAGAAATCCTGCACATTATCCTCAGTGAAAGGTGGAATGACACTGGTCATAGTCAATCCCAGAGGGGGAGCATTTGTATTGACATTTAGTTGAGCCGTTTGATATTGATATTGATATTGTTCGGTCGTTGCACTGGCATTTATTCTGGCTAGTTCTATACTTGCGTTGGCTTGTTCGGTATTTGCTCTGGCTTTTATGCTGGCTTCTTCGATATTTGCTCTGGCTTGTTCGGCATTTATTCTGGCTAGTTCTATATTTAGTTTGGCTTGTTCGGTCTTTATTCTGGCTAGTTCCAGTACTTGATCACCGGTCAAACCAGGTGGCAATTGTTCATCAAGTTGGCTAGGTTTACTAGGGATCCCACCAACTGCTCCGTCTCCCTCCTCGCCTTCTACAGGGAACAGGTGGGTTTTTATGGTCTGAGCCACCTCTACTTTAGACATGTTTGAGACAGTTAATTGGAGATGTGAGGCAAGCACTTTCAGTTCGGATTTTGACAGACAGTCAATATCAGGGGCTGTGGGTTCTGATTCTATGAAAACTCGAGCATCTTCTTCATTAATTAGTTGAGGCATGATTAATATTTGATTTTTAAGTAGTGAAACGTTAGTGAAACTGAGTGAAACTGTATGAAACGAATCCTGGCGAGGTCACCACTCTTCTGTTACGTATCTTGATCCTCAAGTGGTTAACTTGATGAATCTAGATAGCACAGAGATATATATTAAGGTATCAGTCAGCTGAAGGCAAAACAAAAGTAAAATTTAATAAAATTATTTCCTGTTGTTGCTTCCTTTCCTTTTGGATCTTAGGACTTAGTATCCTTTATTGACTGATACTCTTTAATTATGAAAAATACTGAAACTAATTAAAGTCATGTAGTATTTATAAAGAATTATTATTTAACCGAAGCTTAGTAGGCTATGGTTATGAACCGAAGAAGTTATATCTAAAGAAGGACTATTAATTCTATAAAAAGTCTTGAAAGATAAATATTAAAGTAAGAATATTTCTGTCTCTTACCCTTTTTGAAATGAATAGATAGTTTTCTTATGTCCTTTTATTAATATTTAATGTAATTATTCTTGGTTCTTGTCTTACGTTAACAGTATTATATTATTATTATCATCAGGATTTATATCAAAAGTCACATAAAAAGTTAGATATATATTTAATAATTAGTTAAATGTATTTCTTAACCACGTAACAATGAGGTTTAATTAGGAGTAAATTAAGTTACAGGATCGCTTCATAGATTCGATTCAGGTCTCACTCAAATAATATGAAAAGCAAAAATAATATTTTGAAGCAAAAGAATTTTCTTCAGCTTAGGAAATCACTAGAAGTAATATTAACACAGCCATGTTAGTCTAAGGCGATATTACTAATACGAGACAATAGCATCACCGTACTAAGCACCGTTAAGCAATGTAAGCTTAATTAAAAGAAAATGAAAGAACTCGTAAGTATTAATATAAAACAATAGTATTACTTTCATCATAACCCAATTACTTAAAGAGTTGCTTTAGTCCACAAGTTAGGCAACTAAAATAGTTAAGTACATAATAATAGCGTTAACGTTAATTCCCAATCAAATAGTTAAGCACATAATAGTAGCGTTAACGTTAATTCCCAATCAAATAGTTAAACACATAATAGTAGCGTTAACGTTAATTCCCAATCAAATAGTTAAGCACATAATAGTAGCGTTAACGTTAATTCGCAATCAAATAGTTAAGCACATAATAGTAGCGTTAACGATAATTCGCAATCAAATAGTTAAGCACATAATAGTAACGATAACGTTAATTCCCAATCAACTAGTTAAGCACATAATAGTAGCATTAACGTTAATTCCCAATCAAATAGTTAAGCACATAATAGTAGCGTTAACGTTAATTCGCAATCAAATAGTTAAGCACATAATAGTAGCGTTAACGTTAATTCCCAATCAAATAGTTAAGCACATAATAGTAGCATTAACGTTAATTCGCAATCAAATAGTTAAGCACATAATAGTAGCGTTAACGTTAATTCCCAATCAAATAGTTAAGCACATAATAGTAGCGTTAACGTTAATTCCCAATCACATATCTCACTAACCAACATAACGTAAGTGTTTACACCGAACACACTTAACACACATTTATATAATCTGACTGACAGTCACAATCCCATTATAATACTTCACCCCGTCTTCCTCCAGCTGCAAGTTGACCTTCCCCAACTCCAAATGAGACTGATTTGAATGCCCACAACTCGGGTCTTATATACTAAACAATGATGGTGTAGGAACGAATCAGGAGGCGGGGGGTGGTGCCCGCTCCAATCACAGCTCCTCGAGTTGCATAACAGGTGCCTGGTCCATTCACAGCTCCTGGCGTCGATCATACGTCATAGCGTCGGGTAGTTTGCAGGGTCCCCTATGACGCACGCAGGTGTGAAGGCTTGTTTGCTGGTATGCGGCGAGCTGGTTTCCCCACTCGCTAGTTCGCTCGCTAGTTTGCTTCGCCGCTTGGGTAGTTTGGCTCCTTCAACTCTAATTCTAACTCTTAAATTAACATACAGGGCTCCGTATGTCAAAATATATATATATATATATATATATATATATATATATTTTCTTTAATACATACGAGGTTGAAAGACTGCGTTGGAAATGTTATTATTCAAAGTTTCCAGGTCTCTGATGAGTTTTCGCTGGGTGGTAGGAAGTAGATGAAGGAGATGAAGGTCCAGAGTTTGGTTGTTGATGTTGGGATGTAAGGCTTGGATATATAATGCTTCGAGTATAGGTAATCTCCTTGGGTCACTTTCTTTATCGAGTATGGGGGTGTGTTTCTCTAACTCGTTGCGTGTGAGGTGGGGGTGGTTAGGGGTGAGATAGTGGTCTTTGATGACTCCAGCCTGAAGGTGAAGAGTTAACCGACGTGAAAGACGAGTCTGCGTCATACCAATATAGGAATGAGGTCCACAGTCCTCATAATTACAGGTATGTTGGTAAATGACGTGATCGTCGGTCATCGGGCTCTTTATCTTGGTGGAAGCTGGTTTGTTGCGGAGAACGAGGTTGGAGGTCTTGGGGCATTTGTAATAAATTATTAATTTGATTTTGTTTTCCGGGTTGGTTGGACATGCTTGGAGATTATTTCATTAAAGACGGCCTTGTCATTTTTGTGTTCAGAGGACATAAAATTGCGGTAGAAGATCTTAATTTCATTGGGGGGGTTAATGTTGGGAGGGCTTTGGGTGTACCATTTTTCAAGATGGTGGTTGATGGTGCTGGAGATGTCGGAGTTGGAGTATCCGTTATTTACTAAAACTTGGGATAGTCTTTCTAGTTCCTGGTGGGTGTCGGCCCAGGTAGAGCAGTGCGTGAGGGCTCTCCAAACATAGGCGGAGATGGAGGATAGAAGATAACGGCGGGGGCATTCACTATAGCCGTTGAGGCATTGTCCTGTGTTAGTTGGTTTAATGTAGACGGTGGTTTTGAACCCATGGTCGTTCAGAGCTACGAGGATGTCGAGGAAGGGGAGTTGTCCATTGTTTGATTTTTCAAAGGTGAAGTTAAGTCCGGAGGAGGTCATGAAGCGACGCTGGAGTTCCTGTAGTTCGTGGAGGTCCTTGATTTGCACGAAGATGTCATCCACGTATCTACAGTAGACGGCGGGTCGTTGGGTAGCTAGGAGCTCTTCCTCGATGGTACCCATAAAAAAGTTCGCAAAAAGACTCCTAGGGGGCTGCCCATCGCCACACCGTCTGTCTGCTTGTACATGTTGCCCCGGGGGCAAAGGAAGGGGGCCTCCTTTTTTTTTTTTTTTTTCTATGTGATTGAGGGAGGCAAAAGGCATAACTGCCTATAGCGAGTGCCTCCCCCATAGTTGAAAGAGTGACAGGGCCAAAATCAAGGGACGTTCGAGCCAAAATGCCTGGACACACGGAGTTTGAAGCAATTTAAGTCATAGGAAGAGGGAAAGACTGATTCTGAGAGAGAGTTCCAGAGCTCAGATGTTGAGTAGAAGAAAGTTTGAGAGTAACGTTTCACTCTTGGGTTGGAGAGTTGCACAGAGTAGGGGTGGGATTGAGTTGCAAGACGGGTACCACGTGCCCTACGTAAAGGAGGTGGTATGCACTGGGATAGCTCTGAGGAACACTGATTATTATAGTAGCGATAGAATAGCGAGAGAGATGCAACATTGCGGCGGAGAGAGAGAGATTGCAGAGAGTTGGTGAGTGGACGGGAGTTAATGATACGAAAGGCCATCCTTTCAACTTTGTCTAGGGGAGCGGTGTGAGAGGAACCTCCCCACACATGTGAACAATACTCAATACAAGGGCGCACTATGCCCCTGTACAGAGCAAGAAGCTGTGCAGGGGAAAAGAACCCCCTAAGGCGGTTGAGCACACCCAGCTTCTGGGAGGCTGCCTTAGCAAGACTGGTAATATGGTCCTTCCAAATGAGAGCAGAAGAAAAAGAGACACCAAGAATATTGAGAGAAGATGAAGGGTTGATTTTTGTATTGTTGAAGAATAAGGGATAGTCCGCTGGGAGATCCTGACGGGTAGATAAATGGAGAAATTGGGTTTTGGAAGCATTAAAGTTAACAAGGTTTTCTCTGCCCCAATTGGAAATAGTATTTAGATCAGAATTTAAGAGTTCTATGGCTTCATTACGTTTGTCGTTGAGGGATTGCTGGCTGGGGTGTTCTGAAAAACTAATGGAGTAGTGTAAGGTTGAGTCGTCTGCGTATGAATGGATGGGAATTAAGGTACAGTTAAGGAGATAATTTATAAAAATTAGAAAGAGAATAGGAGATAGGACAGAGCCCTGAGGAACACCGGAGTTTATAGGGTGAGGAAGTGAACAATGGCCGTCCACAACCGCAGCTATGGAACGGCCGGAAAGGAAATTAGAGACAAAGGCACAGATGGAGGGATAGAAACCGAAGGAGGGTAGTTTAGAAATTAAAGATTTATGCCAGACTCTATCGAAGGCTTTCGATATGTCTAGTGCAATAGAAAAAGTCTCACCGAAGTCCCGAAAGGAGGATGACCAAGAGTTAGTAAGATATGAAAGAAGATCACCAGTAGAGCGACCCTTAAGGAAGCCATACTGGCGATCTGAGAGCAGATTATGAGAAGAGAAATGCTTAAGAAATTTGGAAGCAAGAATAGTTTCAAAAACTTTAGAAAGACAAGAGATAAGAGCAATTGGACGATAGTTGGAGGGTTGAGAGCGGTCACCCTTCTTTGGGACAGGTTGAATGTGAGCAAACTTCCAGCATGAAGGGAAGACGTTAGAGGATAGACAGAGACGAAAGAGTTTGCCTAGGCAGGGAGTCAGCACGGAAGCACAGTTTTTGAGAACAACAGGAGGAACACCTTATATATATATATATATATATATAAGCTGTGTGTGCGTAAGTGTGTTTATAATGTCTGTGTGTGTTGTCTAGGTGGTAACAGTATCACCATCAGTGTTACCATGTACCTTACACTGATATTAACCTTCAACATCACTACCTACACACGCACACATAAACACGCCTACAACACCACTACCTACACGCGCACACACACACACACACTCTACCTTGTACACACACGCCCATACCCTCTTTCGCTCTGTCTCTCTCACACACACATACACACCACAAGAAGCTCCTTCTCTCTCTCTCTCTCTCACATGCACCGCACACACACACATAGCGCAAATACATCCCACTCTCTCACACACACACACACACTCACTATAAACACACGCACAATAACCATCCCACCCTCTCTCTCTCACACACACACACACACACACACACACATATACAAACACACACACTCGCACACCGCCACCCCCTCAAAACCCACTCACCCCAACCCTCCCCGAAATAGCACCTTGGAGCAAAAAAATAAATAAAAATAAATAAAATAAAAATACAATCTATATATATACTTGTTAAACGCGGAAATGTTGAAGTGGACTAGCCCAATGAGGAAGATATATTGGGGGTTCCGTAAAGGCCTGGCCGAGAGAGAGAGAGAGAGAGAGAGAGAGAGAGAGAACGGCACTTTATTATTAATTAGATTATATTGGATTTAGTTCTTTCCATTGTTCCACTTTCTTTCATTATTATATTTTATTCTTTCTGTTTTTTATTCTTTCTATTTTCGTTTCCATCTTCTTTCTTGTTCTTCTTTCTATTCTTCCTCCTTCTTCTTCATTCATGTTTTTCTTTTCCTTCATTTTCCTTATCTCCCTCTTCCTCTTCCTTCATGTTCTACTTTTTCCTTTTTGTTCTTGTTCTTGATCTTTGTTCTTAATTTTTGTTCTTCCATCTTGTTTTTCTTTTTCACTTTTGTTGTTTTCTTTCTTCTTGACCTTCATTCTTGTTTTCCGTCTTCCTTCTTGTCTTCTTTCTTTCTTCTTCTTCTTCTGCATTTGTTTTCTTCTTCCTTCATGTTCCTTTTCATTCTTGTTTGTCTTTTTCATTCTTTGTGTTGTTCTTTTTCCATATCCCTCTTCTTATTCTAGTTCTTCTTTCCCTTAGTATTGATCGTTTGTTCTTAATCTCCTATACCCTCTCTCTATCGTTCTTCTTTTCCGTTTTCCTCTCTCCAGTTCTTGTTTGTCTTCCTCTTCTTTTTGTTCTCCTTTCTTCCGTCTCCTCCTTTTATTGATGATCTTTCTCTTATTCATCCCTGTTCTTCTTCTTTCTACCACTTCCTATCTTTCTTGTTCTGCTTCCCCTTCTTGTTCTGCTCCTCCATTTTTGTTCTCCCACGTCCTCTCTTTCTTGTTGTTCTCCCTCTTCTTGTTCTTCTCCTCCTTCTTTGTTCTCCCATTCCCTATATTTCTTCTTGTTCTTGTTCTTCTTGTTATTCTCCTTACTTCTTTCTTCCACTTCCTCTTCTTCTTGTTCTTCTACTTTGTTCCCTCTTTTTGTTTGTCTTACTCTTCTTCTTTCTTCCTCCCTGTTCTTCCCGTTGTTCTTCTTCCTGATGGTCACCTTGACACAGTTTCAGAGAGTAGCCCAACCAGTGTTGCCAGATGTAGAGCGACTTGCTAACACTACCCCTTTACCCACACACACACACACACACACACACACACACACACACACTCACACACACAGTCGCTTACTCTCTCTCTCTCTCTATATATATATATATATATATATATATATATATATATATATATATATATATATATATAGAGATATATGTACTTTATATACATATACTCTATATACATTATACTGCATATATATATATATATTTGTATATATATGAAGAGAGAGAGAGAGAGAGAGAGTTTCTAATATTGTATAGTCTGGTATTCTGGCCTTCACGATTATTATAGGAAGAATATTACAATGTGTGTGTTTGTGTGTGTGTGATTATGAGTGCAGGTATTATAATTGATGTGTACTTTGGCTCTTCGGCGGTACTTCTTTGATCTTTGATTTCCCATGGAATGACTTTTGCTTCCATGGCCGGTGACCCTCGGAGAGTGCTGAACGCATTGCCGAGGTAATCCTCTCGGGCATGAAAGCTTACATACCATTTTCTTTCTCTCAGTCTAATGCATTTTTTTTTTGGTTTACTCACGCTTGTTCTACTGCTGTCTGCAATAAGGAGAAAGCATTCAAACATTACCGTCACCTTCAAATTGAAGAATCTCATACTT
Organism: Paralithodes platypus; assembly: GCA_032716605.1. Classification (NCBI taxonomy): domain Eukaryota; kingdom Metazoa; phylum Arthropoda; class Malacostraca; order Decapoda; family Lithodidae; genus Paralithodes; species Paralithodes platypus. Next base: position 29,737,046 of record CM064483.1, on the reverse strand, counting down.
CCTACGTTTCTGCCCGGAATCAAGCCAAATCTGTTCTTCGACTCGCCTAACATTCATACATCAATAATAATTGCACTGAACTATCCAACTTTAGCTCTTCCCAAGCCTCCTGGTATCTAGCCAAAAAGCTCTCCAACAATTTTTCTTCCTCGTTTTTCCCTCCTTATTTCCACTTTGACAGCACTACTGTCAATTCTTCCTCTGACAAAGCTGAACTCTTTGCTAACACATTCGCTAAAAACTCCACTTTGGATGATTCTGGTGCTATTCCTCCCTCTCCACCCCTTCTCTCCTACTTATGCCTAACATCATAATCTCTTCCAAGGATGTACATTCCACCTTCTCTGGTCTTAATACTAAGAAGGAGTATGGACCGGATGGTGTTCCTTCTGGTGTACTCAAAAACTGTGCTTCCATGCTGACTCCCTGCCTAGGTAAACTCTTCCGTCTCTGTCTCTCCTCTAACGTCTTCCCTTCTTGCTGGATGTTTGCTCTCATTCATCCTGTCTCAAAGAAGGGTAACTGCTCTCAACCCTCCAACTATCGTCTAATTGCTCGCATTTCTTGCGTCTCTAAAGTTTTTGAAACTATTCTTACTTCAAAATTTCTTAAGCATTAAAGTTCCCATAACCTACTCTCAGACCGCCAGTATGGCTTCCTTAAAGCCCGCTCCACTGGTGATCTTCTTTCTTATCTTACTAACTCTTGGTCATCCTCCATTCGGGACTTCGGTGAGAGTTTTTCTGTAGAGATAGACATATCGAAGGCTTTCGATAGAGTCGGGGACAAATCCCTCATTTCCAAACTACCCTCCTTCGGTTTCTATCCCTCCATATGTGCCTTTGTCTCTAATTTCCTTTCTGGCTGTTCCATAGGTGCGGCTGTGGATGCCCACCGTTCACTTCCTCAACCTATCAACTCTGATGCTCCTCAGGGTTATGTTCTATCTCCAATTATCTTCCCATTATTCATTAATGACCTTCTCAATTGCACCTCCAACCCCCTTCACCTATATGCTGAGGACCCTACATTACACTATTCAACTAGACTCTCCCAACATCATACACAGCAGGAACTCCAAAACTCACATGAGGAGGCCATAAAGCACTTATCTTCTGATCTCTCTACTATCTCTAATTGGGGCAGAGAAAACCTTGTTACTTTCAATGCTTCGAAAAATCAATTTCTCCATCTGTCTACACGTCGCCCTCTTCCAGAATACGGTGACCTCAACAACATAGTGTTGCAGCAACATAGAAGTGTTCAAAATCATCAAAGGCATCGACAATATGAACTGTAGTAAGTACTTCACTATCGACCAATCTAATTACACGCGGGGAAACGGTTGCAAAATTATTGGTAAATCTTTTAACTCACACGAATCTAAGAATTTCTTCTTCAATCAAGTTGTCAACTTGTGGAATGGGCTTCCCCGAGACATTATAGACTGCAGCACCGTTGATTCATTTAAACTCCGCCTAGACAAATATCTCGCATCAAACCCGCGACTGACTGCATTTGTAAATGAATAACTTTATTTTATCCTCCCCTCAGTTACTAACCCATATGTCCCCTACTAACTTCCTAGTCCTGCCACGGACATTAGTTCCAGGGCAGTAGTTCCCTTTCCAATGTTCCCTTACCCACTCTAAACAACTGTTTGGACACTTGATCCTCAGTGTTTTGGAGGACAAGCAGCCTAGAAGGGTCACTAGATATGTTGTTGCTTGATTTCCTTTGTACTTTGTACATACAAATTAACCCTAAATCTTCTCTTAATATTCTCAGTGTCTCTATTTCTTCTGATCTCTCTAGGAGAGATCATATTACCACTCTTGCTAAAAACAGCTTCCCAGAAGCTGGGTGTGCTAAACTGCCTCCGGGGGTACTTTACCCCTGCGCAGCTTCTTGCTCTGTACAGGGGCACAGTGCGTCCATGTATTGAGTATTGTTCACATGTGTTGGGAGGATTCTCTCACACAGCACTTCTAGACAAAGTAGAAAAGAAAGCCTTCCATCTCATTAACTCACGTCCACTCACCAATTCTCTGCAGTCTCTCTCTCTTCACTGCAATGTTGTATCTCTCTCACTATTCTACCGCTGTTACAATAATAAGTGTTCTTCAGAGCTCTCTCAGTGTATTCCTCCCCCTCTTCGTAGAGCATGTAGCACCAGTCTTGCAACATAATCCCACCCCTACTCTGTGCAACTCTCCAACCCTAAAGTGAAATGTTATTCTCAATCTTTCTTCTATTCAACAGCTGAGCTCTGGAACTCTCTCCCAGAATCAGTCTTTCCCTTTCATATGACTTAAATTGCTTAAACTTCGTGTGTCCAGGCATTTTGGCTCGAACGTCCCTTGATTTTGGCTCTGCCTTTCTTTCAAATTTGGGGGAGGCATTCGCCACAGGCAGTTCTGCCTTTTGTCTCTCTCACTCACATCGACAAAAAAATAGTTGTGTACACATGTATAACGTGTGTATTTTAGTATGTGTATGGTGTTGTGTATATTAGTATGCATGTACATGCTTTAAGGTCCTTTCACACATTCACGATGTTGGTTCCGATGTACCCCGATTTGAATATCCGGACACAACGTGGTGCAATCGCCAACGTGTGTCGGGATCATCGGGGAGCGGCGGGTTACCCACGGGGCGGGACGTGGCAAATCGTGCTTGGGGACGAAATGTTTGGGGGTGTCCAAAAAAATCCCACGAGGGACTTTTGGCGTGGTACATCGTGTTTTTGACGTGTGGACGGCGTTTGAGCACCGGGTTGCATCAGTATACACGTGTTTGCATCTGGGTGCATCGGGAACATTAACGTTTTTTTTAATCCCCCGCCGCGACCCCGTCAACACCCAACGTTGCCACGGCAACACCACGTGCTGCACGATATCGACGAGATGTGGCATAACCGCACCGAAAGTAGGACAAAAATGCACCAGGATAAAAGGCACAGAGAGTGTATGTGTGTGTGTTGAGTATGTACTGTATATTCATAGTATGCTCGGGAAATTATATGTACTATAATGATTATGAGCCTTGTTGCGAGAGCAGAACGGCGCATGAAAACCGAAATCTTTGAGAACAGAATATTAAAGGCACATAGCACAAGCTACCGGTACATACTTTTAATTTCAGTGCATATATACTGGTTTGGTGAAACAGTATGGTGAAATCTCCGTTGTATTTAGCCTATTGTATTACACTCTACCAGCAAAAATCCCGCAACCACAAAACTACCCGAGTTGACAAAATACAACCGATCGAGTTTGTATTTTAATCAACACTTGACGTCAAACAATTTCAAAAGTTAAAACCTACACTAAGTATCGCCTTATATATACAGTATACGGGCTAAACTTAAAAATACTAAGTGTTATTGATTAATTTAACACAAGGTAGTGTTTGTGTGGTTGGATGTGTTTTCGACGATTCCATCCTTACACAAGCTATGTTTATATCGATCCTTTTGCACAGGATAGGTTTATATCAATGCATTTTACCTTCCACAATTAGAGAAACTATGATTCATCACGAAGTGTAGCCTACCTGTGAAGATTAAACGCACTGTTATATTATAAACTATATGAAATATACATTTATATATAATATTTAGGTTGGGAGATTGTAGGCACCAATCGATCAGGGCTAGACCCAGGTGAGGTTATAGGCATGTGATAAAGAGTCGCTGGAACTCCTGTTTCATTTGCTTGGCCTCTCTTACTGATTTTCTTTGTGCCTCATTTACACTGAGAGCAATCCAGCTAGCTCTCACAAACACCTCCTCCTCCTATCCACTTCACTACACTAAACATGCACACCACACTTCATTCCTCCACACCAAAATTTAAAAAAACTAAATGATGAATTCTAGCCCAGCCTCGGAGTCCCCAGGGGGGGGGGGGGGGACCATAAATGCCCCCACACCCAACCGACCATCCCCTGACGACCCCACACAATTACCTGGACCTCGGCCTGTTACTCTTTCTATTAATTTCTGCAACATTCGCGGACTTTCCTCTAACTTTCACTCTGTTGAGCACCATCTCTCCTCCTACAAACCTGGTCTTCTCTTCCTCACCGAAACTCAGGTGTCTGTAGCAACATCCAGCAGCCCCTTCTCTGTATCTTCCTACTTTCTCTATCCTAGTTTCAAAGCCAAAGGCGGATGTTGTGCATATGTGCACAACAAACTCACTTGCTCTCGTGTTCCCGATTTCGACTCCTGAATTCTCAACTTTATGGCTCAAACTTTCCTGTCATTCTCTTACTAAATATTTCTGTGCTGTCTATCTTTCCCCTAACTCTACCAACTTTCCCAAATTCTATGACTATCTAAACTCTACAGTGGAACACATTCTATCCATTTCTCCTTTCTCAGAAATCTCCATCTTAGGAGATTTCAACGTTCACCACCGCCAATGGCTCTCCTCTCACACTACTGATCCACCTGGTGAAGAAGCCTACGTCTTTTCTATCATAAATAACCTAGAGCAGTTAGTTCAGCAACCCACCCGTATCCCGGATCGCATCGGAGATCGGCCCAACATTCTTGACTTGTTTCTAACTTCTAACCCTTCTTCTTATACTGTCGATCTTTTCTCTCCTCTGGGCTCCTCCGACCATAAACTTATCTCTGTCACCTGTCCTATCTCTCCAGTACGCCACCCGATCCTCCTAGCCGGCAGCGCTTGTGGCACTTTGGCGCTGCCGACTGGGAGGCTCTCCGGCAGTACTTCTTTAATTTCCCATGGAATGATTTCTGCTTCTGTGGCCGGGGACCCTCGGAGAGTGCTGAACGCATTACCGAGGTAATCCTATCGGGCATGGAAGCATACATTCCATTCTCCTTCTCTCAGACTAATGCTAAAAAATCTTGGTTTACTCACGCCTGTTCTATTGCTGTCCGCAATAAGGAGGAAGCATTCAAACGGTACCGACGCCTTAAAACTCAAGACTCTCATTCTTTCTATTTTTCTGCCCGGAATCAAGCCAAATCTGTTCTTCGACTTGCCAAACACTCTTTCATCAATAATAAATGCACTGAACTATCCAACTCTAGCTCTTCCCAAGCTTTCTGGCATCTAGCCAAAAACCTCTCCAACAATTTCTCTTCCTCGTCTTTCCCTCCCCTTTCCCACTCTGATGGCACAACCATCACTTCTTCCTCTGACAAAGCTAAACTCTTCGCTCAAACTTTTGCTAGAAACTCCACCTTGGATGATTCCGGTGCTATTCCTCCCTCTCCGCCCTCCTCTCTCTTACTTATGCCTAATATCCTAATCTCTTCTAAAGATGTACTTTCTACCCTCTCTGGGCTTAACACTAATAAGGCGTACAGTCCGGACGGTGTTCCTCCTGTTGTTCTCAAAAACTGTGCTTCCGTGCTGACTCCCTGCCTAGGCAAACTCTTCGTCTCTGTCTATCCTCTTACGTCTTCCCTTCATGCTGGAAGTTTGCTCACATTCATCCTGTCCCAAAGAAGGTTGACCGCTCTCAACCCTCCAACTATCGTCCAATTGCTCTCATCTCTTGTCTTTCTAAAGTTTTTGAAACTATTCTTGCTTCCAAATTTCTTAAGCATTTCTCTTCTCATAATCTGCTCTCAGATCGCCAGTATGGCTTCCTTAAGGGTCGCTCTACTGGTGATCTTCTTTCATATCTTACTAACTCTTGGTCATCCTCCTTTCGGGACTTCGGTGAGACTTTTTTATTGCACTAGACATATCGAAAGCCTTCGATAGAGTCTGGCATAAATCTTTAATTTCTAAACTACCCTCCTTCGATTTCTATCCCTCCATCTGTGCCTTTGTCTCTAATTTCCTTTCCGGCCGTTCCATAGCCGCGGTTGTGGACGGCCATTGTTCACTTCCTCACCCTATAAACTCTGGTGTTCCTCAGGGCTCTGTCCTATCTCCTATTCTCTTTCTAATTTTTATAAATTATCTCCTTAACTGTACCTTAATTCCCATCCATTCATACGCAGACGACTCAACCTTACACTACTCCATTAGTTTTTCAGAACTCCTCAGCCAGCAATTCCTCAACGACAAACGTAATGAAGCCATAGAACTCTTAAATTCTGATCTAAATACTATTTCCAATTGGGGCAGAGAAAACCTTGTTAACTTTAATGCTTCCAAAACCCAATTTCTCCATCTATCTACCCGTCCGGATCTCCCAGCGGACTATCCCTTATTCTTCAACAATACAAAAATCAACCCTTCATCTTCTCTCAATATTCTTGGTGTCTCTTTTTCTTCTGCTCTCATTTGGAAGGACCATATTACCAGTCTTGCTAAGGCAGCCTCCCAGAAGCTGGGTGTGCTCAACCGCCTTAGGGGGTTCTTTTCCCCTGCACAGCTTCTTGCTCTGTACAGGGGCATAGTGTGCCCTTGTATTGAGTATTGTTCACATGTGAGGGGAGGTTCCTCTCACACCGCTCTCCTAGACAAAGTTGAAAGGAAGGCCTTTCGTATCATTAACTCCCGTCCACTCACCAACTCTCTGCAGTCTCTCTCTCTCCGCCGCAATGTTGCATCTCTCTCGCTATTCTATCGCTACTATAATAATCAGTGTTCCTCAGAGCTATCCCAGTGCATACCACCTCCTTTACGTAGGGCACGTGGTACCCGTCTTGCAACTCAATCCCACCCCTACTCTGTGCAACTCTCCATCCCAAGAGTGAAACGTTACTCTCAAACTTTCTTCTACTCAACAGCTGAGCTCTGGAACTCTCTCCCAGAATCAGTCTTTCCCTCTTCCTATGACTTAAATTGCTTCTAACTCCGTGTGTCCAGGCATTTTGGCTCGAACGTCCCTTGATTTTGGCCCTGTCACTCTTTCAACTATGGGGGAGGCACTCGCTATAGGCAGTAATGCCTTTTGCCTCCCTCAATCACATAGAAAACAAAAAATACCGGTACCGGTATATCGTTTTTTTATCGATATTTTTATTTTCATACTAACTCACAGCTATTGTTTCCGTTGAACATGATGGCGGTGTTTAGAATATGCTATCATCAACATTGCATTTTATAGAAATAAATCAATAACAATAGTTTTTCCCTTTTATAGAATCCCAGCCGCACCAAAATATTCGCTCTCAGTTGGTTTTCACCCATAATATATATATATTTTTTTAATTTCATTTTTTTTTATGAACGGCAAGAGGAAAGGTTATTATATAAGATTTGAACAACAACAAAAATAAAAATAATAATATGTGGAATTTCACCGTAGGTGAAGGTTACTGTTCAGTCCGCCCGTACTTTCCTTCCCCATTTTCACCGATAAAATGTGAGACAATGAATATTCTGTAAGCAAGTGATATGTAGGATTTTTCATTAGCTTTCTAATGGTACAATTATGGCCAATGTACGATCAAAACTTTTATTTTTCCTGAATATTTTTTGTCCGTCGCCGCTGTCACCCACTGGTAAATATTTTCGCTTAACTTCATGGTCTATTTTCATATCATTTTACGTTCGATACAGTTTTTAGATATTAATTTCGTATATCGACAATGAATACAGATTGTTATTTTCTAAGAACCAGGTCTCTAAGACTAAAATTTGATTTTATATAAATATTTGTATGCGCCTATACCTTACAAAGAAATAATTCGACCTTGTCTTACCTTAAACTTGACCGTTGAACGTAATACCTTAACACCATATGTATTAACGATATCTTCCTTACATCTTTGATTGCTAGACATCAATACAAAAGCACATTGTCTTGTCCTTGTGTGCTAAAACAGCCTGGTACAACACAAACTTGACCAGTCTTTTTGTGTACAAGCGCGCGGTGTGTGTAGAGTGACATGCAGGTACCATATCCGCCCCTTTATAAGCCTATGCAATTATGTCTGTCAGGCTGCCTGACGTTGTGGCGTCGTCCTCGTCGGGTCGGCCACGTGTCACCATCATACCACCACCGGCCCTCATCGAGCTCCCATCGTGCCCAGTCGGGTACCGGTTTTGACCGGAATTTGGACCGTTAGGGCATTGACCTGCCACCCTCATGTTGCAACCGTGGTACCATCTGGCCCGTCGTGGCTACGACATGTCACCGTCGTGGCCTTCGTCGTCAAACGCGTACTTTGTGTCACTCTCTCTGCCGATGTACCAATTTGTGTACCTCGTGGCACATCGGGACCAACATCGTGAATGTGTGAAAGGGGCTTTATCTTGTATGTGCTAGCATGTGTGTCATGATGTGGGGGTGTATTAATATGCATGTGCGTGTTTTATCTTGTATGTGCTAGCATGTGTATGGTGATGTGCGTGTGTATTAATATGCATGTGTGTGTTATCAGACCTTGTGTGTTCGTATGTGTATGGTGATGCGTGTGTGTATTAAGGGCCCATTACACAGGCAGGAGTGCGAGCTAGTGGGAGTCTAACAGGAGTCACTAGGAGTTGTTATTGTCACTAGGAGTCATGGATTTTCACCGTGAGCGAGTGGGAGTCTAACAGTAGTCGCTAAGAGTTGCTAGAGTCACTAGAGTCACTAGAGTCACTGGGGAGGTGTGGTGAAGTGGTCTTGCCACTGGCCTGGTAATCCAAAGGTCCCGGGTTCAAATCCCGATGTATCAATGGGAAGATATTATTGGGATGGAATTTGTGCTGTACCTGGTATCAGTGCATTACCACAAGCCCACCGAAACGTCAATAAAATACCCTCATTGTTCCCTGATTAAATAGCACTGTATGAATATTCCCATATTCAAAATATGCTATAGGGGTGCAATGCCTGGTGAGTTATCTACTCAACAGGTGGCGTTGTGTGTGTGTAAGTGTGAGAGTCCGAGTGTAGGGGTTGAGACAGTGAAGCACGGGAACGAGGTGGCTTCAGAGATGGGGTCGTTTCGGGCCATGAGTGAGCACCGTGCCTCATGTGAAGGCAAGATGGCAGGTGCTCGTTGTACTCTACGTGCTTCACATGTCTCACTCCCTAGACTGGAACAAGACCTCACGGGCTTCACTGTTCATTGTAAAGCGGTGAATGTTAAGGCTCTCAGCCTATGCCCGAGAGGAAGTAAGTTGGAATATAGAAAAAAAAAAAAAAAAAAAAAAAAAAGAGTCATCGATTTTCACCACGAATAGGCCCGCGAGTCCGCATTGTCACCTACTTCTAGTGACTCTAGCTCGCACTCCTGACTGTGTGATGTACCCTTTAGTATGTATGTGCGTTTCCTATAGCTTGTGTATTTATATGTGAGGGTAATATAAAATGTTATTATAATATCTATTTAATGTGTTAATGAGTGCGAATGTATTATATAGGCTATTTATGAATTACTGTGGTTTAGTAGTTACTCTCTCTCTCTCTCTCTCTCTCTTTCTCTCTCTCTCTCTATATATATATATATATATATATATATATATATATATATATATATATATATATATATATATACCGTATATAGCCAGAAGAATATACATGCAAACAGAGTATATGTGAATGTGAGCAGAATAAATACTGGTTTGAGGTGATCAATTTCATACTGGTTGGTAACAAGTTTATTTTATTTCATATTTTCCTTGTGGGTGGGAAAAATAAAGTCTGGTGGATTTAACGTTCCATGAGCTGCATCTGTTCATTCATTCTGTATGTGCGTGTGTGTGTGTGTGTTTGAGTGTGTGTATGTGTCATGTGTATGTGTGCGTGTGTGTGTGTGTGCGCGCGCGTGTGTGTGTGTGTGGATATTTGAATAAATGATTATATTCAATATGCGTATGTATTCCGTATTATATAAAATCGCCATCTATTTGGAGATTTGAAGACATTTCACACCAATAGTTTTTCGATAAATTTGACGCTTCACCCAATTCAGGTGTCGATTTTTTACTAAGTGAACGATAGTAAGCCTGTAACTTTGAAGACATCATACTTATACTGGGGCTTTTGTCTATCGAATAATGTATATATATATATGACTTGGTTAGAAATCAATTAAATCAATTTCAAACCGAGTTGCGTGAGGGTACTTGTAAAAATTCCTGTATGGTATCCTGGAATATGGCTCCTGCGACTTGTGTATGAATTGAAATATATTCTTCAAGTAGGATTTCCCTCTTCCCTAATATAATTATAGGAAAAGGTTAAGTTTCCTTTATCACACCGTAGTAGAGTTGGCTAATGCATAGACAATCATCCTGACTGTCGGTGGTTCGAGCCCCACTGAGAGTATAAAATAACATTTAGTAACTCACGTGTATATGTGAGATATACTTAGTATATCTATCTATCTATCCACATATCTATCAATTTCTTTATATATAAATATATATATATATATATATATATATATATATATATATATATATATATATATATATGTGTTAGTAAAGCCAGGTAATAAATTTTCTTTAATACATACGAGGTTGAAAGAAATGGCAAATTTCGAGGAAGAGCTCCTAGCTGCCCAACGACCCGCCGTCTACTGTAGATACGTGGATGACATCTTCGTGCAAATCAAGGACCTCCACGAATTACAGGAACTCCAGCGTCGCTTCATGACCTCCTCCGGACTTAACTTCACCTTTGAAAAATCTAACAATGGACAACTCCCCTTCCTCGACATCCTCGTAGCTCTGAACGACCATGGGTTCAAAACCACCGTCTACACTAAACCAACTAACACAGGACAATGCCTCACCAGGAACTAGAAAGACTATCCCAAGTTTTAGTGAATAATGGATACTCCAACTCCGACATCTCCAGCACCATCAACCACCATCTTGAAAAATGGTACACCCAAAGCCCTCCCAACATTGACCCCCCCCCCAATGAAATTAACCCCTTCAGACTCATATGACGAAGAGGTTGCCAGATTAGTAATAAGAAATAGAGTTCTCTCACTCTTATAATTACCTCTCCAAAATTAGTGTTCTTCCCACAGCTAACTCAAAGACAACTGCAGAGGTTGAAGTAACTAAACTAAAGGTTTCTAAATACCCCTCATGGTAACAAAGGCTTTAAAGTATCCCTAATAGGCTCAAAATCGCGTCATATGTCGGAGAGGGTTAAGATCTTCAACCGCAATTACATGTCCTCTGAACACAAAAATGACAGGCCGTTTTAAAAGAAATTATCTCCAAACATGTCCACCCAACCAACCCGGAAAACAAAATCAAATAAATAATTTATTACAAATCCCCCAAGACCTCCAACCTCGTTCTCCGCAACAAACCAGCTTCCACCAAGATAAAGAGCCCGATGACCAACGATCACATCATTTACCAACATACCTGTAATTATGAGGACTGTGGACCTCATTCCTATATTGGCATGACGCAGACTCGTCTTTCACGTCGGTTAACTCTTCACCTTCAGGCTGGAGCCATCAAAGACCACTATCTCACCCCCAACCACCCCCACCTCACACACAACGAGTTAGAGAAACACACCACCATACTCGATAAAGAAAGTGACCCAAGGAGATTACCTATACTCGAAGCGAAGCGTTATATATCCAAGCCTTACATCCTAACTTCAACAACCAAACTCTAGACCTTCAGATCCTTCCTTCTGCCAAAAGGCACTACCCAACAGGACCTAACGCCCCTCCTCGCCCCCCGGTGCCCTTGACGCAGCCCCCCGCGCTACCTCCATCAGCTTCGTCTTCTGCCGGTGCCACACGGACCACACAACTTAGGCCACGCCCCTCGACACGCAGCCAATCAGCTTTGACCCCGCCACCCGACCAACACTATCCCGCATCCAGTGCGCCTGCGTGAAGCGGTTCCCCCTTTTGCACTCCTAGAATACCCCTCCACCAGTAGGAGACTTTTGCCCCCTGATTTTCGCCTCCTCTGATCCTCCACCCTCTATATATACCCTTCCTGTTTACCTTTTATATCATTCTACCCTTACTTGATAATGCTGGTTGTCCAGTGAAACGCGTCGTATATCCTGTATCATCATGTACATTAATGTAACCCTGTACCACCATGAATTTTGCTCATCTCATTCATCTACTTCCTGCCACCCAGCGAAAACTCATCAGAGACCTGGAAACTTTGAATAATAAAATTTCCAACGCAGAAATTGCCATTTCTTTCAACCTCGTATGTATTAAAGAAAATATATATATATATATATATATATATATATATATATATATTTATTTTTCTATGTGGATGAGGGAGACAAAAGTCAAAATTGCCTGTGATGAGTGCCTCCCCCAGTGTTGTAAAAGTGACAGGACCAAAATCAAGGAATGTTCAAGCTAAAATTCCTGGACATACGGAGTTTGAAGCAATTTAAGTCATAGGATGAGGGAAAGATAGATTCAGGCAGAGAGTTCCAGAGCTCAGCTGTTGAATAAGCCGTAAGGGTAACAGGGAGAGATAGGTGTCACAGATTGTTCTGTTTTTAGCATTTTTGAGTCAATTTTTGGTAAATATGATGGTGAAATAATGTTTAATGAAGTCCATCACATCCAAAATTAGTCACATATTAAATTAACACCGATCAAATAATATTGCATTAACCCATTCAGTACCAGTGACATTCTTTTCATCATGTTCTGGACACTATTAGACGAGTTGTTTCAGCTTAGGAAGGATCTGTGGGTACCTCAAAGAATTAAATTATTCTGTACACAATTAATTTTATTTTCAGTTAGAGGTCATTCCCTTGCTAAGTAAAATCGTCTAATAGTTGCCAGAATATAAGAAAAAGGATGTCACCTGTACTGAATAGGTTAACAATACAGTATTTAAAGATGAGTGAATATAACATATTGACTTCTATCATGATTTCTGTTTATCTGAATACTGGATAAATGGCCAACGACGGTGATAGAATAGTGCTGCTACGGTAACGACGGTGCAAGGACGTAACCGACGGTCAAACGATGGTGCCATGAAGACACAAAGATACCGAAGAAAAACGACCACCGACCGTCGTCGCCAAATTTCAAACATGATGACATTTTTTTGCACTGCAACGACTCACTCGTGGGGACACACTGGGACGCCGCTAGGCTGCCGCCCTGGGACGCCCATACGACGCCCCCGATTAGCACTACGATTGTGCCACGTTTTCCCAGTCGTGAGCCGTCGGGACCATATTCGTGTTAAGCACCCCAATCCCCCAATTAGTGCCGCCTTTCATTGTCGTGGCGATCGGGGCCAAGATTGTCAATGTGTAAAGGGCCCTTAAGCCAGTGTCACATGAAAACTATTTTCCGGCAATTTTCGATTAATAAGTGTTCTTCGTAAGATTTTGAGGATCTTTCCCATTAGATTTAGAAACTAGATTTTAGGGAGATTATGTTAGGTGGATGAATTTTGATATCGCTTAAAATTTGAAGCTGCCAGACTACAAATGCTTGTAAATGTTGACAGAAATGCCTCTATAGAAAAATGTACAAATTTAGCTTGAAAAGGGTCTGGGTGGGCTATTATTAACTTGAAAGGAAGTCTGGGAAGGTGTTTTTGTTTGCTTGAAGGACAAACTAAAATTCATTGCTCGAAAATGGCAAAATCAAGCAAGATCCTCAATAAAAATGAAAGAAAACAAAGCGTCAAACCAGATAGTGTTACAGCCGTGATCAGCATAATGAATTTTGTTTCCAGACATTTCACCACGTTCACACTGCAGTATGTCATCACCTTTGGTCGACTTACACAACAGACCGCTGGGGATGGGGTGAACGATGTGGAAATGCCTGGCAGCAATACACACTATTTTGATAACGGTTTTAACACACACACACACACACACACACACACACACACATAAATAAATACAAAAGACACTCGCACACACACATATACAACACATACACACACACACACATACTACACACAGACGCACATACACACACACTGGAAACAATGCAACACATAATTCATTAACCAACATCTTAAGACAGATTTAATGCCTTAACACTATCTGGTCCGCCGGCTTCTGGGTTATTATGATATTTGTTCTTATTATTCTTGAGGATTTTGCTTGATTTTGTAATTTTCATGTACATAATATTTCATAGACGGTGCATATGAAACCTTATAAACAGAATATAAAGTATAAAATGTAATACAAGAAGTGAGACAGAATAGCATTCCGTACCGGTGACATCCTTTTCATTATATTCCGGCTACTATTAGAAAACTATTGAAAACTAGACTGATGATAGATTAATTTACGTAACCGAAATATTCAAAATGTTTACCTCATGAGGTGCCAAACCAGTGTTGAGAATAAATGTTGAGAGCAAAACCATTCGTGTGATACCGGCTTTATTAAGAATAACGTCTACACGTTAAAAGGCTACCACTTATCTCAATTCATAATTTTAGCTACCATATATCCATCCTAAGGTTCATAAGATCGTTTAATTGCAGCTGAAATTAATACAAAAAGACACCACCGGTACTAAAAGGGTTAAAAGGCGATATTATTCTATTTATAAACAGAAGGTATGAGTCAGACAGGAAGAATATTATTGAGGTATATACAGGGAAAAGAGAGAAGAGGCAGTGTTGCAATCTGTCTAGACACATAACAGACGGAGAATAAAACAAGGTATAATTATTTTATGGACAAAATGTGTAAGGCAGAAGCGACGGAATTAATATAATTGAAGTATATACGAGCAATAGATATAAAATACGTCTAGACATAAATGAGATGGAGGAATAAAACAAGATATAATTATTTCATAGACACAATACAGTATGTAAAACAGAAGTAAGGGAAAAATATTATTGGGGTGTATATACTGTACAGTATATATAAAATACACAGTATATATATATAAACTGTATACATATATATATATATATATATATATATATATATATATATATATATATATATATATATATATATATATACGGGCAATAGAGATAAAAAACGGTGCTGCAATCCGTCTAGATATATAACAGGCCTAACAATAAAACGAAGTATCACTATTTTAAAGACATAATCTATGAATCAGAAGTGATCAAAACAAATATATTGAGGTAAATACGGGCATTGGAGATAAAAGACGGTGTTGCAATCCGCCTAGATAGAATTGAGACGGAGGAACAAAACAAGATATCATTCTTATATCGAAAAAACATGATAGTCAGACTGGGAAACGTGATAAAAAAACATTATCTAGGTTTACTATACAAGGAAAAGAGAGAAGAGAGAGTGTTGCAATCTGTCTAGACATGTAACAGACGGAGTAATAAAGCAAGGTGGCATTATTTTATAGACAGAATCATAAGACAATATCAATCAAGGAGAGAATATTACTGAGGTATATATAGAGAGTGGGAGGGAGGACTTCCGGCGGTGGTCTAGACGGGAAGTGGAGAGTGCAAGGACAGGCAGAGAGAGAGAGAGGGGAGGGTAGATTTTTTGTTTAATAGGTACACTGACCACAGAGACCTTTCAATCCAGATGAGGTAGTCAGGACTCAATTCTAGTACAGGACACAGAGATCCAAATAGGGAAAAGTTAAGACACGGATGCCAAGGGGGGATCTCTCTCTCTCATATATATATATATATATATATATATATATAGCTGACAGGGCTAAGATTCGAACCGTATAGGCAGGAGGTCCAGTCACCTACACCACCACGAGAGTTAAAAGAAGGAATTTGATACTTCTATCTGTATTCCTTCCCAACTCTTCTCTGATGGGGGGACAGACTGTATTTTAATCGAAATCCGGCTGCCCTAAGCATGACAAGTTGTTTATTGGATGATAAATATAGTTGACAGGGCTAAGATTCGAACCGTACAGGCAGGAGGTCCAGTCACCTACACCACCACGAGAGTTCAAAACCATTTAGTAGCTCGCGTGTGTTTGTGAGATATACTTTATATATATATATTATATATATAATATATATATATTATATATATATATATATATGTATATATATATATATATATATATATATATACCCGGTATATATATACAGTATATATATATATATATATATATAAATAGGAAAAGGTTAAGTATCCTTCATCACGCCGTTGTGTAGTGGATTAAAGCATGGACACTCATCCTGACATGGATCGAGTCCAGCTGAAGGTATATAAACATTTACCAGCTTACACGTATTGGCGAGATATACTTGATAATAATGACTCTCGTGTTTAGCTGGGCGAGAATTAAATTAAATCACTTCAAACCGATTTGCGTGGGGGTACTAGAAAAAATCCCTGAATGGTATCGTGGAATATTGATCCTACAAATTGTGTATGAATTGAAATACATTCTCCAAGTAGGATTTCCCTTCTCCTTAATATAAACAGGAACATGTTAAGTTTCCTTTATCACGCAGTGGTGTAGTGGATTTAAGCAAGGACACTCGTCTTGACTGCCAGTGGTTCGAGTCCGACTGAGGGTTCAAAACCATTTAGTAGCTCGCGTGTGTTTGTGAGATATACTTTATATATACAGTATATATATGTGTAGAATTAAAGAGAGAGAGAGAGAGAGATGACGGATAACATCGCCATTCATCAACCATCGTCTGAAACAGGTTAAACAAAGTGTGTGACTAAGAGATACTACATAACAAGTACTACATGGGGCTAGACATAGGGTGTGACAAACTGGTTTATGTGTGCTGATGGACAGATTGAAAGGTGTGTGTGTGTGTGTGTGTGTGTGTGTGTTTACTAGGAGAAGAATGGTGGGGTGTAACATGTTGTTTAGGCTAACACACATTCTGTTTACACACAATATATCATTCACAAAGTACGTGTTCAATTATTCAGTCACACAAACACTCACACACACACACACACACACTCACACACACACATACACTAAAAAAGAGACGCACACAAATACACACAGTGATAGATCCATTCATACACATATGTACACATATAAGAAGTGTGTTCGAATCTGACTAAAGTAAAATAACATGAGCTACACCAGAGCTGTCAGAGAGTGTGACAAACAGGTTAAAGTGAGGTGATGGAGAGATTGACCAAAGGTTTAGATGGTGGGGGAGAGGGGGTACACATGCAAGAGGGACATGTTTGTAGGACACACAATTACCAACGTCATGTGAGAGAGAGAGAGAGAGAGAGAGAGAGAGAGAGAGAGAGAGAGAGAGAGAGAGAGAGCATGTGTGTGTGTTTATGTCCAGTGTGAAGATATAGCAGCAATAGAAGTGACTCCGAGAACAACTAACACAACAGCACTCGTCAACATCAATAACGAAAAAGGCGAGAGTGAAAAAGGGCATTTCGACAACCCACGGGCCATTCATGGGGAGCGTTCCAAACATGTAGACGGCGACCAGTTCCCCCATTCACACCTAGGTGCTCTCTCGTCAAGACCATCAGAGAATAAGAGAAACCTTTCATGCCCTTACTACCCTAGAAAGGAAAATTCCAACATACCAGGAGAAGCCATGACTATAGGAGGAACAGTGAGAGAAGGCCCTTCTCCCGTGCTAGGCTCGATGCTAGCCCTCCAGGTCACTCGACTGGATGTCCAGCTATGTATGATACTAGGGACACCTCTATGCTAAAAGCTTGAAGTGCAACTTGTGTGATCGCCCAGACCAGCCTGTTGTTCCTGATATACACCTCTACATTGCCTGCAGATAAGAGTGGTCCGATACCTCTTTGGAATTGTGGTCCGATACCTCTAATCCCCACTTGCCCCTCACGACTCACCCCCTTTTGCAGAGAGAAGCCCCTCCGAGACGCCACCCCACCTACCCTAGATACCACAAATTCTGTTCCTTCACCCCCGACACCAGACAAGTCTATTGTGATTTAATAAGTTTAAATTATCTCTTTTTCGTAGAGTCCCTATTTTACTAGTGAAAATCAACCCTTCAGGTAACAAAATACGTACTCTATCCTTGCCTAAGTAAATTATATTCTAGACGTACACCCATTCATAAAAGAAAGGTACCCCCCTGATCGAGAGATCTGAAGCATCATGCTATTTAGTTGTGGTAACACTGGTCCTGAACCATCGAAGTCACAAAAGTGGGTGGTAACTGTGGATTGTGGGAGGGAGTAGGGACCTGATCTGAACGAAACAATGCTTCACTTCGCATTGGAAATAGTTGTTCTACTTCTCTCTCTCTCTCTCTCGGAAAGGACGTCCTTCCTAGAGTCTTTGAAGCATTTTAGAAAAATAGATCTGACATAAGACGTCCATATGAAATTGGCATAATCCAAGGATATCACTATTCGAAAAAATAGCCAAATTTGTATTATTGAAAATTATGCAGGATTCAGGTGGGATATGTCTATTAGAAAAAACTGAATGTAATTAGTTTATAGAAAGATAGACAGACAGATAGATGTAGATATATAGATATATATGTGGATATGAGAGAGAGAGAGAGAGAGAGAGAGAGAGAGAGAGAGAGAGAGAGAGAGAGAGAGAGAGAGAGAGAGAGAGAGAGAGAGAGAGAGAGAATTGGCAAAACGATTTTCAATGCGAAGTGAAGCATTGCTTCGTTTATATCAGCTCCCTACTCCCTCCCACAATCCACAGTCTCCACCCACTTACGTACCGTCGATGGTTCAGTGCCAGTGTTACCACAACTAAATAGCATGAGGCTTCAGATCTCTCGATCAGGGGGGTACCTTTCTTTTATGAATGGGTGTACATGTTCGGATTTGTCGACGCAGAGATTGTTGAGCATATAATATATAATCATTTAGCTTCAACATGCAACACCCGAGGAACCTATTATGTGTACTCATTCACGATAACTTATCCCTGTGCGCTAAACTATATGTCCTAGAAACGAGACTGTCTTATAGACATAGAAAAAAGTGAAAGTCGAAAATAAAGAGAACACGATTGTGAACGAGAGACTGATCTAGAAAGATAAACATATAGCTAAGAAGTGCGAGTCAAATCAGTAGTAGTGAATCTATCTAACGCACCATTTACCATTTTCCGTTGTAATATTGATATAATTCAGTATTCAGTGAAATTGTCAATAACGTATAAATCCACTATGTATCCACGTGGCGTACCTCTGTTAGATTTCCGCCCTTCTTCGTGTTATTCTAGAGTTATACGGTCACTGTCCGCTCACGTGTGGACTCTACGAATATTTCCCTATTATCTTGCCTGTATACGTTGTTTATATATGCTAATGTATTCGTTGTTGTCTGCGATTTCCCAGTGTTATAACTCCTTGTGAGTAAAATACTGTTTTGTATTCTTTGTATTACTTGATTTCCTTGTGTTTCCTCTTAAGTGTATATTGCTTGCTTGTACTGTACTTCCCCCCGTTGAGAGAAACCCACAAGATAGAAACATCATAGCATAAGAGAGAGAGAGAGAGAGAGAGAGAGAGAGAGAGAGAGAGAGAGAGAGAGAGATTTATATTACTTAATATTGTGTTATACTGCATGTGTTATATAGGACAGGAGTTAACATTATAAAGATCTACAACCATAGGGTAGATGAATATTGGGAGTTAATATTCTATGTGATAGTAATATATATGATTTAAACCGATATTTCGACCTGAGTCCGCTCCTACAGTGCTTGTGTGACACTAGCTTCATTCGCTGTAACAAACAATTTCACACACTCATTCCTGCACACACACTTTCACACACACATTCCTGCACACACACTTTCACACACACATTACTGCACACACACTTTCACACACTCATTCCTGCAAACACACTTTCACACGCACATTCCTGCACACACACTTTCACACACTCATTCCTGCACACACACTTTCACACACTCATTCCTGCACACACACTTTCACACACACATTCCTGCACACACACTTTCACACACACATTCCTGCACACACACTTTCACACACTCATTCCTGCACACACACTTTCACACACTCATTCCTGCACACACACTTTCACACACTCATTCCTGCACACACACTTTCACACACTCATTCCTGCACACACACTTTCACACACTCATTCCTGCACATACACTTTCACACACTCATTCCTGCACACACACTTTCACACACAGATTACTGCACACACACATTCCTGCACACACACACTTTCACACACTCATTCCTGCACACACACTTTCACACACTCATTCCTGCACACACACTTGCACACACACATTCCTGCACACACACACACACACAATCCTGCACACACACATTCCTGCACACACACATTCCTGCACACACACATTCCTGCACACACACATTCTTTCACAAACACATTTCTGCACACACACTTTCACACACACATTCCTGCACACACACACTCATTCCTGCACACACACTTTCACACACTCATTCCTGCACACACACATTCCTGCGCACACACTTTCACACACACAGTCCTGCACACACACTTGCACACACTCATTCCTGCACACACACATTCCTGCACACACACTTTCACACACACAGTCCTGCACACCCACTTTCACACACTCATTCCTGCACACACACACACAGTCCTGCACACATACTTTCACACACTCATTCCTGCACACACACTTTCACACACTCATTCCTGCACACACACTTTCAAACACACATTCCTGCACACACACTTTCACTCACACACTCATTCCTGCACACACACTTTCACACACTCATTCCTGCACACACACATTACAGCACACATTTACCTGTGACCAAGTGGGGCGATACTCTTACTTCACACTCCGGACATGACTTGTATACGAACTTGCAAGAGAGTTCGCTTTATCAATTTGTTCGAACACCGACCCGTGGTAATAACGTTCTTGACATTGTACTTGCAACAAAAGAAGAATTAATAGCAAATTTGAATGTTGGTGATGAATTCAGTAACAGCGACCATCGTACGATAACTTTCACTTTAAACTTTACTAGTAACGAACCAAATAGTAGCATCGAAAAAGTCCCTAATTTCAAGAAAGCAAACTTTCATAAACTTAGAGCTATGTTTAAAGAAACTGACTGGAGCTTTTTAATTAACAATAACGACATAAATACATCTTGGAAGTTATTCGAAACCACTTACCTAAAAGCAGTGCAAGACTGCATACCATCGAAAATACGGCGTCCAGGCCATAATAATAAGCCCAAATGGTGGAATACAGATATTTCAAACTGCCTGCTTGCTAAAAAATGTGCTAATGATAGATTAAAATCCTCACAAAATGACGAAGAACGGGTGAAATTTGTAGAGCTACGACGCAAAGCCAAAACGTTAATTAAGCAAAGTAAAAAGACCCTAGAGTTACATATTGCGAATCAAAGTAAAACAAACCCAAAAGAATTCTATAGTTATATCAGAAAGAAAAAAGTAGTTACTTCAACTGTTGGACTGTTAGTCGATGAAAATGGAGAATACACCAAAGACGAAGTACAAATGAGTAATGCCCTCAATACCTTCTTTGCATCAGTTTTTACAACAGAATACCTCGGTGATATCCCTACACCATCGCCGATTCAGATTGATAATTCAGATGTTCTAAGCAATATCACCGTTACAGAGAGAGAAGTATTGAATTGTTTAGATAAACTCAAGGTAAATAAAACGCCTGGACCTGATACAATCTCGCCTAGAGTTCTAAAGGAAGCTAAGGATGAGCTCTCCAAACCACTGACATTACTATTCAATAAATCCTTGCAGTCTGGAACTATGCCTGATCAGTGGAAGATAGCCAACGTAACACCGATATTAAAAAAAGGCAGCAAATCCCTACCAAGTAACTATCGTCCAATTAGCTTAACCTCAGTTGTATGTAAAATGCTAGAAACGGTCATAAGAGACAGACTCGTAAATCACTTAGAGGAAAATAACATACTTAAAGATACTCAACACGGCTTTCGTAAAAAACGTTCCTGTTTAACAAACCTCTTAGACTTCTTCCACGATATCCTCAACCTCTACTATGAGAGTAAAGCTGTAGATATTATATACCTTGATTTTCAAAAGGCCTTTGACAAAGTTCCCCACAAACGTTTACTGCTAAAACTAAAAGCGCATGGAATACAAGACGGTGTGTTGAAATGGATAGAAAATTGGCTCAGCGACAGAAAGCAAAGAGTAGTCATAAACGGTAAGGCATCTAAATGGACCAATGTAAGTAGCGGGGCACCCCAGGGATCGGTACTAGGACCAATTATCTTTCTAATTTACATCAACGACATAGATGAGGGTCTCACCTGTACAATCTCAAAATTTGCTGACGATACAAAAATTGCAAAATTGTACTCTCAAAAGATCAAGTTGACGATATGCAACACAATCTAGATAAATTGTCACATTGGGCTCAAATTTGGCAAATGAGTTTCAATGCGGATAAATGTAAAGTACTACATATCGGATACCTAAATGAGAAAGCAAACTATTCGATGAATGGCACTCAGCTTAAGAATGTAAACAGAGAAACCGATCTGGGAGTAACAATATCGAGTAACCTAAAACCGAGTCAACAATGTTCAGAAGTTGTTAAGAAGGCAAACAAAATAATTGGCTTTATAGGCAGGTCATTTGAGCATAAATCCAAAGACGTTATCCTAACCCTTTACAATTCCTTAGTCCGCCCTCTTCTGGAATACTGCGTTCAATGCTGGTGCCCTTATTACCAAAAAGACATAAACAAGCTAGAACGAGTTCAACGTAGAGTTACCAAAATGATACCTAGCCTAAAGAACAAACCATACGAAGAGCCTCTTAGAGAATTAAATCTATTTCCTTTAACCCAGCGCAGATTAAGAGGTGACTTAATTCAAGTGTTCAAAATCATCAAAGGCATCGACAATATGAACTGTAGTAAGTACTTCACTATCGACCAATCTAATTACACGCGGGGAAACGGTTGCAAAATTATTGGTAAATCTTTTAACTCACACGAATCTAAGAATTTCTTCTTCAATCGAGTTGTCAACTTGTGGAATGGGCTTCCCCGAGACGTTATAGACTGCAACACTGTTAATTCATTTACACTCCGCCTAGACAAATATCTCGCATCAAACCCGCGATTGACTGCGTTTGTAAATGAATAACTTTATTTTATCCTCCCCTCAGTTACTAACCCCTATGTCCCCTACTAACTTCCTAGTACTGCCACGGACATTAGTTCCAGGGCAGTAGTTCCCTTTCCAATGTTCCCTTACCCACTCTAAACCACTGTTTGGACACTTGATCCTCAGTGTTTTGGAGGACAAGCAGCCTAGAAGGGTCACTAGATCTGTTGTTGCTTGATTTTCGTTGTACTCCTTTGTACACTTTCACACACACATTCCTGCACACACACATTCCTGCACACACACTTTCACACACTCATTCCTGCACACACACTTTCACACACACACATTCCTGCACACACACTTTCACACACTCATTCCTGCACACACACTTTCACACACTCATTCCTGCACACACACTTGCACACACTAATTCCTGCACACACACACATTCCTCCACACACACTTTCACACACACATTCCTGCACACACACACACACAATCCTGCACACACACATTCCTGCACACACACTTTCACACACACATTCCTGCACACACACTTTCACACACACACATTCCTGCACACACACTTTCACACACACACACACATTCTTGCACACACACTTCCACACACTCACATACATACTGAACGAGTGCGAGAGTTCCTACCCGTGGTGAATACAAACTATGATTGAAAGTGGAGTGTACTGTTCATTGATTGGTTGGGCGTTGAGTGCATTGTGGGTGATTGAGAGTAAGACAATTGAGAGCTGACAACTGATTGATAGTGATTGACCAAATTGAGATATTGAATGTTATATGTATTACGAGTGATTGAGAGTGGAGTGTATTTTAAGTGTGAGAGCTAGGAGATTGTGACTTGAGTGCATTTAGAGATATTAAGAGTTGATTGTACTTTGAGAGTTGAGTATATTTAGAGATATTGGGTAGTTGAATGTATTATGAGAGAATGCCAATTGAGTGTATTTAGATAGATTGAGAGTTGAGTGAATTTTGAGAGATTGAAATTTGAGTGTATTTTGAGTTATTGAGAGTTGAGTGATGGAAAGATAAGTGATTGGGAGTAAAGTGTATATTTAATTATTTAACGTTGAGTGTATCTTGAGTTGAATGTATTATGAATAATATAAGTGAGTTGAGGGTTTTATATATAATGGTAGTGTATAATAATGGAATTGGTTATATTAAAGTATATTTTACTATATTATAAGTGAGTTGAGTGTATTATAAATGAGTTGAGTGTATTATAAGTGAGTTGACTGTATATGTGAGTTGAAATAAGTGAGTTGACTGTATGTAAAGAGAGCTGAGTGTAATGTAAGTCCTACCACTAGAATCATCGAATATAATATCACGAGGGAAAGTGATACCGAGAGGGACTATTAAAGTAAATGGTTGGTTGAAAGGGCACCCAGTAACCAACACTATATCAGCCCTGTACACTTGCTTTCCTCGCCTTGGTCCCCGCCAGAACCACCGTCTCCACCACCGAGAGACCTAACAAGTGTTGTGGGTGCTATATCCTATGACCTGGGGTAGTATTGGAGACCTAACTTGACTGTCCTAACTTCACTTCCATTTATTAAACCTATTGCACAAAAAACTAAAATCCTTTACCGGTAACAGACTCGAACCCATGCATGCGCCTTATGTTTGACTATCTAACAAGAGCAAGAGTAAGAACTATATAGTGAGATAAATTGTTGCTTAGTAGTAAGAGTGAAACCTTGTAGATAGAGATAATGAAAGCTGAGCTTTATAGAGTGATTGAAAGTGAGAAATAAATGTCTAGCAAGAATCGAGTGTACACAATGCGAAGGAATTGAGAATAGAGTATAATAGAAAGTGCAGGAGTAAATGGGAGTGTAAGCTAAAGAGTGGGAGTTGGTTAGCGTTTGAGCTACAGAGTGCATGAGAGCGAGAATGAGAAAACTACAGACAGGTGTAACAGAACTAAACAGATGAAGAATCAGTGATACAATCCTGAGTGAGTGAAAGTGAGGGCTACAGAGAGTGAGAGTGATAGTAAGAGTGAACATCGTGGAACAGGCCTGTACAGGTTTGGGTTCACACACTAATCACCACTCGTCTACAAGACGAGTATTTGTGGAGGGTTCAGTATAATAATATTAATACTAATAATAATAATCAAAATAATAATACTATTATTATTAATAATGATAATAATCATTATATTAATAATAATAATAATAATAATACTAATATTAATAATAATACAAATAATAATAATTATAATAATTAAAGTTGCAAGCAACGTTGTCCGGGGTTCGACGGTTTTGCAAGCAGGGTATTGTGTTGGATACAAATGCTGTGTCACAGATATCAAAAGATCATTTAACTTATCGGGCATGGAGAAACTACAGAAGGAGCAGATTGTGCAAACAAACAAGAGCGAGAGAGGGAGAGATTGGCTGTAAAAGAGATCTGCCTCTATCCGTTTAGTAACAGAGTTGTAGATATGTGGAATAGGCTACCGAGTGCTATAATGGGATCAAGAACAATAGAGCTTCAACTTGAAATTAGATAGAACGAGAGGGGTTGGGTGTGAAAGGGATCTGCCATTTTTTTTTTTTTTTTTTTTTTTCTATATTCCAACTACTCCCTCTCGGGCATAGGCTGATCGCCTTTACACTCAACCGCTGAACACGGTGAGGCCCGTGAGGTCATGTTCCAGTCTAGGGAGTGAGACATGCGAAGCTTCACGGCTCGAAGCAACTCCATCTCTGAAACCCCCTCGCCTCTGTACCTGACAGTCTCACTCCCACAGACTCGGACCCTCACTCTCAGAACGCCACCTATTGAGCAATTAACTCACTAGGCATTGCCCCCCTGTAGCATATTTTTTAATATGGGAATATTCATACAATGCTATTTAATCAGGGAACAATGAGGGTATTTTGTTTGGCATTTCGGTGTGCTGTGGTAATGCACTGATACTAGGTACAACACAAATTATATCCCAATAATATCTCCCCATTGACATATTGGGATTCGAACCCGGGTCCATTGGATTACCAGTCCAGTGGCAAGACCACTCTGCCACACCCCTCTGTGTAGGTCAATCGGCTCTGGAGACTCCCGTTTTCTTATTTTTTTATTTTCCCATTTGTGAAGGAGAGAGAGGGAGTATGGCGAGAGAATAGGATGTCGTAAACGTAAGGAAGATAGCGATAAATATGAGAGAGAGAGAAAGAGCGTGGGATGGGTTGGGTGTGAAAGGGATCTGACATGTGTGGGCCAATCGGCTCTCTGCAGACTCCGGTTTTCTTATGTTCTCATTTGTGAGAGAGAGAGAGAGAGACTAGGATGTCATAAATGTCAGGAAGACAGAGATAAATGAGTTTTTATGAGATGGGTTGGGTGTGAAAAGGATCTGTCTTGTGTGGGCCAATTGGCTCTCTACAGACTCCCATTTTCTTATGTTCCTATTTCTTACAATTGTGTTTTGGTTGCAGGTATATGATAACATGGGTGTAAAGTAAGTAGTGTAAATAACAGGTAACGGTGATGGGCTGGTCTATCAGAGTGAGAACTGAGCAATCTCTGCCATACCCATAGCTTACTCTGACTGTTCCTTTTACTTATATATTTTCTAGATCTCAAGTGACGGCGTCTCTTCCGTGGATTGACCTCCCAATCTACCAAGATTGGAAGCCAAAGCGTCACATTTTTCCCTTGCCCCTCAACTTTCTCTTCATAATTGCTGAGGAGCACAGGGCCCTGGGTGGGGCTTTGGTTTCCCGGGCGTTTCCGCACCCTCCTCAGCTCCCCGCCATGGAGTGGCTGTGGTCGGCGGGTAGGGTTCTGTGGGGGCGCTCGGTTATGGCCTTGGCCTTGCTTGGGGCCTTGGGGCTGTTCGGCCAGGCAGCATGGGGAACAACAACAACAACAGGTAACGTTTATGAGATGGGTTGAGTGTGAAAGGGACCTGCCTTATGTGGGCCACTTGGCTCTCTGCAGACCCCAATTTTCATCTTGGTTGCATGTGTAAGGGATCTGCTTCATTTGTACTGGTGTGCAAACAAACAAGAGCGAGAGAGAAAGAGATTGGCTGTGTAAGGGATCTGCCTCTATTCGCTTGGTAAAAGAGTTGTAGATATGTGGAATAGGCTACCAAGTCCTATAGTGGGATCAATAACAATAGAGATTCAACATAAAATTTGATAAGACGAGATGGATTGGGTGTGAAAGGGATCTGCCGTGCGTGGGCCAATCGGCTCTCTGCAGACTCTCATTTTCATCTTGGTAGCATGCTGTTGTTGTTGTTCCCCAGGCTGTCTGGCCGAACAGCCCCAAGGTCTCAAGCAAAGCCAAGGCCATAAACGAGCGCCCCCACAAAATCCTCCCTGCTTACCACTAACAAAGCCCGGGTGACCGAAGCCACTCCAAGGCAGGGAGCTGAGGAGGGTGCGGAAATGCCCGGGAAACCAAAGCCCCACCCAAGGCCCTGTGCCCCTCAGCAATTGTGAAGGGAAAGCTGAGGGGCAAGGGAAAAATGTGACGCTTTGGCTCCCTATCTGCCAACTTCTAGGTTGGCAGTAGGGAGGTCAATCCACGGAAAAGACGCCGCCACTTGAGATCTAGAAGATATATAAGTAAAAGGAACAGTCAGAGTAAGCTATGGGTATGGCAGAGATCGCTCAGGTCTCACTCTGATAAACCAGCCCATGGTAGCATGTGTAAGGATCTGCCTCCTTTGTACCAGTGTGCAAATAAGAGAGAGAGATTGGCTGTGTAAGGGATCTGCCTCTCTCGTAACAGAGTCGTAGAGATGTGAAATAGGCTACCTAGTGTTATAGTGGGATCAAGAACAATAGAGAATTTAAAGATAAAATCAGATAGTCATATGGACGAAATGGGTTGGATGTGAAAGGGATCTGCCTTTTGTGGGCCACTTGTCTCTCTGCAGATTCCCATGTTCATCTTGTAAGAGATCTGCCTCATTTGTACCGGTGTGCAAACAAACGAGCGACAGAGAGAGACTGGGTGTGTAAGGGATCTGCCTCTATTCGTTTAGTAACAGAGTTGTAGATATGTGGAATAGGCTACAGAGTCCTATAGCCAATCGGCTCTCTGCAGACTCCTGTTTACTTATGTTCTCATTTGTGAGAGAGAGAGCGAGGCTCCCTATTTCCTGTTCTCATGCAATAGTACAGTATATCGTAATCGTAAGGAAGACAGCGATAAATAATAGAGAGAGATAACTAATGCGTAGCATATAGCAACACTCAAACAAGCACACACATAGCTACACAAGACCATCACACATGCACACACACCCCTATCTAGCGACGAACGGTCATACACACTCCCCCCATACCCATTCCATCACTTCGTATGTACGACATTATTTCCGTCTCTTTTACTGTGTATGGATTCACTTATTGGTGTTCACTCTTGACATATGTGTCCTGCTACTTCTGTATGCATATATAATAGAATGAAAGTGATCAATAGCGCATCTGAAGCTATTTATCTCGTATATCGGGGTTCTCTTCCCTTCCATCGGTCCACCCCTTATACCTCCCTCCCTCCTCCCTATCCCATATGTGTAAACATTATATTTTAGCTTTCCGAAGGTAAATACGTACTTCCGATAAATATCTAGCCTTGTATTTAAATCATGAATCCTGTTTAATGTCATTATTTAATAGAAACATGTGTAAGGGTTACATTATATACACAGGATAAGATAAGCAAATACAAACCTCAGAGCATAATCATCTGGCGATGAGAGGGTGGTTGTAGGCAGTTTTGCCAGTTGTACGGCTACATATTACCGCTAGATGTAGAGCTATATTTACTTCAGTTTAGCAGCCATTTTTTCATATCTAGAGACATTTACTCGGGATAATTTGAAAATTTCAGACATTCTAGTCATATTACATTGTAAAATTTGCAAAACAAACAAATCAGAACTCCTTAGGAATTCCAGCATTATTCTACCATTGTTTGACTATGTAGCAACATGCTAGCGACTTTTGAGAAAGGATCTAGCGGTATTTTGGGGTAAGACTTAGGCAGTGTTGCCAGTTGTATCGCTACATATTACCGCTAGATATGGAGCTATTTACTTTAATTTAGCAGCCATTTTTTCATATCTAGAGAGATTTACTAGGGATAATTTTAAAATTTCAGACATTCTAGTCATATTACATTGTAAAATTTGCAAAACAATCAAACCAAAACTCTTTAGAAATTGCAGCATTATTCTAACATTGTTTGACTATGTAGCAACATGCTAGCGACTTTTGAGAAAGGATCTAGCGGTATTTTGTGAAGATATACTGGGAGGGTGGGAGGGAGGTAGTGGTTGCAGTGTTGCCAGTTGTAAAGCTACATATTACCACTAAATGCAGAGCTATTTACTTCAATCTAGCAGCCATTTCTTTTATATCTAGAGACATTTACTAGGGATAATTTGAAAATTTCAGACATTCTAGTCATACTACATTGTAAAATTTGCAAAACAAACAAACCAAAACTCTTTAGAAATTGCAGCATTATCCTAACATTGTTTGGCTATGTAGCAACATGCTAGCGACTTTTGAGAAAAGATCTAGCAGTTTTTCGTGGTAACACTTTAGGCGGGTTAAAATACGAGTCACACAGGCAATTGCCAAAACTTTAAAGGTCCATATTATTGTTATTAAACTAAGCATTTGGCAAAGGGAGGAATTGTTAAAAACCTTAGCCAATACTCTGTCATTCACCAAAAATAAATGTTATTTATCATTATTATTTGGTAGGGTAGGTATGTATAGGTAGGTTGGCTAAATAATTGCTGGAATTCGTAGGGACTTGAACTGTTTTGAGAGAGTTAAATAAAAAAAAATATATAGATCTGAATAATAAAGAGATTATGTTATTAAGCAAAACTGGGGGATGCGTGGAAGCCTATAGACTGTAGAAGGTAAACTTTGTGTGGGTAGCGAATTTGGTTTTAAAGTAATTTAAGAATAGATAGTTTTCAATGCTGCGGCCAAACTAATCCACCCATTTATATTTTTTTGGTATCAAAACGTTCGGAATCGCGAGCCTCACCCAACTATGCAAGCATGGCTTTGATCATCGGCGTAGTTTTTAAGATGTGGAATTTTAAGTGGAATTCGAGTTTTTTTCAAGATTGCCGGAAAAAAACCCACGTGCAAAAGCAAAACCTCCTCTATAAAATTTGCGGAGCATTAGTAGGGGAGTGCGTATGCCAAAGCCCAGTCGTTTCCTGTGAGTGGGAGAGACGGTATTTAGGCGTCAAGTTTTTCGGGAAATCGGCTGCCACGGACCTGTATGGCCGCCATGCCGGATGTTTAGCATATCAAAAGTTGCCCAATACAAAAACGCACCTCTTGTGAAAGTTTGATCCCGATCCAAAAAAACGTTCTGGAGTTATTGCGTCGAAACCGGCGCGTAAGAAGAATTTGGATGAAATCCCAGGTTTAATGATTACAATAGGGGTTCCCTGTAGGGGACGAACCCCTAATTAAATTTGCAAGCAACGCTCTCCGGGGTTCAAGCTGTTTTGCACACGGGGTGCTGTGTTGGATACAAGGCCTGTGTCACACATATCAAAAGATAATTTACCTTATCGAGTGTGGAGAAACTATAGAAGGAACAGATTGTAGACATTGTGTCTGTGGCCATTTAGGAGTGTAACTCCTTTGGTTGTGACCATTTATGAGTGTTTTTTATTTCATGTATATATATGTTTTATGGCCATGTATGAGTGTGGCCAGTTTAGTGGTGTTTTTTTATCATTCCGACTTTTGGTTCAGCCTTCGTGGTATTGTCCTTATATAATAAAGTTAATACTTCAGCAATACTAAATACAATACCATGTTGTATTTATCTTAAGCTTTGAGCATTACTACATAATGAAAAGCACTTTTTACCTAAAGTAACCAAGATATTGTTTGAATATTCAGGAGAAGTCTTAGAAATGAGCTAACATAGAGGTGATTCACTCATGTAGAAATATTATTGGGCTAGGATTAGAAATATTATGGCCTAGATGTAGAAGTATGATTCTGTATTTTCAAAAAGTTGTATAATTTGAGCATTACTACTGTACATACTGAAAAACACTTAAATTTACGTAAAGTATATAACATACTGTAGATATTGTATAATTGTATGGAGGTGATACATTTGTGTAAATATTTTATGGCGTAGGTGTATGCTAGATGAGTAACCCTTTAAAGTGCGAAGCTATGGTATTTGAAACTTCCCACCAGGCGAAGGTATTTTGGTTCATTCCTGACGAGAAAACCGTCATATTAACCATATACAGTATATCATAATTATTTATCCATATGCGCCTATTATTATTTTTATTATAAACATATGAACATTGAAAAGCAATAAAACAAGTGGTATAAGTAATTGGCTGGTGAAAATCGTATATTTTAGCCCCGCGGTCATAATCTGACCCAGACCGGCGAGAGAGACACACCCTCCTTTTCTCGCATCTTTCATGGTACTGACAAGGGGAGTTCTCAGACTGGCTTAGAGGGTCAGATATACACTCCCCCATCCTCCCCTTTCTCTCCCAGCCGTCCTCACACGAAAATACTCGATAAATATCGGGAATAATAGGAAAATACCTGATAATTGAGGAGGGGGGAAAAAGAGGAGAAGGGATGGGGTTGGGACATATGTGGAGGAGTGATGGGAGGTATGGAGGGGAATTATCTCACTTAATCACATATTGCTTTGTTCGAGTGCCAGTGGGGTGTTTTGAAAGTAATTTTTTATACCTAAACTCTTAACCCGTTGAGCCCCGGCTAGTTATAATATTTTGTTCACCCCAGTCCCAAGCCATTTTCACTTATTTTTTTTTGTTTGCTAAAATGGAAGACAAGGATGAGAAATGAAAAAAAAACAAAAAAAAATCACCTCTGACATTTTTTTTTGGGGGGGGGGGGCCGGTGGGGGGTTGGGGGGGGGGAGCTTCAAAAAAATTTGTTGAGCCAAAATGGAAGAGAATGGTGAGAAATGAACACACAAATAAAAAAAAACTCATTTCGGTCATTTGGGGGGCGGGGGGGGGGGGGGGTTTCAATAGTTCGTCTCCCCCGCATGACCACCCGCCCGGGAGCACTAGGGTAAAAACTGAGTATGGCATTGTACGGCATACATCCTAAGGAGTATCTCACATAAATCTCAAGCCTCTAGCTCCCATACGACCGGAGTAATGAAGGTTCAAAGTGGCGGTAAACTAGGGGTGTAAACTATCCCCACTAAGCCCACCACCACCAGCCGCGCGGCTGTCTCGGCCCGCTCACACCTACTGGCCCGGCTCCCCCACACACTACGGTACCTCCCCCTCCTATTCTCCCGCCATTTCCTACCTTACGAGCCACGTAAGTGTTTT
Organism: Paralithodes platypus; assembly: GCA_032716605.1. Classification (NCBI taxonomy): domain Eukaryota; kingdom Metazoa; phylum Arthropoda; class Malacostraca; order Decapoda; family Lithodidae; genus Paralithodes; species Paralithodes platypus. Next base: position 29,704,691 of record CM064483.1, on the reverse strand, counting down.
TTATATGTCGGACGCACGTGATGCGTCGCTGGGAGTTGGTGATCAAAGACTGCCGACGCAACACGTGCGACGCTGGGTCTCTGCGGGTTAAGAGTCCCGGGACCTTCGCCCAGTAAAACCTCTTAAGAGTGCTGGCGCCTTTCCAGGGTTAAGGAAAGTTAATGATTAAGTCTGAATATAAAATATGTGGTCATTTTAGTTGTGGCCATTAAGGTGTGTGGATATTGTAGTTGTGGCTGTTTATGAGTGTGACCGTTTTAATCATTCTGACTTATTTAGCCTTTGTGGCATTGTCCTTGTAAAATATTGTGATTACTTGAGCATTACTAAATACAATACCGTACTATACTATATTTTATGTGTTGAACATTACTACATAATAACAAACACTTTGTAACTTCAGTAATCTATATATTGTTGATTATCCAGGAGTTGCCACCTCCTTGGAGATAGTGGTTATTCCCTTAGGAAAGGGGTGGGGAACGTCCGGCACGGGGGGCCTGATAAGGCCCCCGGGACCATTTGATCAGGCCCACAAGGCAATATATGAGTATGCTGAAATGTGCTAATTTCCTTGCTATTTAATACGTTTTAAAAAGTTATTTTAGTCTCTGAAGATTAAATCGAAAATTACAGACTACTTGTGTTAATATTAAGTCACACAATCATACAACAATTATACAAATACAAAAATAATTAAACAAGTAATAATCAACCCCTGGGCCTTGACGATCATGGCGCACTTTGGCAATTTATTCTGGCTATCATGATTAAATGATTTTATACAGCTTCCAAAGGATCTGTGGGTATTTTATATGACTATCTCATTTAACTTTCTAATTTTCATACCCCCTTCTTAATCTTGTCTATCATTGGCAAGTGCGGTGGCTGAGTCGCGGGAACATGTTCATGCAGTGTTACAAACTGCATGATGAAGTAAAGCAATTGATGGAGATGCAGACAAAAACTCTCATGAAACTTAGTGATAGCAAGTGGCTGTGTGATCTATAATTCATGTTTTACATTACCAAGTATTTCTCAGAACTGAAAGTCAAGCTTCAAGGCCCCAATCAGCTTCCTAGCTCACGGCATTCAAATGTGAAATAATTTGATGCTAAATTAAAGCTGTGGAAAATGCAAATCGAAAGGAATAAAACTGTGCACTTCCCACTTTGCAAACAGAAAAGCTTTCTACAACATCGGATTATGCTGGTGAATGTGCAAAACTAATTGAGGCATTTAATGAAAGATTCAAGGACGTGAAAAGTAAACAGCAGGAGTTGAACATCTTTGCTACATCGTTTAATGTGGAATAAATTGATGTGCCTGATAACCTGCAACACAAAATAATTCAGCTGCAAAGTGATGATGAGCTGAAAGTTAGGTACGATAATCACCCATTCCTTGAGTTCTATAGATGGTACATACACGCTGATGATTTTCCCAATTTGAGGAGGCATGCACTGACATTTACATCTGTGTTTGGAACCACTTATTGCTGTGAGCATTTTTTTGTTTTTCAAAATTTATCCTCGCAAAGAGTTGACTGCTTTCCAAACTGACTGACACAATCCTGGAAAACCAGCTGTGAGTAGCAACAGCATCAATACTAGCTGACATAACACGCCTCGCCAAAGAGAAGGAGTTCCAACCATTACATTAAGGGTGACTTAATGTTTGACCAGTAAAAGCAGGCTGATTTTTAAGTTTATAATTTTGTATGGCCCTCGAATGATGTCATACATGTCCAACTGGCCCTTGATAGGACAAAGGTTCCCCATCCCTGCGCTTAGGACCTATTAACTGGCACCAGTTTTGAATCCTAGGGATATCCATAAGGAAGCATACAACAGGAGTCGTAAATAATTGGAAAAATATATAATACCAGGTACTGTATGTAAGCATTGCAAAAAAATATGTAAAATATAATGTGTTTTCCTTATACATAGTGTAGTATATAATTTGAAATGCTTATCTAATAGGGTAGGAATACTTCAACAGTTGTTTGGAAGTTTATGTTATATTTAGCAAACTAATAAGCAATCAGTAATCCTCATAGCGATTGATTCTCTGTCCGAGTCGAAATATGTTCAAACTGAAGAGTTGAATACTTACGACAAAACAGATATATATTGTACCTCAAAATTGTAAGTTCCCATTACAACCTATCTGTACAATCGCTATTCAGAGCTTTGACCTACTTCGACTGATCCACAAGGCACAACTATTCAATAACGATAACAGAAATGATAAAGAAGTAATATATCCTTTAAGTACGTTAATAGATATTACGCATGATCAATAGCATGCTTTCGATGAGGTGATATCTAAGTTACTAATATAGTTTTTGTTTAACAAAAGGTTTCCAAATAATGGAGGCCTGCTTGCTTGTCCTAACTATATCTCAAGCTAATTGTTTCCTAATACAAATCCTACATTTCTAGCCCACATAACTTGCAGGCATCATTACGTTACTACCTAGTTATCAGATCGAGTTTGAACAGTAGCGGCTCGTCTGAATAATCTAGTATCTCGATTAGCCCCTTGGATACTTAAATCTCCAATCACCAAACCTAGAATCTCAGAAAGTTGGGTACATGGATCCTGTTTCTCAATTATATAATTCTGTCAAATATACTTCTATATCATCTTCTCAATAAAAGAAAATCGGGATTCAAACTCTACATTTAACTATCTCTTGATATATCCTAGAAATGCCTATCCTATTTCTAGCTGAATAGTTTGTGCTATATTAACAATATAAAGCTATCTCTCAACACATAGTTTATTTCATCATTTGTTGAATAACTTTTCTCATTGGTTGCCATATAAGGACACACAAATGTAATTGTTGGGATACAAGTGGTGGGGGTGGTTGTGTTGCTCCAGAGTTCCCATTAATATAAAATAAACTATTCCCTTCCCACATACTTCAATGATACAGCTGCTGATCTTGCAAACTAAACCATTTATAATGATTTTTTAAATGTTCTGTGAAGCAGACAGGTCATATTGTTTGTGTTTCTAAGATTTAAGAAATACTGCAACACATCATGCTTCTCTTCTTATGATTTACAAAATAGAACAGCTAGATATAGTACCTCAAACTCTCCTTATCCTCCTTTCAGTATGAGTGTTGCCCGAAGACCGCTGATGCTGCCCGTGCTGCAGCTGATGGTGGTGTTGGCTATGGTACTATTGCTGAACCAGCTGAGTGCCGCTGCCGCCGCCTGCCCCTACAGTGCCATAGACTCCAGACACACTATGTGCAAGTTTAGACCCGGACAGTGTACGGGCAAGAAGCTCCTTAGTGAGTACCCTTCTTTGGTTGTGTTTGTATACCTACACTACATCTCTCTCTCTCTCTCTCTCTCTCTCTCTCTCTCTCTCTCTCTCTCTCTCTCTCTCTCTCTCTCTCTCTCTCTCTCTCTCTCTCTCTCTCTCTCTCTCTCTCTCTCTCTCTCTCTCTCTCTCTCTCTCTCTCTCTCTCTCTCTCTCTCTCTCTCTCTCTCTCTCTCTCTCTCTCTCTCTCTCTCTCTCTCTCTCTCTCTCTCTCTCTCTCTCTCTCTCTCTCTCTCTCTCTCTCTCTCTCTCTCTCTCTCTCATGAGTGACACCCTAAATCAAGCAACCTACATTGCCCACGAAAACAACGCCAGTCAGGACCGAGAAATAACTATGCTAATAGACTCCTCTGAGTATTGATATCGCTACCCCCGGAAAAGCCCTCCCACAACCCCACCCAATCAAACTCCACCCGCACAGTTAAGAGAAATAAATAACCCCACCCAACCCTTAGAAGTCCATCACAACCATTTAAAGGAAACCGTCAACCCCAATGGCCCACAAGTTGCGAAAACTTACCTACCTGAACCACAAAACAAACTAAACAACCCCACCCAACCCCATCCAAGCCAACCCAACCAACTGAATGAATTTGACAACCCGCCGCGGCTTCAAGTCATAACCCCAAACCCATCCTCACCAATAAGAAAAACAAATCCAGTGCATGCTGAGAGAAATGATATAAAAATAATATCCATAAATGCCTGCTCAATAAGAAACAAAATAGACGAACTCAAATGTCTGTTATTAAATGAGAAAGTTGACGTTATTTGTATAACGGAAACACATCTGAACCTTAAAAATAAAGATCTACTTCATGAATATCACATAGAGCCATATAAATTTTTTCATAAAGACCGTAACAATGGAAAACAAAGAGGGGGGGTTGCAATGTACGTTGCAACCTACTTAAACCCAGTCGAGGTGACTCTCCCCGAAAGTAATGCAGAAATAGTGTGCGTCAAAATAAATACAAAAAACATGAACTTAAATATCACTACAGCGTACCGACCACCGAGACTAACTGTTGCCGATGATACAATTTTTTATGAAATACTAGAGAAAACCCTTAATTCCGACGAAACAGTTTTACTAGGTGACTATAACCTCCCCCTAATTGACTGGAATACCACGACCGGAAAAAATGCTGAGTCACGCCTAATGACAAGCTTCATCCAGGACAATTTTTTGACTCAACACGTAAAACAGCCGACGCGAGACAGGAATATACTAGACCTCGTAATCACTACCCAAGAAAATTTATTATCAAACCTGGATGTAGGTGAACATCTGGCAACGTCCGATCATAAAATCTTAAGAATCAACGTTATAAGCAAATATTCCTCAGTAAAAAACAACAGGAATGGTTTCGGACTTCAAAAACGCAAATTATGACGGACTTAAGGAATCGCTATCAAACATACACTCAAACCTCATAAATATAAACGAAGTAAATGAACTATGGGGACATTTTAAGTCTACAATTACAGAAGCGCATAAACAATTTGTACCCATGAAACCAAAACGTAGTACGAAATCAAGTATGCCCCCTTGGT
>CM064483.1:29667441-29699692 GCA_032716605.1 Paralithodes platypus | reverse complement strand
GCTAGCTAGTGACTTGGCAACTTGGTGCGAAGGTTGTTGTTTGTGTCCTAGTGGTCACTGCTTGGAGTCAGCTGATGTTGCGTGTGTTTGGTGGGTTGCAGAACGTTCGGTACACATTAAAACAAAGCCACACGATTAACAGTGAGTTCGGCTGACTATATACAATCTAACATAGGTTAGGTCACATCTAAACTAGGTTATGGTCATTTCTTGGTGGAGATATGAGGCTAGGCCTATGTCCTTCTAGCAAAAACAGAGTAAGCCTATTGCGCCGAGTGTCGGCGATCGACGATAGCTCATGACTGGCCTATCTATAGCCTAGGCCTGGGAGTAACTCAAACCAACTGAAAAATGGGTTTACCGGGGGGGGGGGGGCCGGGTCGTGCCGGAATAAATTAGGTTCTACTGTATTAGGTTTTCCTTCTGTCCCTCCGGGACTTCAAACCTATAATTTATTAGTGGCCCCTTCATGCAGTGACGATCTTCCTGATATCTCAAGTCTGGAGGGGGACATTCGTGACACATATCAAACCACTAGGCAAATCAACACTATGTCGATAAAAAACAACCCAGATATAGAGTTTCTAATACTTTAGTTTGTACATTCAAATATTATCTTAAAAATTGTAAAGTAATACAGGTAGCGTACTTCAAAGAAGACCTGCTTGCAAACCTTCCTGGGAATTGTGTGAATATAATTCCAGAACAGTTGCTTAAGATAACCTAGTAAGTAACATGTAAAAATAGATCATCAATATATTAACATTCTAATCATTCAAATAAATCTTTGGTTCGGAATCTCTATTCGTTAATAAAAATATACTAACTCATGACTCTGGGAAGTCCCTGAGTATGGGAAGGTACCTGCATATCACAAAAGAGTGGGTCATTTATATCAATACAAAAATCTTAAGACTTATTGCAAGTAGCAATACTGAGGATCTTATGTCAAAGGCATATTACCTAAACTATATTTCCATGTATTTGAAATACCAACACGAAAAATTAAATTACGGAATTGGTACTTCCAGTTCTTAAGATTAAGTTTATCACAGTTCCTTTGCCGTCCCAGCCTGTCCTGCAGGGCTGAGGGTCTTCGCTAACAACTGCGCCATACCCTTTGTCTCAATGCGACACAGGTTAGACTTGGTTTTATCTATGTCCATAGATAAGTAACATGTTAGGCGAAGGTGTGATTTGACTCCCATAATTGCGTGTTTTCAATAGTTTTATGCACTAATTCTTTCAAGAACCTGGATGAGACACTGTCCATTTACCGATGTCATGTGTACGTCCTACAGGTTCCCTGGTTTGCTTTCCCGTATCAACATCCCCACTTAAAGTTGCTAACTTCCTCTTCATAAGGCGTATACCCTTTCTATTTACCAAAAGGGCAACCTCGGTTGGTTAGGCCGTGAACACTCCCATACTAATCATTTAAAATTTCACTGGGCATAATTTATGGTGAAGTATGCTCCCTCTTTGTGTATGTCACGCATGGCTGTTTAATATGTTTAATGGATGGTGTGGCTGATGGAGGTGAAAATGAGAAACTATGGGAAGAGGATTGGGTTTGAGTAGGAATAATGGTGAGAGATTGGGAGTTGAACATCCGTTGCTGTTCGCTGATGACACATGGCGGTTGGTGGCAGATTCTTAGGAGAAATTGTCAGCTGGGTAGTCAAAGCGTTTTTGGTGTGGTTTGTGGGAGAGAGAAAACTGAAGGTGAACGTTAATAAAAGTATAGTAATGGTGTGTAATACGGGTGATCGTAGGGTGAATCTAGATGTGAGGCTGGAATGGGGAAATATTTGGAACAAGTTCGAGTGTTTTAAATATCTAGGAGGAACGATAAGCAGGAGTGGAGGTATTGGAAATGGATAGGTAAACCAGAGTGTGTGAAGGCAAGGAAGGTTTTCGGTGAGCAATGGGAAACGTATGATGGAAGACGAGAAATCTCGGAATGAACGTATAAAGTCCAATGTATCAAGGAATTGTTGTGCCAACAGTGATGTATGGGGCTGAGACATGGGCTCTGAAGGAAAAGGAGAGAAGAAAGCTGGATGTGATGGAGATGAGCTGCTTGAGGAGTATGCGTGGAGTTACTCGTAGAAACAGATTGAGAATGAATAGATACGTAGGAGAGTGGGGCAGCAGGAACATTTGTCAGCCAGAGTGGACAGAAGGGTGCTGAGCTGGTATTCTAAAGGTTGATGTAAACGAGGTCGTCGGAGCCACCGCCAAGTGAAGCCCTTGCATACCACTGTCCGTGCCAAAGTCCGCCGGGGCCAAGCCCGGTGACCCGTCCGGAATGACCCAGTCACGCAACTGGGCTTGTCCGGCAGAACTATTCTCAGATCCCACTCGCCCAATACAGGCCCCGGGAGTGAGAGAGTTTTGTGGATGACTATTTTTTAATGTGATGTGATGTGGTAGGGGTAGACGGCTGGTTGGCATTAGTAGACTTTGACTCTTGTCCCTGGTTTACTCTTAGTCTGTCCTTTGTACCACTTACCGGAACTCTACCCTGTTTGCTTTGTTAGCATGACTGATTCCCGGCGTGGAAGGGGTGTTGAAGTTCGGAAAAAACTTTAAGTCTCCCACTTGGGTGACTCTTGTGACTAAATTTTGGTTTAGTGTAAGGCTTAGCAAATATATGCAACTCCTTCCGCGCTGGGGAGGCAACCTGTCTAGCAGAGTCTACGAGGCTAAACACAGTCCTCCAGGTATCATGGCATACAAGATTTGATGGTAAAACTGGGGACAGCATGACACGGTGCCCAATCTTCTCTGGCAACTTCTTCACCAGATAGACTCTTAGGTCCTGACGCGCCTGGACCGCCTCCAAGAAGGCGACCTTAACGTCGCCAAGGGATTGAATAGAGTTCTGGAGAACTAGACGTCTAGAGAGAGAGAGGGCTTTCTTAGCGCGGGAATCAGTTATTGCCTGAGCCGTCCTGACCAGAGACTGTGCGATCTGGCGACGGAGCAAGAACTGAGACAGTAGCCTCAGAGCCTTTTGCCACAATTTATAGTCTTTATCAAGTTGAGTTTAGGGGGGGGGGACTAGAGAATGGGTCTTGTATTTCCCACAAAGACAACTTAGGGGCAGTGAGAAAATCAAGCAAAGATTGATGTACACCGCCGGCTATAGCGGCGGGCAGTGAAAACCAGCTGTGCTGTTCTTGTGGTATCTTGTGAGAAGATTTACTTGTAATTGTGGAAGCGAACTGTTGCGCCTCCGCCTCCCAATCCATCCATGGACCTTTACCTACCTCCCGATCTCAGGACCGGGCTGCCGGATTGGTCACGGATAGGAATTGCATCTAATTCCGGCATTAAATGTACCAGAGCCTTAACGTCATTAAACCCGTCGACTTTCGACCAATCCGAGTAAAGTCGTGCAGAAGAGGGAGGTGGCAAAGCTGGTGAGGATGCATATACAAAAGAAGTCTGAGGCATATAAATTTGGAACAGCCTTAACCTAAGAAGTGCGCATGGGGGTAATTAGAAACGTCCCCCTGTGCTGATGTATTTGAGCTGTTTCCATCACTAAATATTCATTTTACCATACACAGCATTAATACTTATCCATACGCGCCTATTATGGGTTGATTATAAAGGTATTAACCTGAAACAACAATAAAACGAGTGAAAACAGCGTTTGGATGGTCAAAATCGGAGATATAGGCCGCGAGTTATATAATGTATGGGTGAGGCAACCTGCTTTCCCGCCAATTTCCCCCAAGGCCACTGAGACACAGTCGATCGATATTCTCTCGCACTATTCTCTTGCACTCGCTTGCTAACACTGATGACAATGCCCTGCTTGCAACTCGCTAATGTTAGCACGAAAATATACCTCAGAATAAGGGAATAACAGGGAAAATAGGTGAGAACTGAAGGAGGGGAGGAAAGTGAGGAAGGAGGGGAGGTAGAGGAGTGATATTTTGCATGGCCCAGGGGCCCCAAAAATAAAAATATATATTTTTGTTAAAAGTTGATTTTTTTTTTCTCTGACTCTTAAGAGTCTTCCCGCAGTCCGCCGGGGGAACTCTTAAGAGTCTTCCTGCAGTTCCCGGGTTAACGGATACGTCTAGAGTTTTACCGGACATATTAAGAGCACGTAACTTTTTACTCTCATTAACCTGAATAACCCAGTGATCAGGTACCGGAAGCTCTCCCGAGATTGTCGAGGTTGCGCGACCTTTGGGTTTTTGGCGACGATATTAACCCATGCCTGATCTGGCCCGTAAAGTAAAGGCATTGGGCCTTTTCTAAGGGGAACTTTCTCCAACTTTCTCCAAATGACATCCGTGACAACTCTGACATTGGAAGTAGTCTAAGTTGACGTCGAAGATGCCTCACTAGAACTAGTTGTCATAGGGGAGGGAAAAATAGGTTGCCTAGTTGATATACGAACTGACTCCAGCGGTCTAGCAACTGACTCTGGCAGCGGAGCTTCCGGCACCACTTTACCCATCTGAAAGTTTTGCATAATTTGATCTAACATAGATTGCAAATCTGCTCTAGTAACATAGTCTTTAGTACTGTCCGTAGAAGCTACTGACAGTAGCTTCACACATCAGCTGACTCCAAGCAGGGACCACCGATCCAAAACACTTTTATTATTTAGGTAAAAGTGATTTCTGCCTCCTGATATATATCTAAACTAGCTTAGACCATTTCTTGGTCTGGCTAGCTAGTGACTTGGCACCTTGTTGCTAAGGTTGTTGTTTTGTACTAGTGGCCCCTGCTTGGAGTCAGCTGATGTGTGTGCGTGTGTTTGTGTGTTGCAGAACGTTCGGTACACAAGTAACAAAGCCACACGATTACAGTGAGTTCTGCTGACTTATATACATCTAACATAGTTAGGTCACATCAAACTAGGTTATGTCATTTCTTTGTGGAGATATATAGGCTAGGCCTATGTCTTCTAGCAAAACAGAGTAAGCAGATGGCGCCGAGTGTCGGCGTCGACGATGCGCATGCCGGGCCTATCTATAGCCTAGGCCTAGGAGTAACTCTCAAACAACGGAAAAATGGTTTATCCGGGGGGGGGCCCGTTCGTGCCGGATAAATGAGGTTCTACTGTATTAGGTTATCATTCTTCCCTCCGGGACTCAAACCTATAATTTATCAGTGGCCCCTTCATCATTGACGATATGCCTGATATCAGGCATATCAAGTCTGGAGGGGGACATTCGTGACAATATCAAACCACTAACAAATCAACAATAAGCCGAGAAAAAACACCCGCTATAGAGTACTAATACTTTATTTTGTACATTCAAAATATTTCTTAAAAATTGTAAAGTAATACAGGTACTTCAAAGAAGACCTGCGTGCAAACCTTCTGGGAATTGTGGGATATAATTCCAGAACAGTGCTTAACATAACCTATTAGGTACATGTAAAAAGATCATAAATATATGCAACATTCTAATCATTAATAAATCTTTGTTTTAGGAATGCTATTCTTATAAAAAAATATTTCTAGTGGCCCCTCCATCATTGACGAACATGCTATTACATAAGCATCCTCTTCAAACACTAATCCGCCGTAGTTTTAATCTACCGCGCAGAGCATTTAACCCTTGAGACCCACGTCGCACGTGTTGCGTCGGCAGTCTTTGATCACCAACTCCCAGCGACGCATCACGTGCGTCCGACATATAAAAAACACTTACGTGGCTCGTAAGGTAGGAAATGGCGGGAGAATAGGAGGGGATACCGTAGTGTGTGTGGGAGCCGGGCCAGTAGGTGTGAGCGGGCCGAGACAGCCGCGCGGCTGGTGGTGGTTGGCTTAGTGGGGATAGTTTACACCCCTAGTTTACCGCCACTTTGAACCTTCATTACGCCGGTTGTATGGGAGCTAGAGGCTTTAGATTTATGTGAGATACTCCTTAGGCTGTATGCGCTACAATGCCATACTCAGTTTTTACCCTAGTGCTCGCCGGAGGGTGGTCATGGGGGGGAGACGAACGATTCAAACCCCCCCCCCCCCCGCCCCCCAAATGACCGAAATGAGTTTTTTTTTATTTTTGTCTTCATTTCTCACCATTCTCTTCCATTTTGGCTCAACAAAATTTTTTGAGGCTCCCCCCCCCCAAAAAAAAAATGTCAGAGGTGATATTTTTATTTTTTTTTTCATTTCTCATCCTTGTCTTCCATTTTAGCAAAAAAAAAAAATAAGTGAAAATGGCTTGGGACTGGGGTGAACAAAATATTATAACTAGCCGGGGCTCAACGGGTTAAAAACTGAGGAGCCTTCATCATGAGTGCACGCGACCTCACTCATGGCTTCAGTCATTATGAATTGGGTTCTCACTACGAAAAAACTTCGTAAAAAATAAAAACAAAAATAAAATAAAAATAACTATCCAATAAGCTTTCCATCATATCGTGGATGTACTTGTGTGGATCTTTGACCAGACGCTGATTCAGGCGTCATTCTTCCTTCTCTGCTCTGCGCTCAGCCTGCCCGGACGTGTCTTCCCACGCTCCGCTGGTTTCGGAATTTGCTGCGTCCCTATTGATTTTTTTCTCATTTGTTTACTCCGGGATGTATCGAGTAAGGTTAGGATATGTGTAGCAGGAGTGTCCTGGGCTGGTTGCCCGCAGTGCAGTGTATTTTGGGTCGTGTGTTTGGGGCATCTATTTCGGATGTACCCTCGTGGTCCTGTTGTGGACATGTGATCTTTTCACAGTTGAGTTAGCTTGTGATGCAGGCGGCTTTCATTACGCGTTATTTTATGCTGCCTTTTATCTTTCTGATGAGGTAAGTGTGGCTTCTGACGTTCCCAGCGTATTTTTCTTCACTTAGTGAAGTTTTTTCTGGGTCCCGAGTCAGTCTTCCCTTTGTCGGAAGTATTTACTACAGTGGTGTGTTGGCGGTGGTTCCTGTTGTTATATTTCCAGTGTTTTTTTGTTTATATTTCAACATTTCTTATGCCGTCTGCTTAGGCCTAGCCAGCCACTCGTAGCTTTGCCACATGTACAAGTGTTATTGTTTATTTTATAAATATGTCCTACTGTGTCATGTGTATCCGGTTTTAGTTGTGTATTGGCTATTCCACGGACTATGTATGTTTCCTGGATTAGTTGTGTATTGGCTAATTCCACGGATTATTGTGTTGGCCCTAGGCTAGTCGTGCTTGGCTTGCTCTCAGGTCCTTTGTGCGTTCAGATGGTTTTCTGAACGGGGTGGGTTACTTTCCGGCGGGTTTTTCTCGGTTTACACCATGAAAAACCCGGCCGAGAGCCGTGTTGGGCCACGCGTGGTTTCAACACAGGCTTGTGTCCCCGGCGTTGAGGTGTCTGTGGCTCTCCAGGACTGCGTCTCTGTGGTGGTGCCTGTTTCAGGCTCCCTATGATCCCCGGCAGACTGGCTGTACCCATCTAACATTGTTCATGCGGACATATGTTATGAAGTTTTTCTACCCGGTTTTACAAACCAAAGGAAAAAACCTAGCTGTTGTTGAGGGCTTTCCTCCCCGGCGATCTATATACAAAGAAGTGGGGACAGGAACTTATGGGGTTAACGTTGTTTACATCTCACCCGGCGGGTGCACCTTGGTAGGGTGGGATGAACGTCTTGGTCATTCAGTTTAGTTAACCGATCCATTTTAGTGATACTTTATGTATCGCCGCCTTCAGACTTACGGCGATCGAAGGCTCAATTGGGGTTAACATCTTTTTCACAAATTTTTCACACCCGGCGGGTGCTCCTGGGAGGAGGAAATAAGGAATTTACAATTCCATATAGTTAACCAGTTAATTGAGAGATACGTTAATGTATCGCCGCCTCCAAACTTACGGCTATCCTTTGTGACAATTCGTTAGAAATCAGATCTCGTATCAGCCTGCCCTGTGTTATTCTGCTAAATAATTCAGGTGCCGGCGTCTTTGTGGGGGGTTGTTTTCCAAAATTAAATCTTGAACCAGTCACCACCGGAAAGACTATGTTTATAAACGCCATACTGGTCCTTTATATTATGTCAGAGGGTATTCTTAACTTTCTTAGGACATGTTTAGATATTCGGAAATCTTTATAGAATCCCGCCGGGTAGCCATCTGTGATCGTTGTGACATTACGTCTCGTTACCCGGCGGGTTATTAACACGTGTGTGCGAACATGTTGGGTTAACCTTATGAGCATTAATTCCTGGAAATTTTCTTTTTTCCAGAGCTGGGCCCCGGCGGACCAATACAGACCCTGCAGTAGTTTTCCCACCAGTCTCTGTCATGGCTACCTTTGCCCCAGTTTTTGCTTTATGCATTACCCCTACCTGTGCCGGTATCCCTATTTTTGCGCACACTCTTTGCATCAAGTGTGTTAAATGTCTAGACCGTTCAAGGGGTCTGTGGGTGATGCGCAACTGTTCCTTTTGCTCCCAATTAAGTGTCAAAGTCCTCCGCGATAATGATAAGACCGCAGCGGTCGCCTTACGAGAGGTTAGGCAACAGATGTTAGCGTATATTACGATTGTGGCTCATAAGTCACTTCAATGTGGACAACGTACCTCTTTGGGATAGGCTTCTTTTTGAGCACCCTCCCCCTAAACGTCCCTCTCGAGTAACTAGTCGTAAGCCGGCGGAGACTGGTCAGGGTTCTGTGTCTTCTCCTACTGCTACGGCGAAACGTCAACGAGAGCCTACACCCCCGGCGGCAGCCTCCTCGTCTCGGGAGAGATCTCGGTCTAGGTCACCTCTCAGACACCAGCCACCTAGTCTTGCCTCTTCACCATCGAGTAAGAAGAGTAAGACAGAAAGTTCCAGCAGTGGTCACGGCGATAAATCCTCCAAATCGAAGAGTAGTTCACAGGTCACACCGTACCCATAAACCTTCAAAAAAGTATTCCCATGATAGAAAGGCCTCGAGTCAATCGCCAGTTTCTAGTGCTTCTCATCGTACCTCTACCCCAGACAGAGTTTGTGTTCGGTCTCAAGGGTCCAGTATAGTGCCTGTACCTAAAGATGATTTACCCATTAACATTTTAACCCTGGAATTGGAGAGTTCAGGGGGCTCAGTGGTTGAGAGTGTTTCGGACTCCCAAGGGAGTGTAGGCCAAGGCCTAGGTGTTTGGCGATATTCTCGGCCAGGACCTGACCACCCACTTCCGGCTCAAACTATTCACACAGTGGCTGACGTCCACCGGGACGCGGCGATCCCATCCTCTATTCCTGACTTATCTTGGCAACAAGGTGGTACCCCAGCTTCGGCGGGATATTCTCAGGAGGAACAGGATGATAAAGACGAGGTTTCAATTATATTGGATATGGAAGGGCAAGAGTCAGGGTCAGGCTTAGACGCCGCGCAAGATCTTAATGATTCACCAGTGAGTACATCATCAAGTCAATTTGTCACTGCACAGGAAATTGATGGGCTACTTAGTAATGCTTTATCTAAATTTTTTGGCCAACAGCAGGAAACTCCCACAGTGGACTTGGGAGCTCCCACGACAAGCTCTACGGTACGGCCTCTGATGACTTCTATTGCTTTGACTCAGATCCCTCACCCTCCCCCTCTGTCACCATCAGTGGTTACTAGGCCTGCTACGGCGGCATTGACCACTTCGAATGTAAGGGTTATAACGGATGTCAATCCGCCACCTCTAGACAGAGTGCCTCTCAGAAATGTAGCTATGCCCTTGCTTCACGGACCAGACGAGTCATGGGTCCTTTTGACCCCCACTAAACCAAGCTCGCCCAACCTACCTTGTCAGGGGAACTCCCAGTACCGCGTGAGTGGGTCATCCAGGGCAATAAATCTAAGAAATTAAGGGCCTTGGATACTTTGGGAATGTACTATATGTCAACATAAAGGCTATACCTAGTTATTATCACCAGGACTATTTTGTTTATGCTGCTAAGCCGGCTTTACCCTCTGCCTCAGCTTCAAAATTGTTTTCAGACTGGTCTAAGCATGATGGGCTTAATGACATTAAGACTCTGTCAGCTCTCACTCCAGAACTCGATTTGCAAACCGTCACAGACACAGCAGCTAATCCAGTCTTGAAGGTGGGGCAGTTGGGTCCAGGACCTTGGGTGGAATGGGAGGTAGAGGCTCAAAACTTTGCGACCACATTTACTTCCAAAACTTCCCACCAGATCCCTCAAGATACTCATTCTTGGTTCTCCATGCCAGTGTGTTCTGCCGGCGGAGTCCCTTCAGCTTTGTTTGCTTTCTTAGCTGCCCCTAAAATTAATCTTTGTGAGCTAAAAAGACCCTTTCACTACCCCTACCCCAACTCACCTAGACCGAGAATTTAGGCTAAGGGGGAAAGCTTTTCGCCTGTTCTCTCAATACATAGTGTCTCAACAGGTAGCAAAGTCTTTGCTCCGGTCCACTCAGGCAATCGCAGACGCGGATGCCAGACGATCGGTTGAATTGTCCCGGCGACTGCTTCTTCAGTCGTCAATCCAATCTTTGGGTGACATCCGCACCGCCTTGCTTGAGGCGGTACGAGCGAGACAAGACCTCAGAATGTCCTTAGTCCGAAAACTGCCTGATCGCATTGCGAATCAGGTGGTCATGTCACCAGTGCTCACTCCCTCTTTAATGTCCCCTGACGTGTGGCGAACGGTGTTTAATATGGCTCAGGCCTTTAAACAGTCCCACCCCTTCTAAGAAACCTGCCTTTAACTTCCCCAAACCCAGGCCAGTCGCTAAGGCTCAGCCGGGGGGATCTAAGCCCTTTCTTCCACCTAAGGCCTCCTCCTCCCTCAAGGTCAGTACAGGCATAGACAGAGTAGGTTTTCAGGTCAGAGAGGACGCGGCCATAATAAGCCAGGTCAGGGCCCATCTTCGGCCAACGCCGGCCAGCCGGCGAAGCGTCCACCACCACCAACTCCACCACCATCAAAAAACTAAAGTCTCTCTCACTCCCGGTGCCAGTCTTAAGGCCGGCGTATCCGAGGGTAGTACAGCCGGCGAACCCTTGTCTGCTAACTGGGTCGTTCCGAACGTGTCACCAAGCATGGCCGTTAAACACTTGGGCACGGATGGTGGCACGCAAAGGCATCACTTGGCAGTGGCTCCGGCGACCTCGCTTACGTCAGCCGACAACGGCGAATTTTGTTTCATTAGAGGTGGAGTCAATGGTCCAGGAAATGATTGCCAAGAATGTCATCATCCCGGTCCCCCCAAATTACCCTGTATTCACGTCCAAGCTATTTTTGGTTCCCAAAAGGGACAGTGTTCAGACGAGACCGGTCGTAGACCTGTCTTATCTGAACCTTCACATTCACAAAGAGTCATTCCGAATGTTAACAGTACACCAAATCAGGCTAACACTTCCGCCGGGAGGTTGGATGTGTTCCCTAGACCTGACAGACGCTTATTGGCACGTATCGGTAAACAAAAGGTTTTCAAAGGGTTCTGGCCTTACGGATCAGGCACCAAAATTTTGTTTTTCAAAGGATGCCATTCGGTTTGAACCTGCACCTCGATTATTCACGAAATTAGTCCGGCAAGCCCTGATGCCGTTGTTTAAAGCAAGGAATCAGAGTTTTTGTGGTACCTAGACGACTGGATGGTGGTGGCAGAGACAGAGCAATTATGCATCAAACATGTCAACATAATTTTAAATCATGTCAAAACTCTAGGGTTCAAGGTAAATCTGGTAAAGTCAAACCTTGTTCCCATCACGAGTAATTCAGTGGATAGGGCTGGTCTGGGACACAGCTGCTCTCACTCTGAGGTCAGAGTGTGGACAATCGTAACAGGTTTCGCAGGAAACTGTTCATGTTTCTTCACAGTCTGACTACGACACGGAGGGTCTGGGAGTCTCTGGTCGGCTCTCTCAACTGGATTCAACTAACTGTTATGTTGGGCCGGTTGAAAGTAAAACGTTAATATTGGAAGGCAACAAATATTTCCCACTCTTACCGGCGGGAAAGTTATGGCCCATCCCAAATTAATCCACACCTTACTAGCGGTCTGGGCGAAGAGGGAAACGTTGCACTCAATAATGTCATGGATCTCTCCTCCGCCAACAGTATGGGTAGACACGGATGCGTCAGGCACAATAGGTTGGGGATTTCAGTCAAATCAGGGGCACCAGGGTCAGGGGCTTTGGTCCCACTTAGAAATCTCCCACATCAATGTCAAAGAATTACTAGTCCCCTTGTATTTCCTTCAGGCTCACGGCCCTGCTTTAAGGGCAAGTCGGTGGCCTTCAGAATGGACAATCTGAACGCAGTTCACTGTATTCAGAAACAGGGGTCAACGAGGTCAAGGAAGTTGCTGAACGTGTCAGAAGAGATTTTTACTCTAGCCAACAGACTAGACATTTATCTTCACGCATCTTATCTCGCAGGCGTAGCAAACGTCTGGGCAGACGCTCTGTCCCGGAGACAGAGCACGACAGTAGAATGGGAGCTCATGCAACCCATTTTCAACCAAATGATTGCAGAGCTCTACCATCCACAAGTGGATCTGTTTGCATCCGAGGAGACTCACAAACTCCCTCTATACCTCACCCTCCGGACGAAAACGCCGGCAGGGGGGCCAGACGCCCTAGTGACAGACTGGAACAGATGGAGCTCCATCTATCTGTTTCCGCCGCCAGACGCGTCACTAATGTGCCACGTAGTGAACAAACTACGAGATTATCGAGGCTTAGTCTCGCTAGTCGCGCCCCTGCGGCCGGCGCAGTTGTGGTACCAGCAATTAAAGACGTGGTGCCCGCACCCGGTGTCGCTCCTGGTCAGGTATTTCCACTTAGACACGATTGGCAACCTAGCGACCTCGCTGACTTTTGCATTATGGACATTCAGGAGGCCAAGTGGCTAGCACCATACGGTAGAGATGTGACCAATAAATTATTAAATTAATATACTCAGTCTACGAAACGACAGTATCAATCACATTGGCAAACCTTTACTTCTTGGATCATTAGAACAGAACAGACTGTGCCCTCAGTAGCATTAGTTTTCAATTATTTAAATTATCTGTTTGAGCAGAAACGTTTATCTGTGGTAACGTTAAAAAATCACTTAACTGCGATTAGAGTGCCCTTTTTAGACCTTACAGTTCTCTCCATACCGGTAGCGGAGGAAACAGGTTTTATGAGGGCATGTTTTAAACTCCGCCCACCTCCCCGTCAGTTCATGCCTACTTGGTCTCTGGACAAGGCATTGTCTTTACTTCACTCTCGTCTGTACCAAATACTGCAGATTTTGCATTACTCTTAAAAAAGTCTGTATTCCTTTTGGCTTTGGCCACCGGGAACAGAGTGTCTGAGCTGGCGGCGATGAGCAACACACCTAATTGCCTTAGGTTTGGTAGACTTAATGAATGTATTCACATTGCACCTTCCCCGGGATTTGTAGCCAAGAATGAGCACAGTGCACACGTGTTTTCTGAGTTCACGGTGCCGGCGTTAAAAAGGGGAAAAGTGCACCATAATCTATGTCCAGTGCAAGCTCTAACCAAATATTTGAGAGTAGCTCCTCTAAACCCCCAAGGTGCTTTATGGGTAGCGAGTACGGGTAAACGCTTACTGAAACGGAGATTAGCTTCTCTTCTGGTCGAAGTCAATAAAGAGAGTAATCCCGGCGTTGTGGGTAGGGCCCACGATTTACGCAAATGGGCAGCCTCTTTACGTTTCCTGAAGAATTTTTCAGTAGAAGATATTTCGTCCACACAGTTGTGGGCGTCTAATCATACGTTTTTGACTAGATACTTGTCAGTTGCTCTAGACAAACCTTCCTTACCATGTATAGCTTTAAGGCAGAGGGTCTAGGTGGCCCTTCAGTCACTTTTGTTTACTTTCAAGGAAAGGGGGGGGGGGGGTGCAGTCAGTGTAACATAGGACACCCTAGACCCCGCCAGAGTGTAAGAGCTGTGATACAATTTATGGTTAATGTGATATGAAAATTTCTCTGCGAGAAATTGTGCTAGTACAATGTTAGTACAAAACAACGGGGTTGTTATAGTAGTTTTAGCTGTGAAAGCAATTTAGTATTAAACAGTGGAGATCTTTTGCAAATTATTTTCACGAATATTATGGGGTTTATTATGTGCACATGTAAACTTATAACTTGTTATTTTTGTCACCACTCATTGAGTGGGGTGTCTTTGTAACTACAGATCTGTTCACAGAATCTCCAGAGTTACCCTTTTTTGTCAAGCAGGCTTCTTTGAAGCACGCACCTGCTTGAACCCCTTTTTTGGATTTATATGGTCTGCGCCGTATTTAAATATATTTTCAAAGTAAGAATACTATGTGGTTGTTTGATTATCTGCTTTGCTAGAGTTATGATATGATTACGAATGTCCCCCTCCAGTCTTAGAAATCAGGCATGTTCGTCAATGATGGAGGGGCCACTAATAAATTATAGGTTTGACTCCTGTAAGGAGATAAAGAAAACCTAATATTTAGTAGTGGCCCCGTAATCATTGACGACTGGGGCCCTCCCGACCATCCCCTTCCCATTCGTTGATGTATTAAGGATTTTGGTTTACTTGATATGTCAGTGAAGGAAGAATGACGCCTGAATCAGCGTCTGGTCAAAGATCCACACAAGTACATCCACGATATGATGGAAAGCTTATTGGATTGTTATTCTTATTTTCTTTTTGTTTTTATTTTTTACGAAGTTTTTTCGTAGTGAGAACCCAATTCATAATGACTGAAGCCATGAGTGAGGTCGCGTGCGCTCATGATGAAGGCTCCTCAGTTTTTAAATGCTCTGCGCGGTAGATTCAAACTACGGCGGATTAGTGTTTGAAGAGGATGCCTTATGTAATAGGCATGTTCGTCAATGATGGAGGGGCCACTACTAAATATTAGGTTTTCTTTATCTCCTTACAGGAGTCAAACCTATAATACTAACTCATGACTCTGGTAAGTCCCTGAGTATGGTAAGGTACATGCATATCACAAAATATTTGGTCATACCCATCTGAAAGTTTTGCATCATTTGATCTAACATAGATTGCAAATCTGCTCTAGTAACATAGTCTTTAGTACTGTCCGTAGAAGCTACTGAGTCGCCTTCTGAGTGGCAGGACGCTGCCAGTTTTTGACCGGAAGGTAATTGTTTTAACTCCTCTCCTAAATCGTCCTGGTATTCCATGTCCTCAACCAACTTTTCCTCCGGTTGCCGGAATGAGCGGGATCGAACCTTCTCATGCCTGACCGCGGGATTTAATTGTTCACGTTCAAAGGTTTCCCAACTCAAATTTGGTATGGATGAAGGCACTTGTTCCTCAATGGTTTGCCACACACTTACATTGTCTGTGGCCTCAGAGGCAGTGGACATCTGACTTTGCGACCGTTCAGAACCTTTCCTGGTGCCCCCTTGGTACCCTCGGTATTGATCGGCTGACACTTTCGCCGGTACATGAGAACGTGGAACTTTAAAACCCGGCTGAACATTTGAACGGGGGATTGAATAACCAGGCCTAACTGACTGCGACAATTGGCTCACGTCACTATCACTGTATCTGGGAGGCGTCTCTGCCACCTCCGTCACCATCTCCGACCTGCCAGATTGCACTTTGTGCTTGGAGGAGGTAGTGACGGAGGGAGGAAGTGTCGTCCCCATTGTTTGTCGTAGCCGCGCATTCGACGCCTCCGTACGAGACGTAACCCGTTTACTGCCTGAAGTTGACGCCGCCGTCACTTTTTCTGGCGTGATTCTTCGTTTCTTGGTCGCCGGCTGATTCGATTGGCCTGACGAACGTGAAGATTGTTTTAAGGGCGACCTGGATCTAGACCGGGTCCTGTCCTCGTGCGACGAATCTGGCTGAGATCGTTTCGCATTCCGATGGGGAGGGGGGGGGGGGGGGGGATTAGACGTTGCACTTGTGTCATCAGAGTCACTGTCTGTACTAAAATAAGTTCTTTCAAAATAACTTTAGCTGGCTTCTTTTTTATCACCACTGAACGAGTTGACTTATGCTTACTAAGAGGAGATTTAATAACCAAATAATCTCACAAAGCCTCATCGTCGCACTGTAACACTTTATGGGCTACCTCTTTAGTATAGTTATTAAAGTGTGCCTTTATTTCCAATAGGGCCACTTGACACGTTGCTTCTTTGTCATTCAATAATCCATCACGAAGTCGAGTACACACACCACATGGCTTAGATAGCCAAAGTCCCCTAGAGCAATCAAGACATGTTACACACTTTATACATAGTTTATGGCTAAAGATCGGAACGTTCATGCATGTTGGTGTCGTACATAGGTTAACGTATTGCATGTTTACTACCCCCCCCCGCCCCCCCCCCCCCACCGGGATCGGCCCCCCAGTCTTGGACGCGTTGCCGAGGTAGAAGTGTGCGATCTGGAAAGAAAATTCCAAGAATCAATGCTCACTATGTTCCTGTCCCATCTTCTTTTGAACTCCTGGAAGTAGTAATTAACCATCGTCAGCAAACCTTTGGAATTGCAATTATCTATCGACCAGGTCATCGAGGTACGGATAGAAACTTCATGGATGAGTTTGGTCAGTTTTTGGAGGCATTTGCTAGTAAGACAGGTGGGTTGCTGATCTGTGGTTACTTTAATTATTGGATTGATAATCCATCTTTGAAGCCCTTTTCTTCTGAATTTCTTGAATTGATCGGTCATAATAATTTTGTCAACCAGGTGTCCCACTCGACTCATATTTGTGGGCACATTCTTGATTTGATTTTATCTCCAGTTGGTTGCTATCGTGTGTCGGGCATTGAAGTTGATCCGATGGATCCTACAGTCTCTGACCATGCTTTAATTACTTTTTATATCAGCGTACCCAAAGTCTCTTCCTATAAAAAGGAAACTAGGTTCAGAAATTACAAAAATATTGACCAAGAGCAAATTTGCCATGAAATTGACCAATCTCTAAATGCCATCAGCTGCTCTGTTCTTTCATCCGATTAATTAACTGAGATTCATAACAGGGTACTTCAATCTGTCTTTGATCATCATTGCCCGGAGATTGTGATGACAATTATTGTGCGTGATGATTCACCTTGATATGGCCCACCAGTTAACTCTCTCCGCAGACAACGTAAGAGAGCAGAACGAAAGTGGTGCTTGCAACGAACGGAGGAAACTCGGCTGGAATATATATCGGCAAGAAAAGATGTAGTATGTGCAGTGAAAGCTGAAAAGTCTAAGTATTATCAAAACAGAGTCGATGCCTGTGGCAATGATCAAAAGAGGCTTGCTGAGGTTGTAAATGGTTTATTGGGTCGGAAGAACATGGCTCCCTGTCCTGCCTCCGTGCCAAGTGCTCGACTGGCCTCTGATTTTTCTTAATTTTTTACGACTAAGATAACACGCATTAGAAATGAGTTAGATAATACATTGATCAATGACGAGTTTTCGGTGGATTTCCAACCTCCACATGTAATTAATCGTATCCTTTCATCATTCCATCCAGTGGACACAAGTAAAATTATTAGTTATGTCAGAGACATGAATAAAACTTTCTGCAAGCTTCATCCTATTAATGTATCCAAGATGTCATTTGTCTATCTGCATGTCGCAGATTTCATCTGTAAAATTGTAAACAGATGCTTCATGGAGGGTAACTTTGTTCAATCTGAGAAACAAGATCTATTGGTGCCTCTTCTAAAGAAACGTGGACTTGATGCTGAGGATATGTCAAATTACCGACCTGTTTCAAACTTGTCATTTCATTCAAAAATAATTGAGCAGGCCATACTTGATCAATTGTTACCATTGCTTGAACAGAACAAAGCTGTTCCTCTTGCTCAGTCTGCATATAGGAAATACCATTCAACTGAGACCTCTTTATGTAAGATTCAGAATGACTTGGTGGAGAACACATGCAACGGGAAGGCGTCTCTCTTGGTTTTGTTGGATCTTTCTGCGGCCTTCAATACAGTGGACCATGACCTACTGTTAAAAGATCTGCACTCTTACGGTGTTCGTGAAAGAGCACTCTTGCTCCTCAAATCATATTTATCAGATAGATTTCAGCGTGTGGTGATTGGCCATACCATCTCTGACCAAGCCCCCCTGTTGTTTGGAATTCCTCAGGGATCGGTTCTGGGACCGATCCTCTTTATAGTTTACACTAGCAGCTTGGCATCCTTGCTAGATGCTCATGGTGTTGCCTATCACTTTTACGCTGATGACACTCAGTTGTATGTGAAGATAGAAAACATTAATGATACTAAGACCAAAATGGAATCTTTATTGTCTGACATTAAGATCTGGATGGCAAAACGGAAACTCAAACTGAATGAGAACAAAACAGAGATCATTATCATTCATGGAAATAGAAGGGGAAATGATGCTGAAAATGTAGTGACTCTGGGTATAGGAGGTTCTCAACTTCACCCAGTAAGCTCAGTGCGAAACCTTGGAGTATACTTTAACTCTAAATTGAACTATGAGAATCACATCAATCAGGTCATCAAAATTTGTAATCTCCAAATCAGAAACTTGTATTCAGTGAGACGGTTTCTTAACAAGCGCTGTCTTCTAACATTGGTTCACTCAATTGTCCTATCACGTGTGGACTATTGTAATGCCTTATTGGTTGGCCTTCCTAATTACTTCCTACAAAAAGTTCAGTCCATACTAAATAGAACAGTGAGGCTAATATTTGATCTACCTCCAAGAACCCCCACTTCTTCATATTTGATGGAGCTGCACTGGTTGCCAGTTAAAGCTAGGATAGAGTTTAAGTTGTGTCTTATTACTTTTAACCCTTGTCTAGCAGGGGGGTTTTGGGCTTATTTGGGCATATTCAGGCCCTCCTGAATGATAAATCAAGTATCTGCATGAAAAGAAATGTATTCAGCAAAAAACTAGGCGCTAAAAGCTTCAAAATGAGACCAGAACGAGCTACGTAGCACTCGTGGTTCTCATACAGTAGTACCAGTAACATGGGAGTTTAGCGTATAGCGGCATATTTTTCCCAGCTATGCTCACTACTGGCTACACTGCCGGCCTCTCGAGAACACAGGGAACATGAGTTAATGGGCGGCGGTAAGCCCTGGGAGTCGGCTGTCTGGCCCGCTGCTCTCCCGGCCATTTGCACTCGATTTTAACCCTTTAAAAGCCTTAATAATGCTCCTAACATGCTGCAAATTGGAGGCGGTTAAGTCCGCCCCCGATCTTTAAGGGTTAAGGCACTTATGTTTGGCGAACCTAAGTATCTTGCTGACCTCATGAGACGCCCTTTGCGATCCTGAGAAGCAGTGATGATGTGCTGCATCATGATGAACCGGTAGCTATCCAGCAGTCCTTTTTCTCTGATCGGTCCTTTTCTTTCGTGGCTCCTAGGTTATATAATGAATTGCCTTTGTCAATTAGACAGCTTAACTCCATAGACTCTTTCAAAAAACAGTTGAAAACCTTTCTCTTCTGTAGGAGTTATGATCTTGCTAGTAGCACAGTGACAGGTCGTTACAGACTCTAACTGCTGCCATGTTAAATAGTTGTTGTTGCTTGAACTACAGGTGAACTGCACCACACTTCTCTTGATTGTGGTGCAATGTGTTACGAGCGCTAGTGAATTCCTCTGGAAGAACTGGGGCTTGCGAGAAATAAAAGACCAGATAATTATTATTAGGGGTTCGACCCCTACGGGGAACCCCTATTGTAATAATTTAACCCACTTATTCATCCAAATTCTTTTTACACTCCGGTTTTGACGCAATAACTCCAGAACCGCTTTTTGGATCGGGATCAAACTTTCACAAGAGGTGCATTTTTGTATTGGGCAACTTTTGATATGCTAAACATCCGACATGGCGGCCAAACAGGTCCGTGGCAGCCGATTTCCCGAACAATTTGACGCCTAAATACCGTCTCTCCCACTCATAGGAAATGATTGGGCTTTGGCATATGGACTCCACTACTAATGCTCCGCAAATGTTATGGAGAAGGTTTGCTTTTGCACGTGGTTTTTTTCCGGCAACTTGAAAAAAACTTGATTCCACTTAAAATTCCACATCTTGAAAACTACGCCGATTATCAAAGCCATGTTTGCGTAGTTGGGTGAGGCTCGCGATAACGAACGTTTTGATACCAAAAGAATATAAATGGGTGGAATAGTTTGAGTGGAAGCTACCTATACTGCTGTTTGCGGATGATACAGTTCTGATGAGTGATAATGAATGGGAGTTGCAGGGTCTGGTAAATGAGTTTGGAACAGTGTGCGAAAAAACGGAAATTGAAGGTAAATGCGGGGAAGAGCAAGGTTATGGTCTTCGAAAGGGTGAAGTCACAGAGTGTGAGGTGAAGCTGAACGATCAGGCTATGGAGATCGTCAACTTTTTTTAAGTATCTGGGCAGTGTGTTGAGTAAAGATGGGACTATGGATGAAGAAGTGCGGGAGAGGGTACAACAGGGGAAGAGGGTTGTAGGAACGCTGAATGCAGTAACAAGAAATAGGGTGGTCAGTATGGTCGTGAAGAAGTCCTTGCATGACAGTGTGGTAATCCCGACACTGACTTACGGAAGCGAAGCATGGACGTTGGTCGAGACTCAGACCAAGAGTGAGAGCAGTGGAAATTAATTACCTAAGAAGTGCGTGCGGAGTTACATGGAGGGATAGACAGACTAATGAGGAAGTAAGGAGGTGTGGTGTGGAGGTAGATGTGCTGGAAAGTGTGAAAAGGAACAACTTGAGATGGTTCGGCCATATGGAACGTATGGAAAGCGAGAGAATGACTAAGAGGGTGTACGAGAGCGAGGTGGAGGGACAGAGAGGGAGAGGTAGACCGAATGAGAGGTGGAAGGATGGAGTGAGGAAGTATATGAACGAAGGCGGTGCTGGTTGGGGGGAGGGGCGTCGACTGACCGGGGACAGAGGTGCATGGGGGCGGTTCGTTCGTGGCCACCCCTTCGGGGATCACGGCGTCAGGCAATAGATAGATAGATAGAATAGTTTGGCCGCAGCATTGAAAACTGTCTATTCTTAAATGACTTTAAAACCGCTACCCACACAAAGTTTACCGTCTACAGTCTATAGGCTTCCATGCATCCCCCAGTTTTGCTTAATAACATAGTCGATTTATTATTCAGATCTATTATTTTGTTTATATTTAACTCTCTCAAAACAGTTCGAGTCCCTACGAATTCCACCAATTATTTAGCCAACCTACCTATACATACCTACCCTACCAAATAATAATGATAATTCAAATTTATTTTTGGTGAATAACAGAGTATTGGCTAAGGTTTTTAACAATTCCTCCCTTTGCCAAATGCTTTGTTTAATAACAAAGTTCTAGACCTTCAAAGTTTTGACAATTTTTGGTGTGGTGTGACTTACCTTTCCACCTCCCTCAAACAGCAAGCAACGTTATCAGGGGTTCAAGAAGTATTGCACGCTTACATAAAGTACACAGTATTACAATATCTAGATTAGTAAACAATTAATGCTCAAAACATAAAATATAGTACAGTACGGTATATATAGTATTTAGTATTGCTCAAGTAATCACCTTATTATACAAGGACAACACCACAAAGGCTAAAGAAGAAATCAGAATGCTCAATAATGCACTACATAAAAAGATAACGGGTACCGGTAACCAAAAACATTGCAATATTTACAATAGCCTACTGTATATATTATGATTTTATAGGGATTAGATTAAAAATTACAGGAGGGTCAATTCAAATTTCAATGGAAATTCCCTCATGATAGCTGTAATATGTGGGAATAACTTTCACCTTCATATTTCCTAACCTCTTAGCATATACATGATCAATTAGCGTGCCATTTTCAGTTGTTGGTTGTGTTACATGTTGAGTGTATCCACGCTTTTCCATTAACTTTACAATAGAAGAGTTAGTTTGGATGTTTTCATTGAAGTCCCTCATCACAATGCAACCAATTGTGTATTTGTCTAGTTCATTTAGCAATTTACTTAAATTTTCTCTAAAATAATTAAGTCCATATGAAACTGGTCTGTATATTACAACAGTTATTATATTCCATTCAACAGAAAAACAGGCCAGATATTCTAAGTTAGCCACTGAAAAATGTATTATATCACACTTAAAATCTTTACGGTAATATACACCAACACCTCCATGAGATTCTAGTTTTAAATGAGCACAAGCTTTGTCTGATGAGTTGTAACATTCCTCTCTTGTTTTATGAAAAAAGGTAAATCCATTCAGCTCTGGCTTTCCTTGAGAGTCATTCTTAGTAAGCCAAGTTTCTGTCACACAAATTACATTAGCTACTAAGAACCGTATGTCTGATCTTATATCTTTAATATGGGATTTTAAACCTTCAATATTGTGCAAGATTATTTTCAACCCCTCTTGATGTTCATTTACTTGATTGTTTGCATAACTAATAAAACGAGGCATACTAGATAGGGCTATTTCTACCTTTTCACTACAATAAATGGAGGACTCTTCAAAGTCTTGTATTATAAGTCCTTCCACTGAAGTGGCACGACTTAGTGCAACATAGGCTTGACCTGCTGTAAATATTTTGTCCAAAGACACAACACACTTGCTTAAAGTACATCCTTGGATTTTATGTACAGAACAGGCAAATGCAAGTTTCAATGGAAATTGCCGTCTTACACCACCATTATTAGTTACTCTATCCTCTTCAATCATAATGGGAGTGCTGTTCTTTACTGTTTGTAAAATATGTTTCTGTTTTCGCAATTTGCTTCCAACTTTTGCATCATCAAACATTATGTATATTACTTGAGGAAAGGTAACACCAGGAGTATGTTGTACAAATGAAACTGTTCCAATTACACCATTTACTAAACCATCTGAAACATCAATATTTTTTGTCAGCATAACGCGTGCATCAACTGCGATTACAAGTTTACTCAAAAGACTGGTGTTAAACACTTTGTTATAAGGAGAAGCTCTTTTTTCCAGCTTTTCAGTTCTAGCATCTCTATAGAAATCTTCAATAAAAATAATATTAGAACATGATGAATTTAACCTTGAAATATGGTATGCATCAACCTGATGATTTGTTGCAAATATGTGAAGAGCATCACTATCCTCGCCTGTCTCACATTTGCGTAGTAAGTCCATGTCCTCATTCATTAAAGGTTCAGATTTCTTTCGTGTTCTTATGCGATTAAGTGTTTCTGCAAACACACCCTCTTTCTGTCTCATTATTTGTGTTAATTCAGCAATAGAAAATAAATCTGTCCAAAGATTCAAACCAACACTGTCAGTATATAAGGCTTTACCTTTCACTGGATTAAGTTGATAAAAATCTCCAACAGCAATGACTGATACAGTACCAAATGGTGAGAAGCTCTTACATTGCTTTATTTGTCTCATTCTTCCATGTATATATGTTAATAATTTGTGGTCAACCATAGATATCTCATCAATAATAAGAATCTGTAAACAGCTAAGCCTTGAACGTAAAGAGTTTATTTTATCATCTCCTATACCTGGTCAAGGGTAAGTCCTGCTGTAGTCAACTTGAATGCTACCTTAAATTTTAATATTAGACTAGGCATAGCCTATAGATAAAATAGCCTAGCCTACTTATTTATTGTAGCCTATAACATAGGGCTAGCCGGGTAGAATGTAGAGTTCGGGCGTACCGCCACCAATGTTTACACTACGCAGAGTGGCGACGGAAGCTTGCCATCATGTTCCCGTCCATTTTGAATGCCGTTGGATACGATAATATGTTGAGGGGGGCAAACACCCCCCATGACATATTGTTATCATCATATAATTTGCCAGCAGGGGGCAAATAGGCCTAACCAAAAAAAAATCGTCGTCAAAAACTCAAAATAAACGCGAACTTACAGTAACTGCGGCGATCGACCATGTAAACATGACGGCGGCGGCCGCGGTGGACGCTTGCGATCATGTTCCCGTCTATTTTGACTGCCATTGGATACAATAATATGTTGAGGGGAGGGCTTTGCGGCAATTTTTTTGGTTGTTTGCCCCCTACTGGCAATATATATGATGATGACAATACGTCATGGGGGCAAAGCCCCCCCTCAACATATTATTGTATCCAATGGCATTCAAAATAGACGGGAACATTATCGCAAGTGTCCGACGCCGACACCGCCGCCGTCATGTTTACATATGTCGATCACCGTGGTTAAAGGCTGGTTCACACATAGCCGAGTCGGTGCGCGAGTCCAACACGAGTAACACTCGTCGATTATCGCCGTCGCTGGAGGCTGAGTCGGCCGCGAGTAGCAATTGCTCCCGAGTCAAGGAGAGTGTAACACGAGTTAACTCGAGTCAATACGAGTCAACACGTGTTCATGCAAGAGTCTGTACGAGTAACTGAGAGTCAAAACGAGTGTAACACGAACCCAACACGAGTGTCAAAAATTTGAAAAATAATGGCCACATTCCAGGGCACGTAAACAAAGAGTATGGACGAGTCTAACACGAGTCAACGCGATTGTTACACGGATCAACACGATTGTTATACGGATCAACACGAAAGACAACGTGTTGACTCTCGTTGGATCTCTGTTGCACATGTGTTGACTCGTGTTACATCCGTGTAAACTCGTGTAAACTCTCGTTGATTCGTCCTACATTTTTGAAATAACGGTATTTCAAATGACACTTGCTTTTTCGTGTTACACTCGTGTTTTTTTCTCAGTGGATCGTGTTTACTCTTGTTTACTCGTGTTTTCACTCGTGTTTGAATCGTGTAAACTCTGGCATCATGGGGGCACCAAATTTTGGCACTCACATTCGTGCTTTCTACTCTTGTTGGTATGTGTTGCATGTGTGTTACATACGTGTTGTTGCGTGTAGACACGTGTTGCTTCGTCAACGTCGAAATGATGACGAAAAGCGACGAATCACCAAAGAGTGTTACACGGGTTTACACGAGTCAACACGAGTTAACACGAATAACGAAGAGTTATTCAGAGTCAAACACGAGTTAACACGAATGTACACAAGTCTACACGTATTTAGGCCACACTCGTGGGTACTCGCCACGGGACCCAAAAATTTCATGCATGCATGACATTTTTGGACCCCGTGGCGAGTACCCACGAGTGTGTCGAGTAAACAAAGAGTATACACGAGCGTAGCACGAGTCTATACGAGTGTTGAGGAGTATCGACGAGTCATTGCTGAATAGCAAAATTTCATCACTCGTGTTGGACTCGCGCACCGACTCGGCTATGTGTGAACCAGCCTTTAGTTCGCGTCTATTTTGAAGGCGTTTTTTTCGGTTATTTGCCTCCTGCTGGCAATATATATGATGACAATATGTCATGGGGGGGGGGGGTGACCCCCCTCAGCCTATTATTGTATCCAAAAGCAGTCAAATAGACGGGAACATGATGGCCAGCGTCCGCCGCCGCTCCGCGTAGTGTAAACAAGGCTGGCGGTACACCCGAACTCTACATTCTACCCCACTAATTTTCCAACTAGCATAACCGATGATTATCAATGATCAATCCCAGTCAGAAATGTCCATGCTTCCCTCCCATAAGTCAATGTCGGGATTACCACACTGTCATGCAAGGACTTCTTTACTTCCATGCTGACCACCCTATTTCTTCTTACTGCTTTCAGAGTTTAACGCTCTTCCCCTGTTACACTTTCTCCCACACTTCTTCATCCATAGGCCTACTCACATCTTTACTCAACACACTGCCCAAATACTTAAATGAGCTGACATTCTTCATAGCCGTTCAACCTCACTTCACACTCTATGGTTGCACCCCTTTCAATGACCATAATATTGCTCTTCCTAGCATTTACCTCCAGATTCCGTTTTTCACACACTGTTCCAAACATATTTACCTGACCCTGCAACTCCCATTCACTATCGCTCATCAGAACTGTGTTGTCAGCAACAGTAGTACCGGTACTGTACTGTTGAGGCAACTTCCACTCGTTTCCTTCCCTTATCAGCGGTACACCAACATCCGCTGCTCTTCCTTGTATTTCTTTCATGACTCCATCCATATACTGTACCGGTATATATTGAACAACCATGGGGACATCACACACACCCTTGCTTTAACCCAACATTCAGATTAAAGAACTCGCTCTGTTAATTATCCACACATACTGACACCTTTGCACCCTCATACATGCTCTTCATTGCTTTCAGCAACTTGCCATCTACTCCGTATATTCTCAGTACCGGTACTTTCCACATACCTTCTCTATCAATTCTGTCATAGGCCTTCTCCAACTCCATAAATGAAGCATACAACTTTTGTCGCTTCTCCAGATATTTCTCCACAACACATTTCCGGGCAAAAATCTAAGCTACACATCCTCTTCCCTTCCTAAGATGACTACAGTATGCTAACCGTTTCCCCAGCAACACTGACTGAAAATGCCCAAATATATTGCATGTCCCAGATTTATCTAAAATATGTAAAATTACACCAAATACCACTACAGTAGCACTGAAATCAATAAAACTCACTAACAGGATAAATAAATGGAAGAAATACTCCAAAAGATTAATATGTTAACCCTTTACCCAGCAATACTGACTGAAAATGCCTAAATAGATTGCATGTGCTCTTCAGATTTATACATACATACGTACATAACATTTTAAGACTGAGTGCTCCACACAGATGTGCAGTTTCAGTCTCTTTTCCTAATGGCGGCGTTCCAGGCAACCCTGTTAAGGGATGCTTTACTTGTCAAGTTTTTGGATTTGAGATCGGCACGTATAGTCCGATCCCAGGTCTTACTCGGTCCACCCCTTGGTGCAGTTCCCTCCACAATCGCAGACCTGCATCTTTTCACCCAATTTTGTTCATCCATTCTCTCCACATGTCCATACCATCCCAGTTTACTTGTACGCATCTCCTCGCTAATACTCTTTATACCTAAACGTCTCTTCAGCTCATCATTTGTTATTCTGTTGACATCCTTTATCTGAAATATGTAAAATTACACCAATTACCAACTACATTACCAAAAAATTTAATAAAGTACACTAACAGGATAAAGAAAATGTAAGAAATAGCCCTAAAGATGAATTTATCTATCTATCTATTGACGGATGCCTTGATCCCCGAAGGATTGGCCACGAACGAAACACCCCTATGCACCTCTGTCCCCAGTCAGTCGACACCCCTCCTCCCATCCAGCACCGCTTTCACGCATATACTTCTTAACTCCATCCTTCCACCTCTCTCTCGGTTTATTTCTCCCTCTGTCCTTCCACCTCACTCGTACACACTCTAAGTCATTCTCTCGCTTCCCATACGTTCCACATGGCCGAACCATCTCAATGTTTTTTTTTCGCACTTTCCAGTACATTCACACCACACCTCTCTCGTACTTCCTCATTCGTCTGTCTATCCCTCCATGTCACTCTGCACACACTTCTCAAGTAACTCATTTCCATCCCTTTCACTCTTGGTTTGAATCTCTCCAACAACGTCCATGCTTCGCTTCCGTAAGTCAGTGTCGGGATTACCACACTGTCATGCAATGACTTCTTCAGTTCTGTGCTGACCACCCTATTTCATGTTACTGCTTTCAGCATTCCTACAACCCTCTTCCCCTGTTGCACCCTCTCCCACACTTCTTCATCCATACTCCCATCTTTACTCTGTACACTGCCAAGATACTTAAATGAGCTGACAATCTCCATAGCCTGACCGTTCAACTTCACCTCACACTCTGTGGCTTCACCCCTTTCGAAGACCATAACCTTGCTCTTCCCCGCATTTACCTTCAGATTCCATTTTTCGCACACTGTTCCAAACATATTTACCAGACCCTGCAACTCCCATTCATATCGTCAGCAAACAGCAGTACACAAACATCCACTGCTCTTCCTTGTATTTCTTTTATGACTCCATCCATATACTGTATATATAGAACAACCATCGGGACATCACACACCCTTGCTTTACCAAACATTCAGATCAAAGAACTCCCTCTGGTCATTCTTCACACGTACTGATACCTTTGCACTCTCATACATACTCTTCACTGCTTTCAGCAACTTGCCATCTACTCCATATATTCTCAGTACTTTCCACATACCTTCTCTATCAACTCTGTCATTCCACTCGTTGCCTTCCCTTATTAGTGGTACACCAACATCCACTGCTCATCCTTGCATTTCTTTTATGACTCCATCCATATACAGTTCAGTATATATTGAACAACCACGGGGACATCACACACCCTTTCTTTAACCCAAAATTCAGATCAAAGAACTCGCTCTGTTCATTCTCAACACTTACTGACACCTTTGCACCCTAATACATGCTTTTCACTGCTTTCAGCAACTTGCTATCTGCTCCGTATATTCCAAGTACTTTCTACATACCGGTACCTTCTCTATCAACTCTGTCATAGGCCTTCTCCAAGTCCATGAAGGCAGCATACAACTTTTGTCCCTTCTCAAGATATTTCTCCACAACATATTTCAGGGCAAAGATCCGAGCTACACATCCTCTTCCCTTCCTATGATGAATACTGTATGTTAACCGTTTCCCCAGCAATACTGACTGAAAATGCCCAAATATATTGCATGTGTGTTCCTGATTTATCTAAAATATGTAAAATTATACCAAATACCAACTACATTAGCACAAAACTCAATCAATCACAGAAACAGGATAAAAACATAGAATAAATACCCCAAAAGATGAATACGTTAACCCTTTCCCCAGCAATACTTACTGAACATGCACAAATAAATTGCATGTACTCTTCAGATTTAGCTGAAATATGTAAAATTACACCAAATACTAACTACATTAGCACAAAAATCAATCAAGCACTTTAACAGGATAAATAAAATGGAAGAAATAGCCCAAAAATGAATTTATCTATAGCCTACCGGTATATATTGCCGGACACCTTGATCCCCGAAGGGGTGACCATGAATGAAACGCCTGCGTATTTCAAGCTCGCTTGAGTTATCACTCGATCGTCTTTTAGAGCTTTTTGGCCCGGGGTAATTACCACACCATCGCGTCATAAGGAGTTTGAGGGGGTTAAATTGCTAGATACATAGAGGAAGAGGAATACCAAGTAAAGCTAAACAAAAATATATAAGATATTTTTAACATGAGGTTGCTTATAATAATTTGTACCTCTGCAGTTTCTCCATGGCTAACGAAAAAGGGTCACATTCCTAAGAAGCCCCAACCAAAAAGGCCAAGCTTCTGTACAGAAAAAATGCCACACCATTACCCTTATGGTGACCCTATCAAATAATAAAAACAACCACACTTCTTAACCCAATTTCCGCGGGGCCCCTCATATGACGGAGACGATTTTCCGGCTATTTTGTAGCCTGTGAGCCAGGCCAGCTTTTGCAAGCAGCACGGATGGACGTCAGCCGGAGCCTACAGGCCCCGCCACGACACTGAGGTTTGTGTGAGAGAGAGCTCACTTATGTGCAGCGTCACACATAGCGAAAACAGAAAATAATTGGTAATTTTTAGCGATTTCGCCCATCGGATTTGGTAATTTTTAGCAATTTTGCCCATTGTTTGCAAGATCCTTACAAGAAAACCAGACGTCATACAGGGATGATTCAGGAGTAATTTTAAAGCTATTACCGTACTTTCATGAATACATAATTGTATTACGCTCTGGCTTTTGTTTATGCATGAAAATGAGCACGGAATGAAGGCAATTTCAGGCAATTATGCCTACTCATACAGGAGTCCTTGGAGCGGCTTCGGTCGCGCCGGGAATTTCCACACCTCTCACACCACACACACACATCACACAGTTTTTCCTACACCGAGAAATTACTCTCCGGCTGTCATTTCTCGAAGACTTCTTCTAGCCGGAGACATTGAGAGCAACCCAGGACCCACCTACACATACATATGTCCAACTTGCTCAAAACCCATCACTTCGAGTCGCCACACTAAGGGTTCAGTTCTCTGCAATTCATGCAGGAACTGAACCCACTTCACCTGCACAACACTTGCCTCCAAGAAACACTACACGAACACCTGGACCTGTTCCTCATGCCCCTCCCTCTTCCAGTCAAATCCCTCGCCTAAAACCCGTCCACCTCTCCTCCCCAACCCCCCTAACCTTCCCATATCATCCACTCCCCCCCCTAAAACCCGTCCACCTCTCCTCCCTAACCCACCTTACCTTCCCATACCATCCACATCAAACTCAACACACCACACCCCATCCTAATCCATTCCAACCCCCATCTCCTGCTCCCCAATCCCAACCCCCAGCCCTTCCCTCACCCCCACCCCATCCTCGTGCAGCAGCACCCAACATACATCGTGCACATAACATTAACATTCTCCAATTGAACATAGATGGCATCAACACAAAGAAACACAAACTCTCAGACTTCATCAAACAACACAACATACACATTGCCATCTTACAAGAAACAAAACTCCGCACAACACAAAAAACACCCACATTTCATGATTTCACCACCATCAGACAAGACCGGGCTGTCGGCGGAGGCGGTGGACTCATCACCCTGGTACACAAAGAAATATCATACATAGTTACCAGTGTACAAACCAAATCCCTCCTCCCCCCAAATGATAACACAATAGAAATACAATCAAATAAAATACGCACTGGCAACAACTCCAACATAACCATCATAAACACATACATCCCCTACAGTACCAAATGAATACAGACCACACTTACAACACATCACAAACACCCCACACATCATCCTGGGTGGTGACTTCAACGCCAAGACGTCGGCCTGGTTTGTCGACAACCCCGACACAGACAGAGGGCTGGTACTACAAAACCAAACTGATAACCTCATCATCTTTAACGACATCCATCAACATACCCATATTCCTCACCAAGCCCTCTATAACCCATCATCTCCAGACATCACCTTTTGCTCCCCAGAACTCGCCCCCACAACATCCTGGAGGGTGGTCAGTACCTTAGGCTCTGACCACCTCCCGATCATTATCACCACCAAAACCAGACTCACCCCAGCTAGCCACAAACACACATACACCAATTATAAAAGAGCTAACTGGGAAGCATTCACAAATGAGACAGAACAACACTTCACAACTCTAAACACTACACCCATCACTAACATCAACAATGCTGTACACATACTCAATTAAACTATCCAAAACGCTGACAAGAAACACATTCCAAGAGGTAACAGAAAAAGATACAACCCCAACTTCACACCAGAAATTCAAAACCTCATCAGACAACGCGACATACTGAAACACTCCCCAGCACCCCACACATAAGACATCACACAACAAATCTAAGCACTCAACACCCAAACTAACAAAAAAGTACACCAACAAAAACTAAATTGGAATAATTTCCTACAAACACTTGATCACAAAACAAACCCCAAAAAACTCTACAAAACACTAAACAGCATCACACTTTCCAAGAGCAACACAACACAATCACATGCTGCAATCACAACAACAGACTCTACTCCTTCATGTAAACAACAAGCAAACACTCTCATCAATCACTTCTCACATGTCAGCCACCTAACACCTCACAAAGACGACCGACGTGTCATCCGACGTAAGAGACAATTCCCCACAGACCCTGACTATACACCCTTCACCAATCACCAGAAAAGCATATCATCAACACTCAAGCACTCACCCGCTTGTGGCCTAGACAACATAAGCAACATACACCTCAGACACCTGGGACCACAAGGCATACAAGCACTCACTAACATATCAAACTACAGTTATTCACACAACACAATACCAGACATTTGCCAGCATGGTCTCACCACATTCCCCAAACCCAACAAAGACCCCACGCACCGCCCCATCACACTCCTTTGCTCCCCCTCCAAAGTCATGGAACGCCTAGTATTACAACTAATTACACCCGACCTACCCTTACCTCCAACACAACATGGCTTTAGGCCACTGCACTCCACAAACACTCTTCTCACAGACCTTACACAAAGAGCTTTTGACGGCATCAACTCAGCTAGACCACCACACAGATTACTATTAGCCACACTCGACATTAGTAAAGCCTTCGATGCCATCCCCCGCCACAACCTAACAAACAAAATCTACAACACAAACATGCACAACAATACAAAAAGGTGGCTGGCCCCGGTCAGTCATCTAAAATCAGAAACTTTCCAAACGGAGTCCCACAAGGATCCGTCCTATCGCCCGCACTCTTCAATCTGTACATGCACGATATAACTACACCCAATACGCCCCAAAGAAACTTAGCCTCCTATGCAGATGACATAACACTCACATGCACACACCATGACCCAAAAAGAGCAACAGATCTCCTTCAACCCTATCTCAACACACTACATGGCTGGTGCACTACAAACAGACTTAA